>OY740770.1:58289188-58720863 GCA_963513935.1 Aphrophora alni | reverse complement strand
TTCGTTTATTATTACTTGGTTCCCAAATCTACAAAATTTTGAAAACTGAAATCTGAAAACCACCAAAGGTAGTTTATATTGCAATCATAGACTATACTAACTGAGGCTATAGTCCAGGGATAAAATAATAATTTCGAAATTTAAAATGACAAACAATGAATCCAATAATTACAGAACTACAATTACATTACTTGGCATTTCATCAAATTTACAATAGAACACTAAACAAACAATAACTAATGCAATGTCTAGAAAAAAATTAAAATGTTACTTACCTATTCTTGGTGTAGTATTACCATTTGAATTAATTTTAAAAGCTAGATATTGTAAGTACAGAGATTGAAGTATTACTATAACACATATGACTAACATACGTTGAGAATTGATTGGGTCAAGCAAAAAAGCAGCCAGAGATAGTACCATCAATGCTGAAAAGAAATAGAAATTAAATCAAAATTGTTTTAAAATATGATAAATAATAGATAATTTCCTCATAAAGATAAGCCTCCAATATTATAATGGAAAAACCATATACATAAACTAATCTCTAAAGTAATGACATCTAGTTGTTTAATCTTCAAGGTACAGAATAAGCTAAGGTATTTATAAGCTTGAGCTTGAAATCACCAGGTTTGTAAGTTTGAGACTAGTTGCTGGCATTGGTTTTTTTTATCCATTCTATACTCTCTTCATTAGTCTAAACTGCAAACAAAATATTTAACCATCTGAACATAACAAATCGATTTCACTCCTTACATTTATATTCCATTATACTTAATTTATAGCAGTGACCACCAATCAGATCGATTATCCATTACATTTAACAATCTATTCACTTTATACAATTTAATGCTCTGAGAGGCTCACTTATAGTAAGTATGGGCATTGCACTGGTTCGACTTGAGGGTTGAAATAGTTCAGTATTTTGAAACAGCCCAGTATTTACATTTCAAATAATTAATAATAAACAAATCCCAATTTATACAAAAATACAGAACACTAACGCAATCTATCCGCGGAAGTTGACAACTCAATTTTAACTTTGTAATTAATATAGGAAATATGATTCAGTCCCATCAGAAGGAAATTAATAATAAATACACAAGGGAAAACCGATAAAAGAAAACCTGGCCTATTGAATCTTTAATATATTGGCTATCTACCATTAAATAGCCCGAAACATAAACCATAGCCATTAGATAAATAAATAAAGGGATAAGTGGACAAACACAATACCAGTTGAAGCAAATATTCCATGACAACACGACCTAGCCAACACAAATAAGGCATAATAGCGAATTATCCCAAAATATTTAAATATACTGTGGGATGAAGAATTAAATTATCTTTCAAATGGTCACCTCACAATTTTAGTAAAGGTCCGTTTAATTAAATACGAAGTCTTCAAAGGTGATGAACTTAGGGAAATTTACTTAGTCAAGTTACAGACGAAGCTAAGTCCCGCCTCCAGCATGCTTTGGATTGGTTGACGCCTATCATGGCGGCGATCTTCAAATCGTCTTAGAGGTTAGCAATTTTCTAAATTAATAATTCAGGCATAAATTATTTTGTTTGTTTCTCAAAAATTAGTTTTAAATTAAATATAATTAGTTAGAACATGTAAATTAGGATATAATCATCATATCATAAAATCATTTTCAGTCATCAAAAATTGTATCCATTTAAGCCCATGCAAATAATCAGTACTAACGATTTTGGTAATGAGATTAAAAGTGAACCCCGATTTATGTATTAATTCGCTAAAAAGACGCTATATAGGATTGCTAAGTAGACGCTTGACCCGAATGGACGTCTAAAATCCACGCCGGCTCTCTTCATTGGATTTTGACTGCTAAATCGTTTCAAAACGTCCAGGAATTATTAACAGGAAGAAGACAACAGATACTGGGTGAGAGAAAAGCAATTATATGAACATTTCATGGTTATAAACTTCTATTTTCATCAAAATTAATAACCCAAAAAATCTCATAGTGATCCAAACTTTTGTGTACCAAAGCCTACAAAGATAAGACACTTTTGAACTCTGTTTTTTAATAATCATCTTCATCATTTAATGTTCTCACTAGATTTAAGTTAGTTAATAGTTAATTTAAGATTTAAATGCAAATTGTAATTAAATGTAGGTGTGGATGGATCCGGGCCGAATACCCCTAGCCCGAGATTTGTAACTTAAGTTTAAAATATGAACAAAACCCGACTGAGACTATTACAATTTTTTTTTTTTTTTTAATAACTTAATTTGTATAAATGATATTATTAATATTTTAATAGAATTTCAAGTGAATTTTATGTATAATTCAGTGATTGAGAATCCCAAGCTAACCAAACTAACATTCAGTGAAGGGATCAGAGACAATAATATATGTTAAAACAATTATTGTAAAGATTTTGAATTTTATTTGTGAACCATAATTATTTCTGGATGGTAAGAAACCTGGTCAATCATTGAGGAGGGAACTAACTGCAGGCTTGTAAAATACAGCCAAGATGAACTTGGCATGAGAGAACCTCTGAGGATTTCAGACCAGACCAGTAAACCATACGAAGACCTTGGAACTTGTAATTATTTGAGACTAAGATAAAGTAGAGCCAGACTCTAGAATCACAATAGTTGGAACCATTCTGAGTTTATGATTTGATAATGATAATGGATATGTTTGTTTGAAACTCAAAAGAAATAAATTGTAGTGATGAAAGTGAATTGTATTTAAAAGAAATTGTATAATTTTATAAAGGATTTATTGTGAGAGTAATAGAGTATATATATATATATATATATATAGAGAGAGAGAGAGAGAGAGAGAGAGAGAGAGAGAGAGAGAGAGAGAGAGAGAGAGAGAGAGAGAGAGAGAGAGAGAGAGAGAGAGAGAGAGAGAGACGTATTTTTGATGAGAAATTTGATAGAACGATGACAATTTGAACATGATTTTGTGATAGAACTAAGTGTACATACATTTTCAAAATAAATATTCTTGCTTTTGAACATTAATCTTAGTGGACAGAGAACTTTTGAAATAAATAAGACTGTCGTGTGAGTCAATAAAAAAAAAAAATCTTTAGAACAATTTAGAGAAATGTCATGTCCCAGTTTTAAGACTTTCTAGATAAATAACGCAGAACTATTTTAAAATATAATGAACATTTTGTCAAATCCTTATAAAGGATTTTCAGATCATTGTGTATCGGAAGTTGGAGTCGGCACGAGCTTTGAACACTGGAAGAACTGCGGTTTAGAGACATCCTTGGAATCACAGGACATCAGGGCTCATCGCTACGGATATTATTTTTTATGTATAGATGTCGTGGTATAGACATCATAAACAATTTACCATGTTAATCATGTGTATTATGAATAGAGTATGATTTTGCTAGATGTATGCGTGTTTATATATATATATATATATAAATATATATATATATAAATATATATATATATATATTAGGATAAATTCAAAATAATTAATTTTTTATATACATAATTAAGTCTCCTTTAGAGATACAGAATATTTCTTTTCAATAATTTAAATTCTTTTGTTGCAACGTTAAAACACAAAGTATGAAATACTTAAAACTTAACTTTTCGATTTAAATTCAAAGAAGTAGATTCAGATAAAAGATTTTTTTGAACCAATATTTAATAATAGCATACATATTATCAAACTGTTTTTTATTTTATTTGTAATATGAAATGTCGATTTAATAAATATTTTATGTACAATTTCAGCAGAACAAGACTTTGAATCTCTTTATTATCAACCATTGCAAAGTACCTCTTAAAAAGAACCTTTGACCTCGAGAGACTATAAATTCAATTTTCTTTGTTTTTTCAAAATTGGTGAGTTAATTCCAACTGGCGTCCATAAGCTGATTAATCTATTTAAATTCACATTTTTTTAATTAATATTAGATAACAGAAAGTTTCAAATATATTAAATTCTTTCAATTGGCGCACCAACGTGTGACAATTACCTAGTAAATGTACTGTTCAATTATAATTAATATTCAATTCTTTCAACTTGGTATATTACATTCAGTAGAATTTTTTGGGGATTTATATGTCAGTTCCAAGCGAAGTGTCAAAAGCATTGTTAATATTATATCAACTAGGTAGCAATAAAAGATGTAACTATAAATTAAAACTTGTTCAACAATGTTTTGATAAGGCTAGTTTAATGTCAGTGTAATTAAATGGTCTTCAGTTGAAAATCAACTAAGTACTACTACTAGTGATTTTCATTCACTGTTTTGTTTCATTGTTGTCTGTCATGGCTCATTGTTTAAATTTGGTGTTGTAAAAACACTGTAATGCTATTCCAAAGGGTCGCATATACAGGGTGATTCACAAAGTTATCCCCACACTTATACAGCTCATTCTACTAGTAAAAATAATGAAAAAAGTTCATATAAACATATGTCCTATCTATAAATAAGTAAGATTTCCCAAGTAAAGGTTTGTGTTTTATTCATAATTGCAATGTATTTTCAAAATCAAATCACACACAACATTAAAACATCTTACTTATTTCTGTTACTACTTATCTTAGATCAATAAACCAGGTACCAAAATGCTTGTATTAAAAGGGGCTATTTTTTATGTATCTTGCCTTTTTTTGTAACATCACTCGTTTTAAAGTTATTAGGATTTGAACATTTTAAATGACCGCCATTTTGTTTCTGTAAATGATATTATTTTGAAACTTTTATCTAAGATGCACACTAATAAGGTCATTAAATGTAAAAAGTTTCAACTTGATATCTCAAACCATTTTTAAGATAGAAATTTTTTTCTAAAAAACACATACAGACAGACACTAAACGAAACGAGATAGGACATATGTTTATATGAACTTTTTTCATTATTTTTACTAGTAGAATGAGCTGTATAAGTGTGGGGATAACTTCGTGAATCACCCTGTATATAGCCGGTTAATCCGAGGACCGGTTAATCCGAGTCCGGTTAACAGAGGTTCTACTGTACCGATTTTTTACTCCCCCCCCCCAATTTCTAAGGTTATTCTGATGATTAAGAAATTTAATTAGTAGAAAAAGTAAATCTTCCTATCTTATATCAGTATTCAAAAGTGCATATTTTATAAGGTCAATTAAGCGCTAAAAGATATTAAATTGGTATTTTAGTAATGATTGATAAAGTAATATTAATATTATTAGTAATTATGTAGTATAAGTTAGAATACTACATATCACAGTTATTTATTAAATTTATAACTTTATGTATTTAAGGTGATTTTTATAAGCTACAGCTTGTTTTTTTATGTCATAACAAATGTGAACACATTCATATTGTTTAATTTCCCATGTAAAACACAGCATATAGGAAACATTTTTAATTCTTCAACATAATTTTTCAATAACAAAAACACTTCTCTAGTATTTTCTGCAAATCTATGCAGTTAGACATTAACATGACATTATATGTGAAAATGAAATTCTAATGCTTCCAAATAAGTTCTAATCTACTGTAATTATAAAAGGAGCAAGTATTAATTTTAATTCTTACAGAAAAAGTACAATACACATTTTTTATTTCTTAAACCTGAAATATGTTATAAATCCTAACACATACATCTTCATATATTCATATATTACATGCTATGATTTAAGAGGTAAAAAAAAATTCCCTACTTTTGCTGCGCATAGTATAGTGAGCGCATAACATAAGGGGGAAAAACATACCAAAAGCAGGAATAACATAGCTGGCAATTAGCACTGAAGCATGACGTTTTACTATAAATGATAAAGTAACAGCTACAGTATAGAAATCTTCAGAGCTATCCTTTGTATAATTTGTTATATTTCTTCTTGCTGAATACTCAACTAAGTTCCACTCTTGGTGAGGAACAAAGTCACTCAGAGAGATGGCCTGAAATAAAAATATTAATAACTAGAAATAATAGTCTCTTAAGAAATATTAAATTCTATATATATAAGTCATAAACATTTTAAAAAACACCAACACTTTATTAAATTTCAAATAATTAATTTCAAGTATCTTTTCATATTAAAAAAAAGTAGAATAAACAACTCCTCAGCAAATAACTTCAGATTGTAAGTTATTTAAACCATTAACAAAATTAAATAAAAAAAAAAAAACAGTTTAAAATTGTAGGGGTCTATATTAGCAGTACATACTGGTCACCTGATAATTTTCACATGTTCTAAAAAAAAATGTTCTAAGTTTTTTGGTGTGAAATTTTCAATATCAGTCAATGTATGGATGATAGGTTTATGAAGTTATACATGCCTTAAGTAATGTAAAACATGTAACTTGAGGAGATACAAAAAAAAACAAACTAAATGTGGGTCCATATCACTTACAAATACATATTCCTCTAATAAATTCATATTGAGCGTAGTTGACCACTTTATAAGGCATACAACGTTTATTCCTTTAGAGGACTAAGCAATTGAAAATATCAGAAAACAATATTGAACAAGGTAATCACCTTTCATGGGATTCCAGACATAATTAAAACAAACAGAGGACCAAACTTTACAAATGATCTCATGAGGAATTTGTGTACATTGCTAGCGATGAAGAAAATTTACATAACGCTGTAAAATGGCACAATGTTAAAATGGCCAAAATGTATGAATTCACAGTATGGTACCATATCTAGGATGTTATCACATTTTACAAACTCAAAACTCAAACCAAACTGATTGACAAAATGGGATAATGGAAGCTCAACTTCCTTATAAAGAGATAATCGACAACAAAGCAGTACACAGCCTCTTACCTAGGGTCACAATCAAAAAATATATAGCCTTCTGCCAAGGCTACTAATCATAATCTATCAACTCTACTAAAGATTTCAGATTGAAGTGAAACATTGAATACATAATCTCTTCTAAATAATGAGACATGTAATAAACTAAGAGACTAATTTATTATCGAATTTAATGATAGAATATCTGGATAATAAATAATTAACTATATATCTATATACCAAAAATTTAATTAGCATTTTTATTGTATTGTGTCTTTTTTGTATTAATTTACTCCAACAACTATCAAATATTGTTTCATACTTTCTGCCATAATTTTTACACTGTATAGGGTCTCAGATAAATGAATATCATCATCCGACCTTACATAAAACAATAAGTACCACCATTACTTTTCTAAAATATTTTTTTATACTAACGAAACACTCAAACAATCTAAATTTATAGGCCAAAATAAACACTTGTAAGCTGATAATAATTGACGGCCGGCACACAACACACTAATGAGTGAGAGATAATGATGGAATTACCTTATAAATATGGAATGATGTTAGTATAATTATGTTAAAATTATAAGTGGGAAATGTTACGTTTTGCCATGAGGAAGGCAAAGAAAGAGGGGCATTTTGTGTACCCTCCCAAAATTAAAATAATAGTGGGCTACTGACTATAGAGGAGACTTTTAAAACTCACAGTAAACATATAGGCAATAATATTTTTAATTTAAAAAATAGAATTTTCTACACATACATTGTTAGTTTAACTACTAAATTGGGACTACAGATAAATATTTTTTTGTAATTAATATGAGGTTGCATAATATGTAGACATTCATAAATCACGCATAAATTATTCATACTGCAAATGTATTCTGTAATTAAATAATTATACTAAGATAATAGAATGTGAGAAGTATTATAACAAATATTAAAATAATATTAATTTTTTTTTTAAATTGCAAATTGTTAACAGAATGTAAATGATTTATTATTCTTTAAAATTCATTAAATTCATCTGCTGGTTAAACATCATTTAGCAATATCAATTGAAGAAAACAAAAGATCTTTAAAAAATCAAACATAAAATTGGTACATACATAAATTAATAACAAAAAAAAAAAATACATATATAATTCATGAATATTTCAGAGTCTATTCTCGGGGTAATGATTATGGGGAATAATAAGAGTCTATATCTCGGGGAGTAAAATACACATACATAACAATCAAAGTCATAAATTAATTATATAATTATAAAAGTCTATATCTCGGGGGTAAAATAATTATTAATGCACAAAGTCTCTTTATCTCAGGGTATCGGGTTGGTGCTGACTTTGTAATAATTTAAAAATGCTGGTGAAGTTTACTTTAATTATTTATAATTATCTTATTAAATTGCTCGACTAGGGCGCCAGGTATCCTTAACATACCAATTTAGAAAAAAGAATGAATTTAATTATTTGAAAGAAAGAAAAAAAAATCTCTGGGGTCGCAAGTTCTTTTTACAGTGTACTTACAGTGGATTTTGGTTTTAAATGAGAACACTTTGGCTGAAATGTTACAAAGAAAACATTTATTAAAGACAAATAAGTTTTTATACATTAGCATTTGTTATAGAGACATATATCATGAAAACAACTATAGCTATCATCTTAGTTAAATTACTTTTTATCTTCTCAGAGGGAGAACTGATCTTTTATTCTTTGAATTTAAAATTGACTCTAAGTTGCAACTAAAATTGATTTTATGAATAAAAACAAATTGAAATTCCTTTAATAAGGTTAAATATGTCATCAGACATTTATTTCTTCTTTACATAAAAAGAAATTGCTATCCTTTATATATCAAATTTATATAATAAAAGTTAAGATATTAAACATTGTAAATTTCTATACAATAACAGAGTAAATATAATGTGTTATTTAACACTAGTTACCAGACCATAGTCATTGTACATAATTCAATGATGTTCCTGCAGCGTCCTAAAAATGCCGTCGTTGTGTCCGTGGCGAAGTTGTATTTGCACCTCACGAATGTTTATAAAAAGAAAATCTGTTTATACATTAGTCCATTCTACAATTTGTAACTGTTCATTTTCCGACCGCATTGCTATGACACACGCTAATTGTTTATTGTCTATTCGCGTGAACACGTCTAATTAATTTAACTGTTCAAACAGAGTTTTAACACACTCTCACTCTTAATCGACCAACGATTATTTTCTTTACATTTTCTATTTTACTACATATCAAATTATTACATCGCACTATGTCCTTTCTTTCCTCAACTCTACAGAACACATCTTTTCCCTCCAAGTTCTGGACTTCAACTTTTTTTTTTTGAACACAACCTGTCACTCCTAACGCTGGACTAAGACTGCTGTTGCCATGAGGCAAATTCTTACTTCCGAAAGCGTTCTTTCCGGTTACTGTTCACACATTTTACCGCACTGCCGTAAAATACAAATAATTTACATTTTATAACAAACAAACTAAATTACATTAAAATTAAACATAATAATTCATACTGTTGTCTTGAAAATCCATTTTTCTTTTATTAATGACGTTACTAAATTTAAATTATTATTTGAATTTATTATCTCTTTGGCTTAACCGCGTCTTTTAAATGAGTCTATTTTAAAATCTGACTTTTCACATTGTCACAAAACCCCACAAGGTTTGTATTTCAATACAGGTATTGGAATACAAAGCTTTTATATATATATATTTCAAATCGAAAAAAATATTAATGGATGTTCAAGACATTTCATTTCAGAAGCTAAGGACCTCATGAAAGAAAATAAGTATCCCTAGTATACTTAATTTAAGAAAGATTCTCTTTTCTTATAAAAACTAAAAAATCTATTTGCTAAAATCCTATTTCATTATTTTAATTTGTTAGCGTTATATTAACTCATTGCAAAAAAAAAATATTATACGAATCAATTAGTGCTAAGTCTTATCTCTATTTATACAATAAAACCCATCATCAGTTTCCTTTCCAACCTCGTTGGCTGAAACTTTCCATCAACATTTTTTGTTGACAGGATCCCGTCACTCAAAGCTTATCTCCCAGACAGCCGTCTGTATATTTTCCTGCCATCTAGCATTTCCTTTCCCACACTTTATTTTTCTGCCAAGACGAAATTTCTACATCTTTTATAAAAATCTACACCCATCTTTCACTATCCATCTGAATCATTTTTCAACTAAACGCAATTAAAATTTTAAAACTTCTCATTATTAATTAACATTTTTACGAAAATTATTTACTTATTACTCAACATTGCTTCAATTCACCTTAAAACTTTTCAATTCAGACTTTACATTATTATTTATTTTAGTTTAAATCCAATAACTATTTATTCTTACTTAAAATCTCAATTCTCCTTTGTCTTGCTGGGATAACATATTAACTACTGATTTTATAATTACAAAAAACTCTTTTCTTCAACTAAAATTCAAAATATAACATCATTTTTATCAAAAAAAAATAAAATTACTTACAAAACTCATCTATTTATTTAAAAATTACCTCTTTACAATTGTATTGTCTCTCAGTATCCTTTCTTAAAATTATTTCCATCTTATCTTTCATATTTTAATAATCAAAGTTGCATTAATCCCCAAACAAAAGTCTTCATAATAAAAAACTCCTTATTATTTACCTATATTCTTTCATATATAATCTCCTTATTTCAACGTAGCTTCCTTTAAAAATCATAATAATCGTCGTTTATCCGCAGAATTCCTTAAATCTCCCTTTATTTCATTAAAATCGTCGTATATTTCCTTTATTTCATCGCAGTACTCAAAAAACCTCTTAAAAACTAAAAAATTACCATTAATGCAACCTAACTACCTTCTTTATAAAAGTTTCTTAACAGAACAACTTCATTTTAAATACCACTTTACTCAACAATTCTGTAAAGTCATCATCTTCATATAAAACTCAAAAATTCTTTCATTTAAAATACTTCCTATTAAAATCTCCCTTGTCATCAACCACTTAAATACAAAAACTTCAAAAAAAAAAAAATGAAATTTACATTGTTTCCCAGCTAACACCGTATTTCATCAAAATCTTTAGACACCTTTATCAAATAACTTCTCACAATCGTCTATTGTTTTAAATCCAAACATTATTTATTAAAAATCATTAATTATTTATTTCATTTGTAAATTTCATCAAAACCTCTCTTATCATTGTTAATTTATTACTCCTTCCTTTAAAAAACAAAAACTTAACCTCCCTCATTCATTATTTAACATCAAAAAAACTTAAAAACTTTATTATTATCTGTCTTGGCAAAACTCACATAAATTCTCAAACTTTTTTACCAATTAATTTTCTCAAACCATTAGTCACTTAAAACTAACAATCTTATGATATCAAATTACTATTAAATAATCCTTAATATTTATAAACATCAAACATACAACTTATCTTTTCTACAATTCAACATCTAATTACCTATTCTAATCACCTAATCAACATTTTTACAATTTTACAGAACTTTCCGTTTCATTTCATAAAAACTCTCCTTTTGTCACGTCCGGTTTATTTCTAGGCTTTGTTTCTTAACAAACCCCCTCCTTTCACCATGTAAGCATTGTCCTATTGTCCCTTGACGACTTCCCTCAACATCTGTTTTTTCTTGTTAGAGTAGACCCAAAAAAAAACTTTTCCTATATCTATGAAAGTTTATGACACTTACAAACAGAAGTCATTGTTTATGTTTTTTTGCCCAAAATTACATGTGACAGAACTTTAAACAACTACGTTGGATTTTTTGATAAGTTTTCCAATTAACTCTAAATCACTACCTTCTAGAAATGATATCTTAGGCCCTGATCATATCACTTCTCGAACATATCTACATCCTGCCTCGAAAGACAGTTCGCCTACCAAACTTTATATTTTACAATATAATCAAGAACTCTAGTTCTCTCTTAAACTTCTTCTACTAAATTTCTGTATTTCTCAACACAAAATAAGAACTCTTTGTTCTTTAAACTTCTCAAAATTGTCAAAGTTTTAACTATATTTCATTTACATAAGTCGTATGACAATTTTTTTGTTTTTATTTTTTGTATTTTGTTTTTTCTTATTTTATTTTTCAAAACTCGGCCCGGATACTTGACCTCGATTAGACAATTTGCTTTAATCGATGTCAAATACCCCGGCCGAACTTCAATTAATAAAACCCTCCAACGTTCCATTTTTATTTTATTTTTTATTTATACCTTTTTTATTTGATTTTTATGAATTTTCTGTTTATTTTATGCATTTTACCTCCTTTCCCACCTTCCTATCCTTCTGATGGTCTAATATTTTACATGTGTCCTTCTGATCACACTCTGAACTCTAACACAAAGTAACATGTTATGACTTCAAAATATGCAGTGGTTGAAATGCGATATCCCTACTTGATTCGAAATACCGCCCACCACACACTTCAAACCCATAACACGCCCTTCATGTAGTCCCAGAATGCCCTATTCACACGAATAAAACATTCTTTTTACTACACAAACTCCTACCTCCTCCCAAAATGTTCATGTACTCCTTAAATGCATTTACACGAAGAAAATTTTAAAATTCATAAAAAATTTCATTAAAATCGTTTCATCCGAAGTTGAAATAATGTTTATTTTACCAAGCTTATTACTAGCATCGTCGATTTTCTGTTTATGTAATCCTTTCTAGATGTTATTGTTCAAATTCAAAAAGAAAATTTTATTTTTTAAAATTTATTCTAAGTTCTTTACTTAGAAATTTTACCTTCAATACTATTAAAGTTATTTAAGTAATCTACTTTTGTTCTTGTTTACTTTATTTAAAGCCAATTATCCTTTGTTTAAGTAAATTTTATTTGAGAACGCAAGTTAAATTAGAATTATACGTCAAAGATTTTTTTATTTTCCTAGACAGCATTTTGGTAACACCCTATATTTCGTCTCAATGTCATGCATAGGAATTTATACCTGACTAAGGAATAAACAATCTCCCCTAGCTGTATGAAGCAATATATCTGTCTACTGATAAGAAGTGAACCTTTTAGCTCCAACTAGATTCTATTTCTCTCGTCATTATTGAATATTTTATTGAATCCACCTACTTAATATTGAATATTATTTCTTCAACGTTACTCTGAATCCTCGCTTCGAACTAACTATCTTATCTATGTCACGTAAAATCAATATTTATTCCTTTCATAAACATATAGAGTTATTTACTAACAATCTTGCAGCTCCAATGATCCTCTCATCTAACATTTTCAAATATTCTAGTTTGCCTTAAAAGTTTTCTTATATTACACAATTTATTTTTTAAAATGTTCTGTTTTCTAATCCAATTATTTATTTAACGTTAAAATTCATTATTATCAATTCTTTAATTATTTATGAAATATATTTCCTTAATTGAGTGACATTGTATGTTCCTTTAATTATTTCAGAGTCTATTGTACAAATTACATATGCATTTTCTAATTTAATTTTTAAAACTTTAAACGGACCTTGATACAATAAGAAAAATTTCTTTATCTCTCTTCTCAAATTTGATGACAGATAGTGATTTTTAACTAAAACTAAATCTCCTATCTCAAATTTTGTTGGTTTTAGTTTTTTATCATGATATTTTTTCCGCTGATTTGCTTTTAACTTCAAACGTCTTCTCGCTAAAACTATTTTTTCTTCAAAATCTATTATTTTTCCCGGAGGAAATTTGCATAGTTGGTTATAAATGCGCGGACACTCCTTTTTAAACATAATTTCATACGGACTATCATTGATGGATTCGTGTATGGATTGATTCATACAATTTTCTATAAATTTTACATAAAGCGGCCATTTTGTGTGTTTATTGTGTACATAAGTCCTAAACATTCGACCTAGTTCTCTCATGCAACGCTCACTGGGATTCGACTGAGGATGATATACTGATGTGTGCCTAACTTGAATATTATTATTTATTAATTTTTCTTTCCAAATTCTTGATTGAAACTGACTACCGTGGTCACTTAGAATTATTTTTGGTTTCCCTATTTCCTTTACATATTCATTGATTATTTTATTTGCTAAAACTGTCCCAATTGCCCTCTTTATAGTGTATAATTTTACAAATTTCGAAAAAACATCCAGTACTACAAATATATATTTAACCCCACCAAATCCCGTAGGTAGCTCTCCAAATAAATCCACTGCTACTAAATCTAATACATTTTCGGGTAAGATGTTCACCATTAATCCTTCATTTTTTATATTTGATACTTTAGTTTTTTGACATAAATCGCATGGCCTAATTTGTAATTTTATTTGTTTTTCTAAATTTGGGAATTCGTATAGTCCTTTTAATATTTTATAACACTTTCCTGCACCAATATGTCCGTATCTTTCATGACAATCATTAATTACAATTTCTGTTAAAGATTTTGTTAAACAAATTTTGTGAATTCCATTTTTCTTTGACTTTTTAAATAAAACATCATTATAAATAACATAACATTCTCTTAACTTATTAAATTTAACAGATTGGTCTTCTAATAATTTAACAATTCTTATACAATATTCATCTTGACTTTGTTCCAAATTTAAACGTTTAAAGGCATTTCTTAAAATTCTATCTTGTTTTGCCAAATTTTTATCAATTTGTGTTTGAAAAATTTTAATCAAATGTTCATCTCCTGTCTTGATGACTTCATTGTGATCCGTTCGCGAAATAACATCTGCTACAATATTTTCCTTCCCTGGACAATACTCAATTTCTAAATTATACTCCTGTAAAAACAATATCCATCTCAGAAGTCTACCATGTGTTAATTTACAGTTCTTTAAAAAGGTCAAAGCTTTATGGTCAGAACGTATAGTCGTTTTATTTCCTAACACATAATTTCTAAACTTTTTACATGCGAAGACTATACTCAACAATTCTTTCTCTGTAACCGTGTAATTAACCTCACTATTTTGTAAAGTTCTGCTTGCGAAAGCAATGACCAGATGTTCATTATTTACGTCTACTTGATACAATACTGCTGCTAAAGCTTTATCCGAAGCATCTGTGTTTAAATAGAAGGGCTCTTGGAAATTAGGGTGTTGTAAAATTATCGTTTCTAAGAAAACCTGTTTTATTTTTTCAAATGTACTTCTATCTTCCTCTGTCCAATTCCAAATTTTGTTACTATTCCCTAAAAGATGTGTGAATTTACTAGTTAACTCTGCATAATTTTGTTGAAACTTCCTGTAATAATTACATAAGCCTAAAAAACTTTGTAATTGTTTGATATTTTTTGGTGTGGGAAAATCTTGTATTATTTTAATTTTTTCTTGGTCTGGCTCTATTCCTATATCTGATATATTGTATCCTAAAAACTTTATACCTTTTTTGCAAAAAACAGACTTTTTTATTTTAATAGTTACATTATATGTTCTAAGTCTTTCAAATAACTTTCGCAAATGTCTCATATGCTCTTCAAACGATTTTGACGCTATACATACATCATCTACATAAACTGTTGTGAATTCCAAAACTTCAGGCCCTAATACCATACTTAATCCTTTTTTAAATAATGAAGTACTAACATTTAAACCAAAAGGGAGTCTTTTGAACTGTAAATTCCTACCATTGAATACAAAAGCAACATATTGTCTAGATTGTTCATCTAATTCTATCTGCCAAAATCCACTAACCAAATCTATACTAGAAATATATTTAACTCCTTCAAACCTTTGCAATATATCATCTATCTGTTCAGGTGCTTCTCGATCTGGTATTATTATTTGATTTGCTTGCCTAGCATCTAAACATAGTCTTATGGACGAATCTTTCTTAATTACACATACTAATGGGTTCGAAAATGGGCTATTTGAATCTTCTATTATATCATTGTCAATCATTTTTTGAATTTCCTTAGCTACAGCTTCCTTTTTTGAATGTGGTATTGCATAAGATTTATTTATAAATTTACTATCTTCCTTTACATTTAATTTAGCTTTATAATTTAACATTTTTCCTGGCTGATCCGAAAATACTTCTTTAAAATCATTTAATACAGTTTTTAATTCTCGTTTTTCACTATCTAAATTTAAGTTACTTTCTTCTAAAATTTTCTCTACAATTTGTGTCCATTCTACATCTTCATAGTTATTTTCATAATATTTTGAATCAAAATCTTGAAAAAAGTTGGTAGCTACATCATTAATTTGCAATTCTTCATAGTCAAAACCTGTCTCATCATAACAATTTATTTCTGCTTTAGTCCTACACAATTTTAATTTATAACATTCTACTTGCGAAATTTGTTTTCTAAACTTTGTTTGAATTATTTTATCCTCTACATTAAATTTAATCTTTTCTTCATCAAAATCAATTTGAGCTTTCTTTTGTTTTAAAAAATCACATCCTATAATCATTTCAATATTTAGACCTCTAACAATTAAAAAATTTACTCCAACTACATCTTTTCCAATTTCTATATCTATAAAAGCTTGTTTTGTAATCCTCTTGCTACGCACACCTGTTACTCCTACAATTGTTAAGTTACATACTGGTAATTCCAAAATTTTATCATTATTTATAATTAGCTTCTTATAAATTTCTTCATTCATAACTGTAATTTCTGAACCTGTATCAATTAAACATTTAAATTCTTCTCTATTAATTTTCACATCAATTTCAATTAACTCTCCTTTTATAGGCTGTATGCTTACATTATTATAATTTTCTTCATTTAACAACTCTTCTCTAATGTCTACATCAACGTTATTGTTATTTTTTGTTATTATAGATGAAATTGTATTTTTGGAATTTATTATTTTAGGCCTATTTTGATTTTCAGACAACAAAGCTTGGGCCCTATTCACTGTTGTCCATTTTGGTTTCCCTGTGGTCTATTACCATTTCCCTTATTTCCCTGATCATATCTCTTTTGTTGAAAATTTGGCCTAAAACCTTGATTCATGCCATTACCATTTGCCCTATTAAAATTTTGTTGATTAGTTAACATGGACCTATTGTTGTTGTTTTGCATATTAGGTGGTGGAAATCTAGTAAAATTGTTTGGTCCCCCAAACCTATTCTCTCCCCTTGTCTCTTGAAAATGGGGTGGTGCCCTAAATCGAAATCCTTCCTGTCCTAATTGCTGTGGTTGAAAATTTTTATACATGGGTCTGTCCATATTCATCCTATTGTCCCCCTGTCTTGTCCTATCTGGTCCTAATAACTTTTGACTTTCTTGCCAACTTAAGATTAACTTTTCTAGGTCATTAACATTTTTAGGCCTAGCTGCTAACATCATTAACTCTAGTTTTTCAGGCATTTTCCTACTTATATGTCTTACAAATGTATCCATAGACATGGGCGGATCTAAAAATTGTGTCTTATTATATAAGCTCATCACATATCTAAATACTTCTTCCATTGGTCCCCTAAAATAGCTTCCTACCAATAATTTAGTTTTTAATTGTTCCTGTTTCTCTTCGGACCAAAACCTATCTAGAAATGCTACCCTAAACTCTTCAAAACTACCCCACTCATTTTTGTGTGCTTCAAACCATAACTCTGCTTCACCTTTAAAATATTTTCTCAAACAACCTAACTTTATCTTCCATTGTCCCCCATTTATTTTGTTAAATGTCTCTATAGCTTCTATAAATACTTTTGGATGTGGTTCTAACCTTTCATTTTGAAACTCTGGGATTATAGTCTCATTAATTATGTTCGCACTTGTATAAGTACCCTGACTTATGCTACCCTGTTCTACAAAATTCTCCCTTATTTTTTGCATAAACTCTCCTTCGAATTTTAAATTTAGGCTATTAATCTGGTCCTCTACATTGTTTTTTAACTCTAAAATTTCTTGTTTTTCTAGATTCTTCTGTTTTCCTACTTCTAAGTCTAATAAGGTTATTTTTTCGTCTGTTTTCCCTAGCTGCATCTCAAACTTATCTACTCTATTGTTTACATCACTCTTAACCTCTAAAATTTCTTTACAAATTTTGTTTTCAACAACCTTTAGATTATTTTTAGCTTCTATTTGATTACTCAACAACTTTACTTCCGTTTCAGATTTAACATTATCAATTTCCTTAACTATGCTACATATTTTGTCAGACATATCTATTTCAACTTTAACAATTTTTTCATCAAAATTATTTTCTATATCTAACCTAGTTTGCTTAATTTCTTGTCTTAGGCCCTGTTCTACATTTACATAACCTTCTTTAAATTCAGCCCTAGTTTCTTCAAATTTTTTGTACATTTCTTCTTTTAAATCTAAATTATCTTGTCTTAGTTCTAATTTACTCTGTTTCAGGTCATTATCTATCTTATCAAGTTTAACATTATTCTGTTCAAGTTTAATATTAAAATCTTCCAGTTTAGCATTGATTTCCAGCTTATTCTGATCAAATTTATTACTTATTTCTTTTAATTCCAAATTGTTTTGATCAAACCTATTATTTATACATTCAAACTTCTTATCATTATCTTGCCTAAATTCTAAATTATTCTGTTCAATTTTATTATTTGTTTCTAATCTACTTTGTTTAATATCATTACTTATCTTCAAACTGCTTTGTTCAAATTTATTTACTAACAATTCATATATTTTCTCCATGCTCATACCTTGATCATTATTTGTTCTACCCCCATTTACTCTATTCTGCTCAATTACACTAACCTGTTCCATTACCCTAACCTGTTCATCCCTTGATTCCTTGTCTAAATTTTCTTCTACAGTTTCTACTCCTAACATTCCTACCATTTCTTTATTGATATCTTCACACTGTTTTTTACTATTTAGAATCCCATCACTATCAAACCCATTAAAATCCGAACCTGAACTACTATTCGCGTTCACACTTGAACGTCTACTATTACTATTACTACTTATTTCTTGATCTAAAAAATTTTGTGCAAATTGTTCATTTGTTTGCTCATTACTTTGCGATTCCTTCTGTAAATTATCAAAAATATCCCCCGTAAATTCCAATGGCTCTATATTATTTAAAGAATTTTGATTTCCTAACCCTACCTGTTCATCACTATTATTAACATTTACAATTTCTGACTCCATTTTTACCTTATTATATTTAACACAAAAAAATTTTTTAAAAAAGAATCTTTCTTATTATTATAAAGAGAGTCCTTACCTTGATTTTAAGAGTTCTCATTACCAAAATCACTGTATTTTTCGACTTAAAAAGCCCCACGTTGGGCGCCAATTGTAATAATTTAAAAATGCTGGTGAAGTTTACTTTAATTATTTATAATTATCTTATTAAATTGCTCGACTAGGGCGCCAGGTATCCTTAACATACCAATTTAGAAAAAAGAATGAATTTAATTATTTGAAAGAAAGAAAAAAAAATCTCTGGGGTCGCAAGTTCTTTTTACAGTGTACTTACAGTGGATTTTGGTTTTAAATGAGAACACTTTGGCTGAAATGTTACAAAGAAAACATTTATTAAAGACAAATAAGTTTTTATACATTAGCATTTGTTATAGAGACATATATCATGAAAACAACTATAGCTATCATCTTAGTTAAATTACTTTTTATCTTCTCAGAGGGAGAACTGATCTTTTATTCTTTGAATTTAAAATTGACTCTAAGTTGCAACTAAAATTGATTTTATGAATAAAAACAAATTGAAATTCCTTTAATAAGGTTAAATATGTCATCAGACATTTATTTCTTCTTTACATAAAAAGAAATTGCTATCCTTTATATATCAAATTTATATAATAAAAGTTAAGATATTAAACATTGTAAATTTCTATACAATAACAGAGTAAATATAATGTGTTATTTAACACTAGTTACCAGACCATAGTCATTGTACATAATTCAATGATGTTCCTGCAGCGTCCTAAAAATGCCGTCGTTGTGTCCGTGGCGAAGTTGTATTTGCACCTCACGAATGTTTATAAAAAGAAAATCTGTTTATACATTAGTCCATTCTACAATTTGTAACTGTTCATTTTCCGACCGCATTGCTATGACACACGCTAATTGTTTATTGTCTATTCGCGTGAACACGTCTAATTAATTTAACTGTTCAAACAGAGTTTTAACACACTCTCACTCTTAATCGACCAACGATTATTTTCTTTACATTTTCTATTTTACTACATATCAAATTATTACATCGCACTATGTCCTTTCTTTCCTCAACTCTACAGAACACATCTTTTCCCTCCAAGTTCTGGACTTCAACTTTTTTTTTTTGAACACAACCTGTCACTCCTAACGCTGGACTAAGACTGCTGTTGCCATGAGGCAAATTCTTACTTCCGAAAGCGTTCTTTCCGGTTACTGTTCACACATTTTACCGCACTGCCGTAAAATACAAATAATTTACATTTTATAACAAACAAACTAAATTACATTAAAATTAAACATAATAATTCATACTGTTGTCTTGAAAATCCATTTTTCTTTTATTAATGACGTTACTAAATTTAAATTATTATTTGAATTTATTATCTCTTTGGCTTAACCGCGTCTTTTAAATGAGTCTATTTTAAAATCTGACTTTTCACATTGTCACAACTTTTATCAAGGAAGTCAGGGACTTATAAATATTAACATAATTAATTGTAAATTAAATAATAAGGAATTAAAAAAAATTTTTTTTGATGAAGATGAAAATATGATTGTTAATTTATATAGCAGTTATTCTGTACTTTTGATATATATATATATATAATTATATATATATATATATATATATATATATATATATATATATAATTGTTTCTACATTTTATATTTTCTTTTACACTAAACTTGTGAATATTTAGTTATTTTTTAATAATGCCTCAAGGCTCAATAGTTTAAAAGGAATGAGATAATATTATATTAATAAATTGAACGATCTCACCAGGTTGGATTATAAAGCAGTTAAAAAAATGGTCAATATTTAATCTATCTTGGGGTATATTTTCAAACTTTTTATTTTTACTAAACACTGATCTTCTAGGCTTCTACTCAGCCACTTTTAGAAAATTAAAACAATACTTTTATATTTTAAAAAAATCTTCAGGCAGGAGCCAAGCTTAAAATAGGTATTGCCTATATGAGTTCCTGACTGACAACTAAAATCCATTGTTAGGCTCTACAAAGAGATTCACTGTTATACACTTTCTTTTCCGATCATGTTTTGGATTTGTAGCACAAATAAAATGTATATGACCCTAATTTACAAGACAAAAGTTGTTAATAACTTCATTAATAATTACTGACTCTACTTTTAATAAAATTTGATGTTGAAGACATGCTATAGGGATCCAAATAACTTCTTTTTTTTATCATTAAAATTATCTTACAACTAAATACAATTTTATCTTGGTCACAATCCAAAGTTGGTTAAAATTCCCGCTTATATCATTTATTATTTATTAAAAACTGTTTTGATCACGTGACTGGATCGTTCTAAAATATGTGTCCAACACGGATCTAGGCAGCCATCTTTGAATTTCGAACTTTTGTCGTATTTATGCAAATACCTAATTATTCTGAGGTTTTCGATATTAATTCAGATGACAAATTTTATGTAGAAGTAACTGTTTCTTCCATAGGCCAAGTTTATTTGGTCGTAGCTATCATGGTTTTATTGCTATTTCAATTTCTCTGACGCTATTATTCTAAGGCGGCGGTCATTTCTGTGTTGGAAAATTTTGCTTCTAAAAGTTTCTTTTTGACTTTCTACTGCCGTTTTGTTACTTTTATTAGATAACTGAGATGTTTAGGCCTTTAATTTATATGGTCTAGGTTTAGGTTAAATATAGTGATATTAAGTAATTCGTCGAGAATTTGTTAATTATTTAAGCTTACTTAATTTATAATATAGTTCGCGAGTTTGCCGCTAGGCGTTGTCGTATTCAAACATTTTTATTTACATTACATTTCTGATATAAAATGATTTATTTAAAACTTTATATTTGCATCATTTTGACTTGTTTCAGAAGATAGTAGAAATATTGCAATATTTTGAAAAAAATAATAAGAGAGTCTTTAAATAAAAATAACTATGTTAATTATATAGAGTACATATGACTAAAATAGTACAACAAGAGAGTTGACGCGTCAGGCAATAAGCAAATAACCTAATATAAATAAACTGGAGTAAATAAACTACCGTAGAAATAAATATTTTTTCACACACAATAACTTTGATAACAGTTATTGAAATTAAAATGAGATACCTTTAACCAAGAAGTTAATAAACTAAACGGAACTTGATTTTACATGTAACATAAAGAAGGGCCGAACTAGGTGAAATTTTTTTCTTGACATTTGAAACATAACTTATTTCTACAGAAAGATACAAACTATATTATCAAGATAATGTCAGAACTAGATTTCATATCTAAAATAATAATAATTAATGAAAATTTGTTATTTTTTCTTAAAGATAAAATAAGAAATTAGATGGGAAAAGGATGTAATTTAACACGGGGAAATAGTTATAAAATTGTTACAATAATAATTACACATAATAGTCAGATAATATTAACAGGAACAAGAAATTAAATCATTGCAAGGCTATAATTATACAGTGTCAAGTAACCCACTCTAGAAACACAACATAAGCATAATCCCAAACATCAGAAATCACATAACATTACATCTGGACAACATGGAGCACTCAAGTTAACACACTACAACCACGAAGATAAAATGTTACAAAATAATTAAATTTAAAAGAAACAAAATATTCTTTTAAGTTAACAATAAAATATGAATTAGAGAGGGAATGTTTTCCATTCTGATTAATCGAAAAAATTGTTATCCAATATTCTATTATCACTAATAATTTTATAGTATAATGACAGTAAAAACTCATCATATACACAGGGTGTAGTTTTTGAAAAACTTTCAAATACACTTATACCGAGGTCTGAATGGACAATCATAATTGAATTTAACCTAACAGAATTATTTAGTACTTGAAGGTTAAAAACTCCATAAATTAACCTGATGCGAACAAAAATACTTTAAAAAATGTGTCAATGTCCTTTTTTGTACAAGACTCAATACCAATACAAGAACTAAAAGAGAGGTATAAATCTGAACTTTAGATTAATAAAAAGAATCTTAGAAAACTATTTAATAGAATTAGACAGCATAATATCATATCATGATAATACCATCATCAAACTGTCATTAACAAACAAGCAATAATAGAAACTGGGGGTAAAATACCACATACACATTTTAGAACTTTAGATACAGATGGCTTACAGACAATTAATGATAAAGTATAACGAGTAGGATCTTTTTTGAAGAGGTATATCACTGTTTGGACGAACAAATAACTGTTGTAAAAGATATATTAACAGTCACTTGGTTACTAATTCAAGAAACTTTAAAGATATGCTGGATTTATTATATAAGTATAGATATTTCATATATATAGAAATATCAGAAACGAATGAATTAAATATAACAATAAACGAACGTTAGCATTCTGACAACTGTAACATTTGGTGATGGAATCAAAAGTAAAAACAATTGAATTACAACAATCACTAGAATACGTTCATACAGACAGACTTAGTTTTAAACTTTTGCCTCTGCATACATTTTTTCCAACCCTAAAAAAAATAGAGAAAATACTACCCACATATATACATTTGCCATTCAATGTAATACCACACCAACCTACATTATTTGTGTGACATAGCATCAGTACAATATTTTTCTGTAAAAATATAGAGCAATAGTTCAACTACCTTTGGGATCACAATCAAATATTTACGAACATTACAAATTAAGAAATTCCTATTTACTATAAGGAAACTAAACCATAAGTTAAATAGAACATAAATAATAATACTTATTAATATTACCAGTCATACAAACATATTTGAAATAAAACAATAGAAAAACAAGGATTTTGTAAAATACTTATTTTTATAATACAATATTTTTTAATAATATTGTAATACTTCAAATAATGATTTAGACATTTGTAACATGGCTAACTAAAAAAAAAAAAAAAATTATATGAACTATGGATGAACCCATGTACTGGTAAATTATTACTTCTCTTTACCAAAATATATTAAAATTATTTTAAATTTTAAAGTCTTCATACTTTATTTGCAAGTAATGAAAAGTCCAGTTCATGGCCAAAATATTGTTTAGATAAAAGTACAAAATCACAGGCCTGTTCATCAAATGGCCACCTCGTGTAATCAGGAATACAATGGCCTTTAAGTATGGCCTTCGTTGAAGACAAGACCATTCCATTATGAGTTACAAATGTAGTATCTAAGTTCTCTAGAGAAGTGCTCTCATCTATCCTGTAATAGAAATGATAATTTAATATTAGTCAAATTGAGTTTTATATTAAAATAATTTATCTTTTGGGGTCCCTCAGTCATGTGGTTAGTACCCTGGCTTTACGAGTATGTAGTTCCGGGTGAGGAAAATTGGGAAGCTACAATTAGTAAGAGAACTATGGTTTAAAAGGCTAGCACAACGGCAATGGGAATTTCTATGTGCTAATCACGCATTCACATATTATTATCCGACTGAAAAGCCGTCTATCAGGTTTAAGCTCTTTACAAGCTGTTGTACCATAAAGTTTAGTTTACTTTAATTTACCTTTACTCCTACTCCTAAATCTGTTAACCCTGGTTTTGGCACGAGGCTCAAAATGAGTCGATGACGGCAACTGAACCAGACAGACCACTGTAAAAAACTCTGATTTTGCAACTCGTCATTAGAGTTACTTAAAACCATCCTATCGAAATAAATGTTATACCATTGTAAAGCTGACGTTTCGTAGATGCATATACATGTAATCAAAAGTTCATAAAACGCTATAAAAATATTTAATTAATTGGTAAAGTTTGGCGTGTTTTAGACAGAAACATGACGGTTGGCAAAGAATACAAAATGGAGTCCTCCTTTAGCACGTTGTGAGAATAGGCTTTACCAACCATTTTCCTTGACAATTATACTGTTCTTAGTACAAATCTTTACCTATCCAACAGAGTTCGCCACATGTCAGAAAGACAAATCGTTTTCATTTTAGATTGTGGTCAACACAAAAAAACATTTTTAGAGCAAAAAAAAGTTGTTTTCTTCAAGTCCACTTTACCCTAGTAAATGAATTCTTAGAAACATGAATTATACACCATTGAAAAGCTCATATTTCAAGCTTTTAGAGTTATGAAATTTGATTATCTTGCTACATTTAGACAAAATTCAATAATTATTGGAAGTTTACTGTTTTTCCCGGCAGATATCATCACTCGACGGATAATAAACCTGTGACCCACATCCTTTCTTCTTTAGACTATAAATAGCTTTATATCTCCCCTAGCTGACAGATGTTTATCTCTTTGTATAGACAAAATACAGACCTTTCCAATGATATAAACCATCAAGTTTTAGTCAGTCATATGGAACATAGACAACGTGGTTTCCGAGTAACTGTTGCGAGCTAAACCAATATGGTGCGCGTTTGTGTTCATTTTCAACATATTTGTTGTGATAAATCGAGTGTTTTGATTGATTATAAAAGTGTATTATATATATTTATATGTGTGTTATTCTTTGTAGAATCTATTGTGTCTTATTGTTATAGTGAAATCTAGTGATAGTTGATTTAGGCCTACAAAGCATTAGATACAAGTTTTAGATGGGTGTATGTATGGATTTATTCCTTTGTAGGGTAAGTGCAATTATAATTTTGAACATTTTAGAATTTGATTTTTTTTTTACCAATTGTTATTCATATTTATACTAGAAAACTTTTGTAATACTCGTAAAAAATGTAAAAATAGATTTTCTACGCTCAATTGGACTTTGAAGTGAAATTTGGCCTTTGATTTTCGTGTTTTTTTTTGTTCTTTGTAATACTGACTCCAAAATTATTTTTCAAATTTTTTTTAAATTACACTACTAAATTCTATGCACATTTCTGAACATAATTATATTTAGAAGTTGGTTTTCCATAAATATTACAATTTTTGGTGATTTATTGAAAATAAGCTGGACCATTCCTCTTTTTTTGTAAAACAATTTTTTAAATATTCAAAATGTAACAAATTTTGATATATTTTTTCCGAAATGTATTCACAAATATATCACTAAAATTTTGTACATCTTAGAAAAAGGTTGTAAGCTTTTGATTTTGGGTGATATAGGTATTTCTGAAAAATGATAACATGATTTTTTGACATGTGACATACTTACTCCAAAACCGTTTCAAAAAAAATTTTTTTTATTACATAGATAAATTCTATGCATCTTTCTGAGAAAAACGATGTCTTATAAGTTAGGTTTTGTTATATATTAATATATTTTATTAATTTTTAAACAAACGAAGAATTTAAAAACAAATTAACATGTGCCAAATCCAGAGTTAATAATAACAATATTCTAGTACAAAAAATATTAAATGTTTGAATTTAAAACTAAAATTGTTTGCTCATTATCAGTTTAAATTTGTTTTTTAAATATAGAGAAGGAATTAATTTTTAAAAGTAGTAAAATGTGAGACGGTTAGTTTTGAGTACAATTATAAAACCTTTAGTGAGATTAGAAGATTTAGTAAATATGGCTTAAAAAGGATTAAATTTTATTTTAAAAATATACAAATAGCATAATTAATATTTGTAAAAATAAATGTTTGAAAATTGAATTATTAAAATATGAAATTACAGCTTTGTTGCCGGCTTAATAAAAAAATGGTGCAGATGCACAGATTGGTAGATACCTATATGAAACAATCTTTCTCTATTTTAAAATGTTTTATTCTTTCAGTATAACATTCTAAATAACTATTTATGCCAAATTTGAACTCAAAAGTTTCAAAATAATGAATATATTTATATTTTTAGACACCAGAACTGAATAATAAATTAAAAGTTGTAATAACTTTGTTTGGTCCGTCACAATCTTAATTTGAAATAATTTTATTCAATAACTGATCTCAACAATTCAAATTGTAATCAGTCCAATTGCTTCATTAAAATTTTTTAAATATATAACACACAAAAACATTTATACAAGACACAAACAACAATGTTCATTTTTAACAATGTTCATGCTTGAATGTCAGGTGTATATTGCTCACTGTAAAGGTCCCTCGCTCATAATGTGTGTTAAACTTATGTGATGAATATTGTTTGTATTGAATGTCTCATTTGAATTATAGTTTATTTAATCATTTAAAACAAGGTCATGTTATGTTCTTGTAAGCCTTATATATTTCAAATTGTTTGACAATATTAATTGTCGAAACAGGTCATTAAATAAAATTATTTCAAATGAGGATTATGAGAAGTCAACAATGTAAAAAAAAACAAATTTAAAAAAAGCCACGAGTTTTGTAAAAATCTGACTACATATTTCTTAAATTTAGAGCCAATTATATATTCACCCAACCAACCACCTTGCACCAACCTTCAAATTTATGAGTAATTCTGATCAACAGTACTTGACATAAATGTAATGAACTTTACCTTTACATCGCCAAAATGTAATGAACCTTTACATCGCCAAGAGGATCATATTGAAGCTATTCAGGTCAAAATCCAATATTTTTATTAAACACACAATTCACTTTAATCTTAAAATTCTTCGTCACTCGGACCACCAGTTCTAGAGAAAATGTGTAAAAAATAACTCTTTCCATACCAAGTAATTAGATATAAAATTAAAAAAAAAAAATTATATAAAAAAATAAAACCACACACACACACACACACACACAAAATACTATGCATTGTTGTTTGAAGGCAAAAATGAAAATTTTGGGATATATTTATTAAATAGTTTAGCACTATATTAACAATAAACATCAAATTCAACCATTGCAATATGCACACAGAGGCATAAAAAGTATCATACCTGCTGTATATCTCAACTCCTCTAAAATATAAAAATTCAGGCGACTTGTTATTTTAAAGGTCTCTAAGCTATCTACAGGTTGTGAAAAAAGTATTTTGAAAATACAGTGTTCAAAAAATGTATAAAATAATGTTTAACTGCAAATTTTGAACATTAAGGTATGTTTATTTTTTAATATTCTGATTCTCCAGAGAAGAATATATCAATAGTCATTTAGTAAGGGTGTCTATAATTAATAAACAGTTACACACATTCAAAGTTGAATTGTAAATACTCCTATTTCTTTCAGCTTGATATTCTAATTGGGGATGATTGACATACTTTTTTAGTATTGTGATCCAAGTTTGTAGTGTGGTTTAATTTTAATCTATAATGTCTAAACCTGATCCTTACCCCTTAGCGACCACCATTTTAAGGGGTCAATGATATTACAATCAAAGATTTCTGGCTATTCATTAATTTTTGTGGGCTTCTTGCATCCAATTTGAGTTTTTGTCCCTCCAGATATTTACATTACCGTTTAGCATAAAAGTTACTTCATCAGAAGAAATAAATTGTTATGTTTCTTGCAACTGTTATCATATGAAGGTTCCAAAGTAAAAAGAATGATAGTTAGTTATTTTCTCATTTTCTGTTTATAAGTGGTAACACTGGGTTGTTTTGAGTAAAAATTGTAGGTCCAATCTTCTTTGTAAAAAGGCTGATAGTCTACTAGATACAGACACTTTTATATTGTGCATACATTACAAAACAGAAGAGAGTCAATTCCCTTAGCTACAAAAAAGGTGAGAGTCAAGATCAAGAAAATCAGCTATTTTTTATTGATTACTGCATACTAGCAACATAACCCTATCCTGTGCTTATTGCTGATAGTTTACTTAGGTTGTAGTTTATTGTGCGTTTTTGTGATTTCTTTTGATCTAAAGTGCCATAATGAGTGAAAGTGTGGAAAATGTAGTGAGTGATAGTGAATTAATGACTGAAAAGAAAACTAAGAAGAGAAAATCTTACAGGAAAATGGAAGATGTAATGAAGAAAATTAGGTTAGACAGTCATGAGACTGGTAATGATTGTAGGAAGCCTAAAGTTGGTGCTAACTATAATGATAAAAGTTACACTTACAAAGTAAAAATTAAAGAAATGAAACGGTTACAGAAGTAAAAAAATTGTTATAAAGCATTTTGTTCCATGAATGGAATTAGTAGTAAGAGACTTTAGTAGTAAGGCACTTAAGGACACTGGCAAAGCTCTTACTGATAAGATAAGTCATTATGATCACAAACATTGCCGAACTACTGAAGACGTTAAGCAAAGTGTTTTAGACAAATTAAGTATTTCACAGGCTGATTTTTAAGTATAGTCTTTCTAAAACTAAGAAACTAAGAAACTTCAATTTTGTGAAACTTTAAACATAAGTAAAATGTACATGATATACAAGGTACTAAGACCTGAAAATACCACCATTTAGTATGAGTATTATAGTGTATTACTTGAAAACAACTTTAATATTTCATTATTTGGTTATCCAAGGTCCAATACATGTTCAACGTGTGATAAGTTTCAGGCAGAGGCCAAAGCTTTAAACCTTTAGTTACAAAATATGGCTGTTGAAAATGATGAGAAAAATGGAAATAGAGCAGGAATTGCATTTATCATTGCCACTGTATGTGGTCAGGTCACTGTACACTAAGAGCAACTAAGCATGCCAGGTGGACCGGTTACTGGAGGGGGCAACACTATTCTTTGTTTACATGCTCAGTCTGGTTCAGCCATTCGTTGGAGAAAGATCGTGTGTTGCCACATTTTACATCGGTAGTGAAGCAAGTTTACTGTGTTGTTCGTTCGTGGTTTGTGCAGTGCAGTATCGGTTAAAAGAGATAGTCAAATATCACATTGTTTTATTTGGTTCTTTTATGTTCAATAATGTTTTATTATAGAATTTTGCATTAAAATGGATCCCTCTGTACCTGGTACATCAAAACAAAGCCTTATTGACTTTCAGTATCATGATCAAGGTGATAGTGATAAGTAACAACACCTAGCCAACAATCAGATTCAGCGATGTGTGGATGACGATTCTGATTATTCAGAAACTGAATATGAAGATGATCCAGATAGTGTTTCAGAGTGCCCCACATGGTCTATCTCTACCAGAGGTATGAGACTAATTGAATTTGCTAAAATTAATGGTTTGCTAGTAACAATCCCTGGTGTAGGAACACCACTTGACTTTTTCAACCTTTTATTAGAAAACATTATTCTTGAAAATATCTGTAACTATTCAAATAAGTATGTATTTGAAGTATTTTTTAAACCTACTTTGAGTCCAAAATCATGGATAAACTCATGGAAACAACTATCCATCCCAGAACTTAAAATTTTTATTGGTATCTTATTCCACACTGGCACAATACGGTTGAACCGTAAACAAGACTATTGGAAGACAGATCCCTTGTTTAATTTTAAATGTTTTAGTAGTTATATGTATAGAGACTGATTTATGTCTATATTACACTGCTTATATTTTTACAACACTACTAGCAGTAAACAACAGAAAAATCCAACGGACAAAATTCAATGGATTGTAGATTTTTTCAATACTAAAATGCAAAGTGTGTATTGTCCTCAAAAAATACTTTCATTACACGAAGCCAAGGTTTTATGGCAAGGGCGTTTACATTTTTGACAATATATTACCGCTATGAGACGTAAGTACGGTGTCAAATTGTACACTCTTACAGAACACCAACATTTGATTTTAAAATTTTTAGTGTATGGAGTGTCAAATGATAAAGAAGTAGGCAGCAAAGGGGAGAAAATGTTGTCATGTACTTGTTTAAAGGAAAACCCGGATAGAGACCCTTTGTATTCATGGATAATTTTTACAACAGCTATTCACTGGCATCCAAGCTCTTATCGAATAAAACGTACTGTACTAGTACATTAAGGGTTGACAGAAGAACGTCCCACCTGAAGTAAAATCAGCTGTTCTAAAGAAATCAGAGACCATAGCAAAATATGCTAATAATTGACAAATGGAGGGATAAGCGTGTGGTTTCTTATATTTTTACAGAGTTCGAGAATATTATGATTGAGTTTATAGATAAAAGAGGCCACACTAAGGTAGAACTTTTTTTGATTATTAACCCTACAATTGTTAGATGTTATAGGTTTTATTTTCTTAAAAAATTAATAAAAAATATTATTTTTATACCAAACCGAACTTAGATGCATAGAATTCATCTATGTAAAAAAAAAAAAAAAATCATTTTTTTGAAACAGTTTTGGGGTAAGTACTGTATGTTACATGTCAAAAACGAAGTTATCATTTTTCAGGAAAAACCTGCATCATCCAAAATCAAAAGCTTACCACCTTTTTCTAAGATACACAAAAGTTTTGTGTAATATTTGTGAATATGTTTAGGGAAAAAAAACATTTGTTACATTTTCAAAATTAAAAAAAAATATTTTACGAAAAAAGTAATTTGATCATTTTTTTTTCAAAAATTCACTAAAAATAATATATATATATATATATATATATATATATATATATATATATATATATATATATATATATATATCTTTTACACAACATCTATATATCATTATATTCAGAAAGGTGCATAGAATTTAGCTGTGTAGAGAAAAAAAATGAGATGTAAAAAAATTAGGGTTACTATGTAAAATAGTCAAAAATCGGATAGTTATATAGGCAAGAATTTCACAGAAATGGTAAAGTACACCATACTAATTTTTTTTGAAGTATTACTAGAGATTTGTAATATATTTGTGGATAAAAGTTGCTAAAAAGACAAATCAATTTTTAAAATTTTCATTGGTACATTTTTACGTAAAAAGTGAATATTGGCTAACTATTTTCAAAAATTCACAAAAAATAAAATAATAATCAATAACCGAATTTTTATTACCTATGTTCTCACAAAGATACATAGATTTTATGTGTGTAATGCAAAAACTTTTAGATTTAAAAATTTTAGAGTTATAAGGTCATATATCAAAAATCGGAAAGTATCGGAGGCAAAATTCCACAGTAATAGGTATATAAACCAAAAAAAAAAAAAAATTATAGATAGGCCTATATAATTTTATAAACATTTTGCATACATTTAGGTAAAAACATAATCAATTTATAAAAAAATTTTTAGACAAAATTATTCTGATATATAAAACTAATGGAAACTTGCTAATATGGTCACACCAGATATATCATAACCTTTCTCTATTTATAGATATTATAGACATTTTGCATATATTTTGGTAAAAACAATCAATTTATAAAATGTTCATTAGACAAAAATATTTGTATTAGTAAACACAATGTGTTTTGCTACAAATTTGCTATGAAGGAAGACCAATTTCCAACATAACCTCTATCTCTAGATAGCCTCAATATTTGATGTCTGACAATAACATTCACTCAGAACAATAAATTCTACAAACAATAATACTGATATTGTAATTTGTATACACAATTTATAATAAATAAATAAAACAAACCTTCAAAATAAGAGAAATATAATCCCAAATCAATAACCGCTAGACGGCTTCACGGCATTCATATGTCATTTTTCTCACAAACTTAGGCTTCATTGCAAGCTAAAAACAATAACATCAAGGTTTCTTTTGCCTATATCAAGTGGTACCAACTTATAGAATGAAATCTCGTCTACAACATACTATAAAGTTCGATTACAAAAAATCGATTCAGTAATCCATAATCTTATTTAGTAAACTGCACCGAATGCCGAGTGAATTTTGTGCCGTTAGGTTACTACTTTCGTCAAGTAGAAATATCTTTCGATCTATGAGTCACAGAACAATTTGTAAACTACGGTTATAAAGAGAAAGACGTGATCTATAGAACAGTGTTTTGATCGACCTGTTTGACAGAAAAATAGATTTGTGATCATATGTGAAAAAGTGGCGTCCCTTTTACTAAAAGGCGCACGGTTCAAATCTTTGACGTTACGTATTAAAAATATGTGAACTTCAGCAATTTTTGGAATATTATTTATATCGTTTTGTGTTATTTTATTTTTTTGGCATGATTATATATCTACGGAACATTAGCTTTCCAACACTATTTTTTTTTATTGCGATAGGACGATTCTAAGTGGGCGAAATGTTGAATTGCAAAATATGTGTTTTATAGCCAACTTGTCCGGGAGAATGGGTATGATTTCAGGTCTTTAACAGTTGGAGGGTTAAATACAATTGTCATACGAGTGGAGTTGATAAGATCCATCAAATGATAGCTTATTATCCCTGCAAGAGGAAGACACTTCCATGGTATAAGAAGATCTTTATACACATATTGTAAATGATCCTCCTAAATTCCCATGCATTGTCCGAAAATGAGCTTTTATGATTACAGACTATCGATTATAAGAGGACTTTTTCCTGTTTTTGTGACGTCTGTATAATCTCCAGCTCAGAAAAGATTAAGAAAAGAGGCCCACAAAATTTTCTCAAAGTATAGAGCGCAACAAAAACAACAGGATAAAGCGGAAGAATTGCCAAACTTACTGGAAAAATGGAAAAGATAAAAAAATAGCTTTCTTCTGTGAGTCATGTCCAAATAAGCCTGGTCTGTGTTTAGACTCTTGTTTTGAGGCGTACCGTGATTCCCTCTAAGTAAAACTTAAAATTGGGTGGTTGATAGGGTTGTAAATATTTCTTTAGTTATAAATAAATACACAATAAGAATGAAGAATTTAGTACGTAACTATGAGAGTGTAGTGGTGGCGACACTTGCGAGAGGTGGTAGTAACAATGGCAAACCCGTGTGTGATGTGTCCTGGTCACCGGTGACCGATAATTTTTGACGACAAAATTCTCATGAATTAGTAATTTCTGAATTTTCTACTGAAAAAGTAAGATTTAAAACTATAAAAAAATTTCACAATTCTACAAGCTAAATTGATTATATTTCAGCACTGAATGTGTTAAGAAATGCACAAATGTTTTGTAATAAAAAGAAAATATAAAGGAAATCATCCATACAAAAACCAGAAGTAGAATGTATTGCCTTGGATTTTCCAAAAAAATCTCTGCCTACTCAACCTATCTACAAACGTTTATTTTCGTCCCCAATTATCCTACTACCTGTCAATATTTACAGGCTTTCTACAGGTGGCGCTTTGTTTTATGGTTATCCTCTGACAGAAGCCAAGAAAGGGGGGACATGAGGTTTGTATATATGCTTAATCATTGCATTTTTACAAAACTTGAGCAAAAAGTAAAGCACTTACAAATTTTTTTGGGACTCCTGTTCTGGACAAAAAAATATATCGCCTACTCTAATTTGATTTTGTCACTATGTTGTAAATGTTCTCAAAAATATCTTTTAAATTAGTGTTTCCAATCAGAGGCCATTTTTACTTAGAGTGAGATCGGGACGTAGTGCTAATTAAGCAGAAATTTGCAGCAGAATAACCAGAAAATTGGGTAGAGTTGATAAGGAACTGTTATGTAAAACCTTCACCTTTTGAGGTAGTGGAGAAAATTTGCCTATTTTTCACCAATAGACTGAGTTTTTTTTTCAAAATTTTACTCTACTAAATGTTCTTTTGCCACAGGTGCCATCCTCAAAAAACAAACAAGATTGGTAGAACACAGAGCATCTTTCTTTGGATATTGGGTGCTTACTACTTTGATTACAAAGCAAAATCTGAAGTTGCTGAGTCTTGAAAATCACATGGCTGTTCAACCTTCCACCTGAAATTCATTCTGGTAAGTCACACTATTTTGATGAAAAACCATATCCCTTAGAGACAAGCCTAACCTCTAAGGTTAGAAACTAACCTAACCTAACCCTGTACTAAACTAATTTGTAAGTTATCACTTGGAGTTGGCATTTCTCTTTTTTCAAAGCTCTACAGACTTTCAAGTTTATGTTTGACTTTTTTTTAGCTATTGTAACTCGTTATCATAGGTAAATCTCTCAATCTTATACACGTCCCCATAGTTTTCATTTTTGCTTGTTAATTTATTACACTAGGCTAATTTTATCTAAATAAGGCAGTTGTATTTTCAGATCTGATTCCTGTTCCGAAACCAAAATACATTGACCTCCAGTAACTAAAACAGTTTTGTGGACCTAAAGCAAGGGAATACTACAGTAATCTACCAAAAGAACAACAATGATTATTGTAAAAACTTAGTAGATGTAAATAAATAGACAAGTCAGATTTAAGCTTAAACTGCAACTAAATGACATTCAGCCTTTTTGCTATGTATTTTTGTAATAACCTTATTTTAGGCTCTATAATATATATTTTAAAAAATATAAACGACTTTATTACCCCAATACATTAAAAATACAATAACAAAAAATATATATATATTTATGTTATTTATAACATTTTATGTTATTTATAACATATTATGTTAAAAGATATATTATAAGGTGGTAGTATCAAACAAAAACACAAAATTCGCTATCCTGAAAAATTATTTCAAAGCGACTATCATTCTTTTTTGTTTTGGCCTATTCATATGATGTCATAGTACAGTAGACGCTCTTTTATCCGGCATCAGCTGAACCACTCACCGTCGGTTTTTTCCGGTTACGTTCGGGCGGCTGACAGGCCTCGACTGATATTTCCCGGCAGTGTAGTGGGCTGTGCGTGCCTTTTCCTCAGTCCTCAGTATTTTACAGTGCAGTACTATGATGTAAATGTCAGCAGTCTCATGAACCTAAAGTCTCGTGGAAAGAAGCTACTGATGCATTAAAACATTTATAAAATTTGCTGAATCCAATAAAAGCTACAACTCCACAGAACTTATAAATTTGTGTTTAATCCAAAATGAGTTTTTGAAGAAAAAGCCGAATCACAATAGCAACGTGACATCAGAGACTTTTTTTAACACACATGTTTATTTTCGTTCGTAAAACCAGTTTACAGTACATACTGTGTACAACCTTAACTAAACATAATGTACAGTACATATGATATTTCATTTGATTTAGATTTCATTTTATGTACAATTAATTTTATCGTCATTTAGCACTTTTATACATACCTTACTTTATATTAAATTAAAGGAATGTTCAGCATTTTGTACTCTGTGTTTTTCTTCATAACCTTGTCATGTCAAATATGCGTTTCGTTCATTTGGGTTTGTATAGAATTAATTTTCGTAGGTATCTCCTTTAAAAACTAGATATGCTCAATTATCCGGCAAAATCAGTTATCTGGCATGGCCGTGGTCCCAAACGTGCCGGTTAAAAGAGCATCTACTGTATCAATGTTTCTGTCAAAATCATTTTATAAGGTCATGCATAAGGTAAATCTTGTAGTGTATAATTTACTGGCCTTCAGAATTTGGTGTACAGAAAAGAAACATGCTTCACATTTAAGTGGAATTTTTCCAAGAGACGTAAGGAGATTTTCCACAAATGACTGCAGTGTGTTTAAATATGTACAATCACTGTATACAGTTAGGCCTTGATTGATACCCATTCATCGGCAACAAATAGTAAATCCACTGATTTTGAAAATCGTTAGCAATAATAAATATAAATTTAATGTACAACACACACCTCTCAAACACTGACACTAGTAAAACCATGTTTAATAAGTCTCACCTTCAACAAAAATTTTAAACGTTATGAATAGCATGTATGCAAATTATCTTAGAATATTTACAGATTGCTCTAAAAACAAAGAGGGCACGGGAGCAGCTGTGCTCTGTTCCTCCTTAAACATAAAATGGAATGTTCCTTAAACAGACAACCTGCTTTACTGCTTATCTCTATGCAATATTCAAAGCGCATCAATTTAGTAACACCTTAGATCATAGTAAAATTAGGTTCTAATTCAAAATCCTCAATCCAAAAGATTGATATACTTTCTGGGTAGTGGATTAGACAATAAAATTATTAAGGAAATTCATAAACATGGAAAGGAAGTAGTATACAATGGGTAGTCAGTCATATGGGGATTAAAGATAATGAACATGTAATATACTGTACCATATAATTCATCCATGGATGGGCAGAAAATCATGGATTTACTACCACCAATAAATGACATCATGTCTGCACTTAGATAGATGCAAGAATGATTTTAAAAGTTTACTACAAAATTCCATGAAAGCAAAATGGTACAAGCTCATAGAGACAACAATGGTTTTTAAATTCCGATTAAGCAGGCATGAAATTATAAATATAATTAGGCTTCGTTTTCGTAAAATATTTACCAATATAATAATATACAATATTATATGTATGAAAAATTTCACACAAATTAGAGACTTCTTATAAAATCATAGTACATTTTTATGTGACCAAATTTAATTAAAGTTTTTTAAGTATTTATAAAAAGGTGAATGTTGAAATGCACAATGATAAATCTATAAAATATATATATATATATATATATATATATATATTTTTTTTTTATTTGTAACTTAGTGATCAAACTAAAAATTAAATTGATACTTCAACAATTTAAGTTTGTTTTAATTATAAAACAAATTTGTATATGTGTAAGTAATACATACACTCTCTCTCTCTCTATAGTAGAATACAAAAAATATTTATACTTGTAACAAAAATAATAGTAAAATTTTAAATATATAACACTGCATTTAACAGAAACTGGCCTTGTTCCGAGCAATAGCTCACACTAATTACTTGGCACTAAAAGAATTTTTGTTTAACAGAACTAGTTAACCAATTTGTTTCTTCTGTATTATAAACAATAGTTACATAGAAGCAATTCCTTTGTAAAAAGTTATGAGTTCTTTCACAAAAAAATATGATTTGTAAAAGAAACTTTTATTTTTTAATAACAACCCCCTCCCCCTATAAATATAATAGCTTACCAGTTAAAAAGCATAATATCAGGAACCCAAAGACTGTTTGGTTCAACTTCTATATACTGTACATTTTTGTAAAGTTTAAGGTCCCAATTTATGTGATTATCCTCCCAAATCTGAAAAGTGATAAATGAAATTTTCAAGATTCACCAAGAATTAGTGGAAGAATAACTTATGAGAATAACACAAATAAATATAATATGTATTTTTAAATCAAACAAAATTAATATAAATAAAATCATATAACCGATGTAACATTTTCTTTATAGATATCCAATCGCTTAAATCAATGTTGAGTATCATATAAAGCAAGGAACACACAATCCGATCCTACCATCTAATTTGGTGTTCAATTCTCACTGTACAACGAAATCTACCGTTTTCTAGTCATCCACTTAAAATTGAATATGTTTTGTGATTTGGAGCATTTTTTAAATATTGATAGTTATAATTTGATTTGTGGAGACCAGGGTAATAATAATTTTCACCTCTTTGAGCAACTACTATCATTTATCGTTTTTATTTATTTAGGTTAAATAAAACAGTTCCCAGTGAAATAGGCATAGTGTTTCCTCATATATGGCTATTTAAATGTATGTTAACATTCAGAAAAAATTACTCCCAGATGTCGAAATAGCACTGTGGCGATATTCACAATAGGACTTCCACATAGTAATCATCCTCAGAGAGTTATAGCTAACTGATACAAACTAAAAATTAATCTAAAGCTAAGCGCCCCCTTCCATTCTTAACAGGCTAATCACAATGAGGCATGTCTTTGCTCAGATAACTGACCCGGATGTGGAAGGTCAATGCTCTCGTTAACCTCATGTACTACATGTAGAATCATTATTAACTAATTATAAACCAATAAATAAATAAACTGTATCAAAAAAACACTAAACTATAATTTTAGAAAATACTCATACAAATTTTAATTTAAAAAATAATTGTATATATATATACAATAAGTTCTAACGGATATCCTCTATCCATTATTTCCAAATGTAAAAGAGCGAAAAATAATAAAAATAATGAGTCTAAAGATGAAAATAAACCACTAGCGTACATGACAATCCCTTATGTGCCGGGATTATCGGAAAAAGTTAGACGCGTAGCCAGAAAATATAAAATTTGTACCGCTTTTAAAACACTAAACACCATTAGGCAACATCTCGTCCAAACTAAACCTAAAAATAGCACACAGGATACTAAAAACTGTATTTACAGTAACAAATGTGAGTGTGATAGACAATATATTGGCGAGACAAAAAGACCATTAACATTAGAATAAAAGAACATAAAAACAATGTATGATTAAGCCTAGTCGATAAATCAAAAATTGCAGAACATATATGGTCCGAAAATTACAAATTTAATTGGGAAGAGGCAAAAATCATACACCGGGAAAGTAACCCACACAAACGTAAAATAATTGAAGCCTCATATATAAAACTAACGGACAATCCTATCAGCCAATCAAGTATAGAAGTAAGGCCATTATGGCTCCCATTATTAAAAAAAGAACTAAAATTTGATTATAATATCCCTACAACTAAAAAACAAGCTGAAATTTTACCTGTTAAATCGCCACAAGGGGTTGTAACCCGCTATCGTGCTAGGAAGATTAATACAACTAACAATAGGCCACTCCCCTAATAGTTTGTCACGCCTTCTGGACCACGTCACTTGTTGCTGTATCTTTGATACATCAACACGTATTTGACGTTAGTTGTGTGATACCGTGATTGTGTTTTTTGACTTCTCACTTTTAGCTCTGAGATGGATGCTTAGATATTAGGGTTGGTGGTATTCTTATTTAATTTTACTTCTTACATAGGCTTAGTTTCTAGTTTCATGTTTCTTTAGTTTTTAGTCACTTGATAACGGGAATGGATTCTAATTCCCGAAACGTCGTGTTTTGATTTCTAACACACAAATGATGACAAAAGTCCGTAAAATGTATAATAATAAAATTGAACTTCCATCATTAACAAATAACTTCAAACAGAGACATATGTATAATTAATTATACAATAAAAAGTTGGCGTTTGATATGTTTTATATTTGTTTTTGAAGTTTTAAGGCGAGAAACAATTTTGGGGTCATTATCGCCTTCAAACATTTGGCAAGTAGATGTTTTACCATAAAATCTTAGAAATAATACATTAAAAACAATAACAATACAAAATCTAGATAACAAACAAAATAATTAACAACATAATATATTACTAGTCTGTAAAATGGCCCTGCAATAAGTTAATAATTATAATTAACAACAATCAAAACAAATATTACAGGGCTGAAAAAGGGCCTTGCAACGAGTTATGAAAGATAGAATGTTCTACGACCATAACTTTCCGAGTTATTCTACTTTCAAGTTTTCGAATATTTCTTTAATCAACTTTTGATTCTTTTGGTTTTCATTCATTTTTCTGATTTATTATAACTCTTTAACACGTTAGCTGCCATATCGGTCCGATCGGACCGAAACTAAGGTGACTGTATCTGCAGCGTTACGGCACGATCGGACCGATAAAGTCACTGACGTAATGTTTTGTTTTGTGGCTCACAGTTCGATAGTGCAGCAACCTATTGGCATATTTTGGTATTCTCTGGATTGGGTAAAGACGTGTGTTAGACATAGTATATTGTATGCTTTAATAACTGTTACCATGGTTACTCAATATAATATTAAAATCAGTGGATATTTTCACTTTTTTGTCGGCACGATCGGACCGATTAAAAATTTTACACAAACATTTTGGTTTAGTAATGAATAATTCACAAAGAATACAGTTGTAAAATGAATATATGTATTTATAAAATAAATATTAGACAAATAAAATAGTGAGCTTGCCAACATAAAGAAATGAAATAGCCTGTTTAGATTTTTTTTTTTTTTTTAAACACGAAAATTACCTCGGTCCGATCGGACCTAAACGTTATACTACGATTAAAATTAAAGCCGAAAAATTGCATTTCGGTCCGACGGTCTCGGAACTATATATGCATAAATGTAAATAAAATTAGTAAATACTATTGCCTTATATTATTTAACATAGGTAGATGCAAAAATAATAATGTAAAAATAATTTGGTAATCGTGGCACTCGCAGCAAGAGTATCGTATTAGGCCTTGGCAGGTAACGTGTTAATTGGATTGGAAGAATCTGTCAAGTTACACATAGTTCAATGTCTCGTTTTATTACCTATTCTTTTCTCAGTAAATCCCCCATTTTACCATTTATTGTGCTTTCTTTGGTCTTACATTATATATATATATATATATATATATATATATATATATATATATATATATATATATTAACCCTTCATCAGCAGAGCGACCAAAACTCGGATTGTTCGATGATGCATGGAAACGACTGGAAAACATGTATTTTGCAATTCAACATTTCGCCCACTTAGAATCGTCCCATCGCAATAAATAAAACACCGTTAGAAAGCTAATGTTCCATAGATTATAATGTTCCATATGTTGCATAATCATGCAAAAAAAATACAACAAAACGTTATAAATAATAATCCAAAAATTGCTGAAGTTCACATATTTTTGATACGTAACGTCAAAGATTTGCGCTAACAAGTTGTAAACAAAACTAACATCATTTTTGTGTAATATTCCCACTTCAATATTTCTGTCAAACAGATCGAACATAACACTGTTCTGTAGATAATATCTTTCTCTTTCGATCTGTGCTTTTCAAATCCTTCTATCTGTTATAGTTTTTATTATATAAAAATTAAACAAAATCAAGAATTTTAACTCATTTTTACACGCAAAAAATGACATTTTTTCCAATTCAACTTTTATCCTAGTAAATATTATTTTATCGAAATGAATTATATATCACTGTAAAGATATTGTTTCAATCTTTCATAATCAAGTTTTCAAAATCCATGACACGAAAACTCTATTTTATAGAACTTGATAAAGTTGCTGACTTTTTCGCTAGATCACTTCACTTGCCGTGACCGGGTTTATGTAGAAAATTCTGTTCTCTGTGTTCATATGATTTTACGAAATGGTAATACTTGTCCAAATGCCACAGGTTGACAATATTATATAGTATTTTTCTTTCTCTTTCGATCTTTGGTTTACAAATTTTTCTATCTGTCATATATCGCAAGATATATCTATTTTACCAAAGTAGTAGCCAAACAAAACGAACTTCACTTGGCATTTGGTGCAGTTTACTAAATAAGATAATCGATTATTCAATCAATATTTTGTAACCAATCTTTATAGTATGTTGTAGAGAAGATTTCATTCTATCTATTGGTAGTATTTGCCATGTCCTAGAATATTTTATAGGTTATTGTTTCTTACTTGGAACTTGGAAGTTAGCGATGTTTGTGTAATAAAATGACATATGCGCATATGTGACTTGGGATTATATTTGTTATTCTGAAGGTTTGTTTTATTTATTTATTATAAATTGTGTATACAAATTACAATATCTGTATTATTGTTTGTAGAATTTATTGTTTTGAGTGAATGTTATTGTCAGACATCAAATATTGAGGCTGTCTAGAGATAGAGGTTATGTTATAATTTGGTCTTCCTTTATAGCAAATTTCCATGTGTTTACAAATAAAAATAATTTTGTCTAATGAAAATTTTATAAATTGATTATGTTTTTACCAAAATGTATGCAAAATGTCTATAAATTTATATAGGCCTATCTATATATATATATATATATATATATATATATATATATATTACAAAAAAGGGATTTTGTTAGGCTTATTTTCAAAAATTCACCGAAAATAGTAATATTTATGGAAAACACAACTTATATATATATATATATATATATATATATATATATATATATCATTATATTAAGAAAGGTAAATAGAATTTAGCTGTGTAGTGAAAAAAAAAGTTAGATGTAAAAAATTTGGAGTTATTATGTCAAATAGCAAAAAATTGGAAAGTAACAGAGGCAAAATTCCACAGAAATAGGTATAGAAACCAATTAAAAAAAAAAAAAAAAAAAAAAAAAAATTATAGATAGGCCTATATATATATTTATAAACTTTTGCATACATTTTGGTAAAAACATAATCAATTTGTAGAATTTTTATTAGACAAAATTATTTTAATATCTAAACTAATGGAAACTTGTTAATATGGTCAGACCAGATATACCATAACCTATCTCTATTTATAGATAGACCTATATAAATTTATAGATATTTTGCATACATTTTGGTAAAAACATAATCAATTTATAAAATTTTCATTAGACAAAATTATTTTTATTTGTAAACACATGGAAATTTGCTATAAAGGAAGACCAAATTATAACATAACCTCTATCTCTAGACAGCCTCAATATTTGATGTCTGACAATAACATTCACTCAAAACAATAAATTCTACAAACAATAATACAGATATTGTAATTTGTATACGCAATTTATAATAAATAAATAAAACAAACCTTCAGAATAACAGAAATATAATCCCAAGTCACATACCACTACGGTACGCCTTTCACATGTCATTTTAGTACACAAACATTGCTAACATCCAAGTAAGAAACAATAACCTATAAGGAACTCTAGGACATAGCAAATACTACCAACTGATAGGATGAAATCTTCTCTACAACATACTGTAAAGATCGGTTACAAAATAGCGATTGAATAATCGATTATCGTATTTAGTAAACTGCACCGAATTAAAAATGAGATTTGTTCGGTTTTGTTACTACTTTGGTAAAATAGATATATCTCGTGATCTATGACACAAAGAACAATTTGTAAAGCACATCAAAAGAGAAAGATGTGATCTGCAGAACAGTATTTTGGTCAACCTGTTTGACAGAAAAATAGATTTGTGAACATCTGAGAAAAAAATGGCGCCATTTCTACTTACAACCGCACAGTTCAAATCTTTGATATTACGCATAAAAATATGCAACTTTTACCAATTTTAAAAATATTATTTATAACGTTTTGTGGTAATTTTTTTGCAAGATTATGCATGTATGGAACATTATCTTTCCAACGGTATTTATTTATTGCGATAGGACGATTCTAAGTGGGCGAAATGTTGAATTGCAAAATACGTGTTTTTCGGTTGTTAGACTAAACCATGCGTCACCGAACGACCCGAAATGGGGTCGCTCCGCAATTGAAGGGTTAAGTAATTTTGAAAATTATGTTAGTTTGGATTAACAGTCCTGGACAGGAATCTACCTGTCAAGCCTTGCTTGCTTTCGACTACATCACAGCTCTGCTCGCATCATGAAACATTCACCTTACCCTAGGCATAAATATTTCATTATTATTCTACATTATTAATTATTTTGATTTTGAAATTTTTGAGATTTAACCCTTCCCACATTGCAAACGAGTATAGCCGCAATGGTAGACTTTGACCCAAATGCGAATTACGATTAAAGTTGCAAAAATATATTTTAGCCTATGGTTAGTTAATTAGTTCACCAAAGTTCCGGTAGAATGCAGAGGTATGTCCGCTGTCTATTCAGGAATAGAAAAATGTTTTGTTGAAAGTTCTACGCCTCAAGGCAGTAGAGGGGGGCGCAATTTTGTCTGGAATTGCTCGGCGGCGCACGCATTCTATAGCTTCTACAGAGCGGATAACGGCTATACTCGCAGTCTCATTAGTCTGATAGGCGACGATCTCTGTGTTTGCATTTGAGCATTGTTTTGAAGAAGTATTGTTTTTATAGATCTTTCATAGTTTTTAGTTTGGATTGTTAACATTTTTTGTTTCTTATACAAAGTAATTATTGAAAATAATAGTATACAAATACAAATTGCCAATTATTACAAAATACTTTTTTTTCTTTCGGAAATGTAACTTTGATACATTGTTATGGTTTTTCCTTTAGGGATCTACAGACGGAAGACTTGACGGACAGCCTCATTTTATAGATAGAAAGAAGAGGACATCAAGATGTGTGGTATGTGCTAAGCAAGGGCAAAGAAAAGAAACCATATACTTTTGCAAGACTTGCACCGAGAAGCCGTCTCTGCACCCTGATACGTGTTTTGAAATTTATCACACCTCTCCAGCATACTAATTGACCAATAATATGTTGTTTTTTGTTTTTTTAACATTGCCTTGTATTTTTTATATATTATTTCACAATATAACTGTTCCAATTTTCAAAAATTAATAAAAACTAATTTTTTTTTGCTATTTTTTACTATTTTGTTGTATGTAATAAAAAATTTTTAAATGTAGCCGAAAACCAATGATGACATTTTTTTTAAAATTAACCTTTCAGATACAAAACGAAAACAAAAATTAACTTTGAAAAAAATAAAAATATATTTAAGTTATTTCAGCGTTGAGGTGAAATAAGGCAAATTTTATTCAGCGTGCGAAGGGTTAAAACATTTCATACTAAACGAAACTGTTTTAGTACACACCTAAGAATTTGATCTATATTTCAATTAAACTCAGCAGGAGTGGTTTTGATTTCGAAGGATATTTTGTTCAACGGTTAGTTGTGATGGTTTGTATTTCACTTAATTATTGATAAACTTGAATATGTAGATATTCCTTGTACAAATCTAACTGATAAAAATATTTGGAATTCCGTAAACAGTGTAATATATCTTCAATTTTCTTTATTGGATAATGGGCATCTGTTAACCTTTCATTCATTCCTAATTTGTAGTCAATACAGAGACGCACTACACCATTCAATTTTGGAATGATGACAAGAGGAGATTCACCCCAGTCACTAGAGTCAATTTTGCTAATGATTCCCTAAGTTACAAGTGACTTTAATTCATAGTCCACTTTTTCTCTTATAGCTTAAAGAACATTCATGATTATACACAGGCTTTGCTTTATCTTATAATTTGAGTGAGACCTTGTAGTTAGGTACACAACCTATTTTCTATTCGAAAATTGTTTGGAAAGATAATATGTTATATTACAACTTTCATCACTGATATTATTAATGGTTTGATTAGTAAGTTGATGATGACCTACTTCAAATAAGTTTATTTTGAGATTCCGAATCCACACTCGTCCTAATATAGCTGGATATAATGTAAATTTCCTCTGTATAGGAATTTGATCAATAACTTGCTTTCTCTTCAATTTTACCATCAGATGTGAAGATATCGTATGTATATGATCTAAAAATTATATTTGTTGGTTAAATTGCAATATTGAGATTAACTTTTTGAAAATATCTCAAGGTAAAAATGTGTAACCTGACGCTGAATTTACTTCGAATCAAACTGTTTTACATTCAATCTCTATACATGCATGAAATCGTTCGATTCTTTTTGATATATATGACAGTTCTGTCTGAAAAATATCTACAATGTTTTAGATACCTTAATCTTGGTTATGTGTATTTTGAATATTGATGTGATTGGTTGATTGTTTATTTAATCCTGATTTCCCCTCAATAAGTGTACTGATACATAACCTTACCAACATGTCCTCGTTTTGAACATTTTAACCTGGTTTTGTTTGTACGATAATATTTTGATGAATGGTTTTGCTTACCGCAGTGTAAACATAATCCATTGAGTCCCACTCATTAATATTTATTTTAGACTGAAATAAATGTTTTAGTTTTGACGTATCAGACATACAATGTTGAGATCGATAATTGTTTGAGTTTGTATTATAACTGTTAGAATTAGGCTAATATGAAACCTTGTTTATCTCTGGTATTGATTGTCCTTGAAAAGGTATTTGAGTAGATAAACTTGAATCGAGTTTAGAAGTTACTAAAGTAATTGCTTTTGATACAATATCTTTGAATTCTGATATGTCAGATTGTAAGAGTTGTTCACGGATAAAATTACGTTTGATTCCTCGTATAAAGTGAACTCTAAGAAAAATATCAGCTAATGATGTAAATTCACACTCAGAAATAAATTCACAATTCTCTATATTCATTCTTAGATTAGTACAAAGTCAGAAATTGATTCTTGATCTGTTTGATAAGTCGATAGAAATTGATGTTGAGATACTAGAACTTTTTTTTTAGTGTAAGATGTTGTTCTAAAAGTTTAACTAATTTATCATATTCATCTAGTTTTTTAGATGCGGAAAGAGACATAATGATGTTAAAATTAGTAGATCGTATTGAATTTAATAATATTCTGGCACAATATTTTTTATTTGTTTCTAAGTTTTACATTTGCACATAGTTATCAAAATGTTGTTTGTAATTTAAAAAAAGATTTTAGGATCAAAGTTGTCAAAATTTGGAATGTAGCCTACTAACTTCAAAAACAGTGTTTTGATTTGAATGTTGGTTTAATTTTTTTTCAAAAAGTGAACTTACTAACTTCTTAATCATAGTTTGTTGCATTTCTTGTTGAATTTCTAAAAAAAAAATTTAAACTGTTCTGGATCCATATTTATATTGAATAAATATAGGTTGGTTTTTGTTTTTTTTTACATATATCTAATAGGTAAATTATTTGAGACTGAATAAAATATAAAATTCTTGATAAATATTTGAATAAATATTTTATTAAAGTTGATAAAGTTATATGTTTTTTAAATAGTCTAAGCTGAAATTACTTACATCAGTTAGGCTATGTATTAATATTAAATAGTTGTTTAAATTTTTAATCCTTGTCGCCAAAACTTGTTGTGGCCTTTTACTGCATATACAATAATAAAAGCTAACTATTTTTGTAATAATCATATAGCATTGATAATTAATAAATATGTTAAACAAAACTGGTCTCTTATTGTAACTAACTTGATTGATGTATTATAAAACATATATACTTATTTCATTCTAACAATTCATTTAAATACATTTGAATACAAAGAGGTTACAATATATATATATATATATATATATATATATATATATATAAAACTATATAAAGATACTATAACTTCCTTATCAATATTTAAAAATAACTTCTGAAAGTATTCTAGTATGATACTACTCTGAAAGTTCAATACTAGATACGAAATAAATTATGTAAATCTTACTTTATTGATTTCCATTAGTACAATTTTTATATTTATTATAATTAAGTTGGATGTAAACTATGTTGTTTTTGTTTCAAATATATAACTTAAAGGAAATTGGCAGTCAAAACCTTAACACATCATATTATTCAATACTTTTGATTATCAAACAAATTACAAAATTGTTTGGGATATTTCAGAAAATATGATTATTATACTACATATCTGGTGAACCAATTATTGTGCAAATTTACAGACATGACAAGATCAATATAATAATAGATCAATAGTAATGTATCAACATTATTCTAATATAATTTTAGGTTTAGTTGATAAACATTTAAATTTCTCAAAAATTTAATCAAAACTGCTTAGATTAATTTAGAGAAATTCAAACCTCTAATGAATGGTTTATTTACAATTTTTGATTGTAACTTTTAACTTAGAATTTTCAATGATGAATGTTCGTTGTTTGTTTATATTTTGTTTTGAGTAAGAGCATAAAAAGTTTGTCCAATGGTTATTTGATATAGAATAATAAATACCAAGCTCCATTGTAACATCATGCCTCTCCACCATGCACAATCTTTAACCCTAGAACACTAGCGTATGTAACCATTACACGTGGCGCCGGTATTTTGTTTTTCCCCCCACTCCCCAGACCACTCTAACCGTTAGAGAGGCATGCAGTGCTTCTATCTGTCAGTCGCCAATGAGAAGGCGTAGGGGTAGTGGTGATTTGCGGTCCATTAGTATCGACTTGTTTGGCTATTCAATCCATAACATGTAAACTTTACGTAGTACTAATAGTGCCAGTAAATAAATGTACATCATTGTATCGTGCCTCTAGTAGTACAGCACCACTGTGCAACACACGTAGGATATGCGTGGTTCTAGTATTAAGGGATTGTAAATAGACCTTGTATATATTAATGTAAATAGTAGTTTTAGGTCAAAAACTAACTGAAAGTTTGTGATAGATCTAGGTTAGAGGATAATGATTATTATAGATACATTAGAAGATGACATTAGTGATGATGATGTGTTAGAGTTTGAGGACGTAAGTAGTGAGGAATACGATAGTGATGACGACCCAGAATTTATTCCAGGAGAAGAACAAGAACATAAGGACGAAAGTGATGAAATCATTGCTCCAATAAGAGACATTGAGTGTAATACTCAGTAATAAGGGATTCAGGAGGAAATGTCCCTTTCACATGTATATGCTCAGCAAACCTAATAAGTATGGGATGAAGATTGTAATGATGTGTGACAACAGCTCAAAGTACATGCTAAATGCAGTTCCATATTTGAGAAAGAGAACAGTTCTAGGAAGAAATCTGTTACTGATTTTTTCAGTTGGAAAAACTAATTGGATCTATATCAGGGAGTAATCGTAACGTGACAACAGACAATTGGTTCACGAGTGTGTCATTGGCTGAACATCTCCTACACGAATATCATGTTACTACAGTAGGCACAATAAAAAAAACAAAAAACAAAAGGGAACTGCCAGATGAGATGAAAATAAAAAATAAAGATCATCAAGTAGGCAGTAGCATGTTTTTATTCTATGATGACATAACTGCTATATCCTACAAAGCAAAAAGTAACAAACTGGTGACTTTATTATCAACAATGCATCAAGGCTCAGTAATAAATGAAGCTACATGTAAACCAGAGATAATTATTATGACCTATAACTCGACAAAAGGAAGTGTTGACACATTTGACCAAATGTGCCAATCTGCTAACTGTGGACGGAAGACTAAAAGGTGGCCACTTTGTTTTTTTTAAATAAAATATGCTCAACGTAGCTGTCATCAAAGAATACATTATATATGTGCATAACTATTATAGAACAAACTATGGGAAAGCTTTATCAAGACATAACTTCATGAAGATCTGTGTGAGTAGTGACAGAGAGATAGGCTTGAACTACCAAACTTATCTCATGACCTGAAGAACAGTATTCACAAAGTCCTGGGAATGGGAAATCAACAAAACTGAGTTGTAGTGGTTCCTCAACAAGGTCTACGAACCACTGTACTTTTTGTGACTGGAAGAAAAAAAGATTGTCAACTAACAAATAAAACACACTATTTCTTTTGTAAAATTCTATAATTTATTTGGTCTAGCCGACCATGGTTTCGCCAGTTACGGCATTGACGAGGCTCTTACAAGACTGATTGTCAACTACGTACTGAGACTGTGGGAAAGTAACCTGTGGTGAACATCAAATAAAGAAATACCCAGACCATAGGATGTAAACATCAACAAACTTATTCAACTAACTATGTGTTTCATTATAAATTATGTAAGTTCAATTTATAACTTGTTATTATTTTATATCTTAATATTATATTACTATTCCTAGTTTTATATTTGTTGTAAGAAACTTTATTTGATTATAAAAATAGAAAAAGTAAAAAGTGAGAGATTTGTTCAAATATTTGTATTCTTCCCACAATACCCATATATTACATAATACAGTAATATACTATCATGTAATTTATACATAATTAAAAAATAATTAAACAACTAAAAACATTAAACTAAGCCGATATGCCAACAAAAGCCAATATTATGTGGTACTAGTAATAACCACCTTCATGTTACCGCTAGTGTTCTAGGGTTAATGCAACTGTTTATTCTTCCATGTAGACAATGCGACTGTTAATTTCATCATTCACACATTCATAGTACAATATCAGTAGAAATAAAACCATACAGTACTTGACTACGCTAACTTTGCACCAACCAATAATAGCACTTTGTAAGCCTCATCCTGTTTATAATAGTCAATGGTTCAGTTAATAATAATAATAATAATGTTAAATTAACTGAACCATAATATTAATATCATTAAAAAAATTGAGTATTTCGATTGTGTAGTTATACTTTATGCTAGAAGCAGAATATTCTACTAGAAATTACTTTAGTTATTTACTGTTCTTTGTCTTCTTCCAGTCAATTGCTAAATTGTTTATTTATACTAATTATGTTTATTTTTTATGAAATAATATTTATACTGTAATTATTATTAATTTTAAGTTACTTAATAATAAAATTTAAATTTTCTATTTTTTTACAAAATTAAAATATTAAAACATTTTAAAGGTTGTTTAGATTTTCCTAACATCAAGATCAAACCACATACATGAACTTTAAGAAGAAAAATATATGCCCTACAAGATATAAATAGGAGTATACTGCAATTTGGCTGTGACATAGTCCAAATGGTGAGTTGATCTCTTCTTTTTTTTTCTTAACATGAATTTCAGTTTTTCCAATCGAGGGTGCAATGTTGTTTTAAAATTTAAAATTAAAAAAAAAAATCATTTTCAATATTTTATACCTGGAATTAACCATAAAAAATAAATTATAAGCCATTTTACCAAGGCTTTACATTTACAAACTTATTTGGGTGAAGGGTCCTTGAATCTATGGTTAAGTATGGTTTTGCGAAAGAATGTTAAAAATTTTTGTAAAACTATTTTCATAAACAAATTTTAAGCATTATAATATTAGTCATAACTTATTCTTGGTTGTTTAATAGTTTGTGTATTTAACTTACAAGTTTTATCCATGTTGTAAGTTTCATGCAGGCACTGCCATCGAGCTGAAACAATAAGAGTTAGTCTGGAATAAAATACAATTTAGTGAGTAATTTAAAAATTAATATCTGTTATAAGTATGCTCCTTTTTACATCTATAGATTTTGTGTGATATGTAGAGCATAAAGATCCTATATACAAGAGAGATCCTAGATGCAAGGGAGGATCCAGATGAAGTCCACTTGGCCTAAACTCCGCTCAGTTTCCCAAATAAAATGCTATAGAAATTGAACTATATTGAGATTATAATTAAGTCAAATTATTTTAGATACTGAGTTTATCTTCATGGAAGTCTGATTATATAGCATTCTGTGTTAATAAACTTTTTATAAAATGGAATCACACTGAAAGCGTAACAGCATTGACATTATCTAAACAAGGAGGGTGTTTCATGCTTATAAATATTTTTGATATATTTTAATATGTATCCATTAAATTTAAAATGGTTAACTAGGATGGATATTGGGAGAAAGAGGAAAGCACCTTAACTTTTGAGGTATATTTTGGATGGCAGAAGGTTTCGTGCCCTCATAGTAAAACCCATGGCCATGTTTGTGAAGATTTTATTAAAAATTTTGAATCCTCAGAAACATTTCAAAATTTTGGTAGATTTAATTAAACAGATGATTTTATAGATTCTTAGAAAAAATGTAGGGAAACAACATATTGAAAATAAAATTGGGAAGATTTTTGGAAGGTGACGTTTTATTTTCTAAAAAGGTTTTTCCAACAAAAACCTGTAAATATATAACTACAGATATTTGTAGTAGTATAATAACAAGGAAAAGAAGTGAAAAAAACAGAGTTACAAAAGAGTTAAAGTTCTGTGTGAAACAAAGTGAATTGAGAAGCACAAGAGTAATTTACAATTTCACTCTTCAGTAGCAATAACCAACATTACTCCACATTTCTTTAGTAGAAAGAGGTGGAAAGTTTCAGAAAACCCAGTACCTGCACTTCACACTAATCAGTAGTTTCTTTATTAATTAGAATCATAATTAGAACCTTTACTTATTTTGACATTTGCTTTGAGTATACATTTATAATTCAAATAATTTAATGATGAAACATCTGCAACTCTTCTTTCAGGTACATTTAAAATCAATTATTATTAAGAAAAGATAAAATTTTGATACAATTTATATGATTTGTTCAATGAACTACTGAGGTGGTGTTACCTATAGATGCTAATATTTCATAAAACAAACTGCATCTTGCATAAAAAAATAATTCTCACCGCCTATTCTTAATCGCAGTTTTGGCCTAAGTGATATAAAGAAGAGATTGGTTGTGATTTATCTCTGAAAATAACTTACTGAGATTTTATTTCCTCATTTTTGGATGCCATATGCCAGTACTGTTACTCATTTAGCATGTACATACATACCCAGGGGACACATAAAACCTAAGGAGTGATGAGAACAGAAGTAATTTTGTTCCACATGAAATTTATCTATCAGAAACCAACACATGAAGGGACAGGGAGTATCTGGTATATTGTTGGAAACTCTAGGTTTACCTAAGGAAGAAGAAGAATCTAAACCAACTGTACTGGGATGCCTAATGGACCAATGCTCAATCTTGCCTAAAGCAACAACAAAAACTTAAAGGAGAGATTTCAAGCAGATTCACTTACTGTTAATGATTTATCTTTTTAATACATACATAATTTCAGTATTTTAATACATACTTAATATAGTATTTAAAAAAATTGATGAACTCAATACTTTATCAATAATTATTTATGCATTTGCATTTAGACCATGAATATGATTTGATTTGGACATGCTTTGATATCAGAATAAATATCGACTTTGACACCAGATATTGGAACAAGACACAAAAATGACACTAAACTACCAGGAACAGAATTACATTTTCTATATACAATAAGATATTTTCCCACATTTTGTCTTTTGTTAATTTCACTACTACTAAATTATATTTATTACTATATTATATATTATGCCATCCTACTAGCACCAGGCTGGCAACAAACAATGGTGGTAAAGACAGGCTGTATGTAATTATACATTTGGTTATTCAAAATGATCTTACATCAAAATCAGACGGGGAAAAAAGAATTTATCCCTGTAAAAAATTATACCATAATGTGTATGCACTACAGATTTTTAATTATTTCACTAAGATATGATTCATCTCCATTGTAACGACACAAAGTTTTAATAAAGGAAATCGAAGATTATACCATCCATCAACCGTTAATACATTATGTCATTGTAACCTACTTAACCCAAAATTATATTTTTATAATCTTCTAGAATAATTAATTTACTAAATCTATAGTATATATATATATATATATATATATATATATATATATATATATATATATATATATATATATTAACAACATTTATTAATGATATGGATAAAAGAAAAAATAATTCCCATTTCATATCACTCATTTTACCCTGTAGATATGTGATAATATAAATAAGAGAGAGAAATAAATAAATAAATAAATATAAATATAAATATATATATATACATATTACTATATATACATATTATACATATTATACATATTAGTACTGTATTTTTGCCGTGACTATACATCTGATGCCTAACTGTAGCGCTGCTTGCCTGTGTGCATTGTCACCCAGGTGATTGGCACAATTTGCCTTATTTTGAGCATCAGAACGAGACTACACCGCCGAGCTTCTCATGTTGAAACGGATGCGAACCGTGCGGCACGTAAATGTTACTCAAAGCTGACGCAACAGACACTTACAAGCTTATTCTCCAAAAAGTAGACATACCTGTACAGTCCACAGATGTGTTTGTTGTTTTATTGTGATGAATAAATATTGTTAAAGTGTTTTTCTCCGTAATAAAGGAAATTACTGTAATTACAGTATGTATATTTTCATTTTTTGTGTTTTCTGCTCTTTCTCCACCTATCACGGATTATCGTTATGACGGATCGGCCGTGGTCCCGGCTGGTCCGACTTAACGAGGTTGTACTGTGTATATATATATATATATATATATATATAAACAAATGCTTAGAAACTAACACACTGCTTACTGCTTACTTAAAAGTGATTAGTATAAACTTTATTATTATAAAGTGAAATACAGTAAAATCCTGATTAACCGGAATAATGGGGGCGGGATCGTTCCGAATAACCCATTTTCCCGGATAATCAAATGTTGGTATTTCAAGGTTAATTTCAGAAAAATACGCATATATCTTGTAGGTTGTCACAAAGTAAGATAGAATTATCTCCGTTTTCTATACGTCTGATGGCTTCCAACATCACTAATATTCACTACACGTTTTCTCTTCGTAGACATCGCGAAAATCGTTCTCCGAATACACTATGTATACACTTTTAAATTCAGCAAATGTGTATACAAAACTACAAAACAACAACAGCAACTGCGGTGTCACCACACACAGGGGTGTGAGTTCACGGTACACTGATTATTTAGTATGATATGGGAATGCGGAAAATGTAGCATAGGTCAACCCCCACCCCCTCGTGGTGGATCAGGTATGTGGTAAAACCCGTCAAAACATCCCCTTAGTTCAGTGACCGCCGCGGACGGTCTCTCATGAGTCATACGCCAGGTTTTTCATCTCTGCTAGTGATTATTCGTTTATTTTAGGCCGTTCCGGTTTAACGAGGTCCGGTTAAGCAGGGTTTTACTGTAGTAAGTGTAAGAAAAGAAGAGAGAGTCAGAGTGCAACAATAACTTTATGATTGTATTCAAGCTTGGTTGACTTTAGAAGTTTGTTTGTTGCTGCAGACTGTTGATAATTAAAGTTATATATTCTGCTTGATTATAAGGCAACATAATGTGAACAGAAGAGATTGTGTATACCAGTCTCACCAAGTCTCTGTCTAATACGCCCCCTCCACACCTCACAGTCACATGTCATGATGACTGCTCGGTCATCCAAACAGAGCAGGATAGCTTATTGGTTCAGCAGGGTTCCTTTTCACATGCTTTAAACCACGCTAGACAAAAGTAACGGCATACAATATATCCGTTGGATGGATAATTCTGTCATACAGTAGCCTCAACATTATATGGTATCTATCCAACTTCTAATGTGAGAAGGTATTCAAAAAAGATTAAAATAATATTGTATGTTACAAGACCAAATTTAGGGGTTAGGGGTATTTAACAAAAATATGGGTGGTACTGACCTAGGCAATGAAAATGTGAATTGACATCGCATAGCCATTAGAGGTAAAAAGTGGTGGTGGCCAATTTTCACATGGTTAATAGATGCAGCAGTTCAGAATGCCTGGATATTATATAAAATTTCAAACAAAAAATGTACATAGATAGAATTCCGATGGAAGATTGTTCTAACTTACCTAAAACGCTTTTGGAATACCATAATCTAGACCCAGTTCAATGAAAAAATCAACCTATAGCCAACCTGTGTTATGATCAGCTTGGATATTTTATTATTCCTATCGAGCAAGGACCAAAACGATGTTAAAGCTGGGGAGAATTGTGAGTCAAGAGTTCGGACGAAGTGTATTATGATTAAATTAATAAAATAAAATTTGGTGGATATGTGTGAACAGATCTTGTTTACTTAATTCTAAGAAATTGATGGGTTGTTATACAATTTCTCTTGTACAGAAAAATATAAGATTAATAAAGGAACTTTCAAGTATTCTGATTTTAGATATGTGTGAACAGATCTTGTTTACTTAATTCTAAGAAATTGATGGGTTGTTATACAATTTCTCTTGTACAGAAAAATATAAGATTAATAAAGAAACTTTCAAGTATTCTGATTTTACAAAATATATACAAATGATTAAATTATCTTTGGTATATTTTAGTTCGTTTTGCCTCGGCTAGCTTTTATTATTTAAATCTTTGTATGTAGTTTATATTATACAGTGTGAGTCAAAAGTATGGATACACCCTGTTAATTTTTAAATGGATAAAGATAGAAAAATGAAACTCAGAACACCTTTCTAGGAAATAAAAGTGAACTTTTTAGTCACTATTACAACTTTGCCCATTTCTCCAAAATGGGATTTTAGGGGGGCAGCTCAAAATTTTTAAATGTAAAGACCCATTAAGTGACACCTCATTTTAAAGTCCTTGATTAAAGAAGAAGAACAGTGGAAACCAGAGCTTTCTATCTCAACCCAGTACAAAATGGCAGCTCATTGAAATTAAGTAAAACTTCATTGAGGCACCTGTGAGTCAAAAGTATGGATACACCCTGTTAAATTTTAAATGGATCAAAATAGAAAAATGAAAGTCAAGACACCTTTATAGGAAATAAAAGTGAACTTTTTAGTCTATTACAACTTTGCCCATTTCCCCAAAATGGGATTTTTGGGGGGCAGCTCAAAATTTTTAAATATAAAGACCCATTAAGTGACACCTCATTTTAAAGTCCTTGATTAAAGAAGAAGAACAGTGGAAACCAGAGCTTTCTACCTCAACCCAGTACAAAATAGCAGCTCATTGGTTGTCTATTGGGGTTATTTACCACCTGAATGTGGATGTTCATATTTTGCCTCAATGAAGTTTTACTTAATTTCAATGAGCTGCCATTTTGTACTGGGTTGAGATAGAAAGCTCTGGTTTCCACTGTTCTTCTTCTTTAATCAAGGACTTTAAAATGAGGTGTCACTTAATGGGTCTTTACATTTAAAAATTTTGAGCTGCCCCCCAAAAATCCCATTTTGGAGAAATGGGCAAAGTTGTAATAGTGACTAAAAAGTTCACTTTTATTTCCTAGAAAGGTGTTCTGAGTTTCATTTTTCTATCTTTATCCATTTAAAATTTAACAGGGTGTATCCATACTTTTGACTCACACTGTATATCTCTCACTGTTAATTGGAGTTCAATGACATAACTCTAGGCTTAGCCTATATCTAGTACATATTGTTGTTCAAAAAACACTAAGGCTAAATGATTACGAAGGATAGGTGGCTAGGATGAGTAATACTGGTATGAGTGATATTGGGTTGATACCTAAAATCACAGTTTGTGGAATGTTCAAATTTGGAGTACATTTAGATTGGCCAATATGTAGTAGGTAACTATTATGTAGATTTCATAATATTTTAAAGGTATTCAATACACTTTTACTCGCCAGCTCTTCTCAAAACAGTTAAATATTAAATTCTTACCATATTGGTTATTATTTTCCTCTTGATTTATCTTTAAATTGAATTTAATGCAGCACTAATTAAAAATGGAGTCTGAATGCATTTTCATCATTCTTGTCCTCTGTTCCTGCTCTTGTTTTTTTTAAACCATATTAACCAAGGATGTCAATTATTACTGCACTTTTGATTTTCATATCATTTATATACACAAATTGCTGTTTGTGATACATATTATTTATTTTGATGAGGATGGTATTTATAATTTATGATGGATTATGAATGTAATATGATTGAACTATGGTAATTTTGATATATATATTTTTTAAATTATTGGGTGATTTATTTATCAAAAGGGTGGATTCAGGGTATGCTGATTTATGATATGGTACCCTGAATAATTTTTTTTATATTCAAATTTCGGGTTGTTACAAAATAATTTTGTAGCTAAATTTTGAAACTATATCTCTCATAATAAAACATAGGAGTTAGTATGAACAAAACAATGTAATGCATAAATTAAATACTTGCATATGACTACAAAACAATATACAATTTTCTGTTCCATTAAAGTACCATGAGATAAATTGTAATATATTATGATTTTATGCCCATGTCCCGCGATGAACAAGTTCAAGAAATTCAATATTTAGGACTGTTTGTCGATTCCAAGCTTACTTGGAAGAAACATGCACAACCTATCTTAAAAATAAATTAATAAAATATATCAGGCTATTTTATTTGCTCAGATATGTATGCAACGTGAAAGTATTGAAAATGATCTATTTTGCATTGGTTAGTTCTAAGTTAGAATATGGTCTTACAATTTGGGGAGGGACTTACGATACAACACTAAAACCAATAATTATGCTAAAGAAGATCTTTGTTCGTATCCTATCCAAACCCAAAAACAGAACATAGTGCAACTCTTTTCAAAAAAATTAATATATTACCTCTTTAAATCCTTTTTATCTATAAAGTATTGAGAACCTTTTTTGATAGAAGCGGGAATAGTGATGGCACTTTAAGGCCAAGAGCTTTGACAATGCGGAATAGGTCAAATGTTTTTGTACCTAAACCAAATTTTACAATTTATATGAAATCTTATGCATATCTGGCACCTAAATTATTCAATTGTATGCCAGATAGTATTAAATCATGTTCAAACAGACATAGGTTCTCTGGTTTGCTGCGTAATTTTTTGCTCGAGTTTGAAGATGTACAATCGTATTTTAAAGTACTATCCTGAACCTTACTTTTTGGTGTTATATTCGGGTGTTGTATCCTTGCAAGTGTGTATGCGGAGTGCTTGTGTATAGAGTTTATCCAAGATAACATACAGGGATAAATTTATTGTTCATATTTATTAAGTTGTAAGTTATTAAGTTCAGTTATAAATAAATATGCATTGTTTATAAAAAGACTAGAAGTCATATTTTTGATTATAGATTTTAATGTAAAAAATTATGTATATTCATTGGGAACTCGGTCGACTGCGGACTTTAACTTTATCTAAAAAACCCCAGAAAGGTTTTATACCTCAGGGTTTCTTTTATTGTTTCTTGTCTATTTGGAGAAGGTTATTCTTTGTTTTAGTTTAAAAAATGTTTAGCCTAATTTCATTTGTAAAAACTTATTTATATGTTTGTTGATAAGAGGCAATAAAATCAATTAATCAATTATTAAAAAGTTAAGCTACTGTACACAAGTTACTTAAAAAATCAAAATGTGAAGAAACCAAAAATTTAGTATACAATCATGTTCAGCTGGATGAAACTCAAAAATTAAGTTTAACTGGTTTGTTTATAAAGTTAAAATGGGGGGGGGGTCAATTGTGAAATATACGAACAAAACTTTTTTTAATATAAATTCAAATGTTTTGGGATAACCCTTAAAAACTTGGAATTTAAACAGAGCTAAACCCATAATCTTGGAGTTAAAGGACCCTAATGGACCTCTGCTGGCCAAGTGTAAGGATCCCCCAATATCTTGTTTTGCTTTGTTTGGTTGGTAGTGACATGTGACTGTGAGGTGTGGTTAGACCAGCAACACAGAGACATGGATGGAATTGGTAAAATATCCATATTTGGGTGAGTCTTGATTTTGTAATTACCAGTATCACCAAAAGAAAGAAAATTCATAAGAAACTGTTAAAAACATTTAAACTACTATATTTATTTGAGGACAAATCACTGACATTTAATCTACAAGTTTAAAATCATAAATAAACAGCTATTATTATTTTGTCTATTTTATATAAATCTGAATTCATTGTCATAATTTGTTAGTATTAAGTTGTTAATTGATTTAATAAGTTTGGTTTTACTATTATGCCACATATTTTCTTTCAGGCTTCCTTTATAAGTGAATTATTCCAAATTTTAACTTATAATAAAATTCCTAAATCACTTGGTTCATAATACCATATTTTTTATAAATTATAAATATACCATGTACATAATAGCAGAAGTAGTTTTTATTGTTTAATCTGTTAAAGTACCTAGTCCTAAATAAAAAGTGTACAACTGCATATATATATTTGTAAAAACTACAAAAATAACTTGAAATTGTAATAATGTACAATTTAAAAAAAAAACAAAACAACACATTCTACTTAACCACAAAAGACCTTAAAACATCATTTTAATGCAGCATTTTGATTTTAATTTCCAAGACCCCCCACATTTTCTTTTATTTTAAAACCACCCTTTTCAATCAAGTCTGAAACACCCCTATTTAGGTTTTACAATGAAGACATGACTAACCTATGTGTGTGTTTTTGAGAATATGGAAATTCTGTTATTATATAATCAAATTAACTGAAATAGATTTCTCATTTCATATCTTACAAATTCAATAAATACTGGTTGAAAATATAATCCAACTGAAGTTTTATTCCCATTATTTACTGGGCGAATTTCCTTATCATAATTACATAAAATTTTCTCCTGGATAAGTTGGTGCACACTTTTCGTCATCTCGTCTGCATCACAAGTCCCTGGAACAAAAAAATTTGTAATCAGTAGTCATAAAATACGTGGTGATACAAGAAAACTTTTATAATTTTAATTTAAACATTATTTTATTAAGCACAGAAATGGTGTATAAAGAAGAATGTATTGCTTAAATTTGTTTGTGTTAATTTTAAAACTATTAGTGAAAGGGCTAAAGACGCAAAACATAGTGCTGAAAACTCTTGGTTAAATTATGAACTTAAGAAGTGGTATGGAATTTGGGACAATGTTAGTGAACATATGAAAGTAGTGTGCAGTGAATTGGTGTTTAGGTTACGTTTTTTAGAATTTGATTTGCTGGATAGAGAAATATGTGGGTATGTATAGAATTTATCCATTTTAAATATGTGAAAAAAAAATTAGATAGATTAATTAAACAACAATATTTTAATAAAAACCAAAATAAGGATTTGTTAAATGTCTCTTCAGAATTAAAGTTTTATAATAGGGTGGTTAACCCGCCAGTGCACGAGTCGCGGAGCGAGAGTCCGCACTATTAATGTTTTGTCATTTTAATTCGAAAGAAAGCAAGGATGTGAATCTCCCTTCCAGTACCTTCCCCCCTCCCCTTTCTAAACCGGTTCTGATAGGGTAGAGCGGTCGCTCATCAGTCTGTGCGCTACAGTGAGTACGTAAACACACCTGTGGACTGTGAGTCCGTGCGCGATCCTTGCTGTTTTAGATATTCGGACTGTGAGTCCGCGCGCGTTCTTCCGTTGTTTCTGTATTTGGACAAATTTAACTAGCTATTTTAGGTTTAGACCATTTGATTTGCTGTGAAACTTCATTCTTCTCATCAGTGCAGATAACTATACTGTTTTCATATACCTACAAAGTAATCAACCTTCAGTTATTATTAAAAATAATTGATTTTGTAAGATTTTTCAGTAATCGTTTTGTATATTTATATATCGTTACACGCTAGTTCAGTAATCTGATTTTTTTCAGTGAAATGGATCCAGTGGAAGAGGCAAGAATACGAGTCATGTTAGAGGATGAAATGACTCACACAGAAGACACCACTCTACCTGTATTAGACAACCCTCAGGCTCTGCCAGTTGAAGAGGAGGTAAACCAGCCGCTACATGCAGACATACATGGTAACTACTTAGTTTATGAAGGGATGACAAATGAATTGTATAAAGCAAAGGATGGCACAATATGGCGACACACTCCGATCCCACGTAATACTGCTAGACGACGTACGTGTGACCTAGTCCGCCACTTGCCTGGCGTTGTCAGAGATGCAAAAAATGCTCATACCCCAATAGATGCTCTCCAATTCTTCTTCATGGATGAAATGCTAGAAAAAATTGTTATCTGTACTAATATTTACATAGCCTCAATCAGAAGCGATTACTCCAGACCACGAGATGCAGCTGACACGAATATTGTTGAACTTAAGGCTTGTCTAGGTTTGCTTTTTCTTGGAGGAGTCATGAAAGTATCTCATACTAATTAAAAGATTTGTGGCAAACTGATGGTACCTGAGTGGAACTCTTTAGACTGACCATGGGCTTAAACAGGTTTAAGTTTTTTTTTTTAATGTTTAAGATTTGATGACATTAGAACCCAAAATCAAAGGAAAATCACAGATAAACTAGCAGCTGTAAGATATCTTATTGATAGTTTTAACAATAACTGTAAAAAGAATTGCAGCCTCTCTGAAATGGTAACTATTGATGAAATACTGGATGCCTTTAGGGGTAGATGTAGCTTTCGTCAATATATACCAAACAAATCTGCCAAGTACGGTCTGAAAATCTTTGCACTCGCAGACGCTTAAATGTTTTACACAAGTAACGTAGAAGTGTACTGTGGCAAGCAACCAGCAGGCCCATATCATGTTGAAAATGACAGCCACAGTATTGTTAAAAGACTTGTTCAACCGATTTCGAATAGTGGACGTAATGTCACCTGTGACAATTGGTATAAATCTGTAAATTTAGCTTATGACTTACTCCACAATGATAAGTTAACTGTCGTAGGAACTTTAAAAAAAAATAGAAAAGGGATTCCTGAATTCTTGAAACAAGCTAAAGATCGGTACATTGACTCGACCATTTTTGCATACAAGGAAAACCTTACTATAGTGTCTCACAAACCAAAAAAAAAAAATTGTGTTAGCACTTTCAACTATGCATCCCGAGACTAATACCATTGAGTTCGTTGAAAAGTCGAATCTCCATAAATCTGAAATTATATTGTTCTACAACTCTACTAAGTCTGGTGTAGACAAGGTTGATGAATTTAAGAGTGCTCATAACGTGGCCAGAATCACATGGAGATAAACACTAGTTATTTTCTTTTCATTCCTCAACATTGCAGGTGTCAATGGACATGTGATATACAAAGCTAACACGAAGTCAGATATGGAGAGGAGCACATTCCTAAAAGCTTTGGCTAAACAGCTTTTAGATGGTTTTCTGCATCAAAGAGTTCATATGACCTGTTTGCCAAAAACCATCAAACTAAAGCTTTCAGAAATCTTGGGAACTGAGAGAAATCGTCCAGGACCGGCTAGGCTTGATCGTCAGGGCGCAAGAGGCAGATGCAACTTTTGTGACCAAAAAAAGAATAGACCAACAAGATATCAATGCAATGAGTGTAATGAGTATATATGTTTAGAACATTGTGTCATGAGTGTGTGGAACAAGTGGACAATTTGGACAACGACGAAGTATGTGAATGATTGACCATTTACAACGTGCTAAAAATACATTGTAATAAATGTTTGTAACTTAGATATTAATGACCTTACTTTCATATTTTAATTGTACATATTACTAATTTCATCCATTACATGAATATTATGAAAAATTAACATATTGAAAAGTCATGATTCCAACTTTATCTTATTTGATTTCTATTTTAGTGTTTTTTTGTAAATACTAACGTAATAACTTACTGAAACCTAATTTAAATACAAGTAATTACTTTGAGATATACTTGATTTTTCTTTACTTAATTATTATTGTGTTTTGTTATTATTGTACAAATAAATATATATTACAAAAAGTATTTCAATCTCTTTATTACCTTTCAACAGGTTACTATGTTAAAGAATAAAATACATGTGGAAATAAATCTATTTAAAAATATATTTCTTAAGTATATTTCCAGACAAGTTCTTTTTATGACACTACTAAAAATTAAGTAATGGTCGATTTTATAAAACCAAAACAAATTTCATTATAAAAACTTAAAAATAAAGATGACATCACCAAAAAAATATTGAAATAATAGTAACGGACTCTCAGTCCACGTGCGTGCATTGGTGTAACTTAACACCGCGCGTGCGCTGGCGGGATAATTTGTCAAAAGTTCAATTTAATAATAGTGAAATGGAGCTATTATTTAAAGGGTTTAAATATGCTCCGTCATCAAAACCTGGCTTTTTAGATTCCGAATTAGCAATATTTAAAGATATTACAACTAAACACATTTATGCTAATATAATAAAAGATGAATATATTTCTTATAGTAACACCAAGTTTAGTAAGAAAGAAAATTAAATTTAGTCATAAAAACCATAAAGGCTAAGTTATTAGATAATAAGCTAGTCGTTACTAAAGCAGATTGTGGTTTTACCTTTGGATGCCTACAACAATAAAGTTCAAGACTTGTTAAAAACTTAATCTTTTGTTGAGCTAAAAAAGGACCCAACTAAGAAAACCAACAATATTGTTAAATCTATCTTAGCACAAAACAATTATATTTTTAGTCAGGCTCATGATTATATGTACTTATGAAATTACATAAACCTGATAGTCCCATCCATACTGTTGTTTCCTTTGTACAGTATCCTTCATATAATCTGGCTAAATTTACAAACACCTTTTTAAAAACTATTTCTAAATTCCAGCCTAAATTTGGTTTAAAAAATTCATTAGAATTAGTAGATAAGATTAAAGATGTTAAAGTACCCCCTAATGCTAAAATTGTATCCTTCGATGTGAAAAGTTTATTTACAAGTATTCCTGTCAAAGATTGTTTAGTTAGTATTAAATCATTGTTAGATCAGACTAAAGTTGATCCCTGTATGTCTATTAAATTAATGAATATCATTAGAGTATGTATCAATCAAAACTATTTTCAATTTCAAAATAGGTTCTTCACACAAGTGGAGAGTTTGGCTATGGGGTCACCTTTACCTCCATTGTTAGTTGAGATCTTTATGGAGTCTTTTAAATCAACAATTTTTGTCAATAATAACCAATTTAAGCCTAGAATTATATATTGGCATATATACCTACATAGATGATGTCTTATGTTCATTTGAAGGTACTAATCGCCAACTAGTGTTTTAAATGATTTAAATTCTATTAATGAGGCCATGAATAAATGGTATTTAGTCAAATAAATTTTTTTACTTTACAATTAAAATCAGTGATGGTAGGCATAATTTCAGCATTTTTAGGAAAACCATGTTTAGTGATAAGATTATACATGCTACCTCGCAACATCCGTATAATCACAAATTAGTTGATTTCCATAGTACGTTACATCACCTTATTAATGTTCTACAACGAACAAACTCAACACTTTTTTATGAGGTAAACTGTATGCTTCCCCTATTTCTTTTAAAATACGCACTAGTCTCAAATCCTAAAATTCTTTCTTTCAGGATCCGTTTCCGCGAGAAAAGAAATGAGTTATCCAATCCATCGGAAGTTTAGGCTTCTTTAATTTATCTGGCCTGGATTGTATAACTCCTTCAACAGTTTAAGTCACCCCAAACTGCCGGTACCCCCCATTTTTGTACAATACTTCCCGTAACTATATTTACATTAACCTTTTTGCTCAAAGAGAACACGATTAATTTGATTTATCTTTTTTATCCCTTGGGAGCGTGTTCTTGGGAATACTTTTCTTAAATACAATATATCTTACCTTTTAACTAATAATATTCCCTGTAAGCATAAAACAAGGCTGTGTGGATAATTATAAAAGACAAGTCTTTGTTTTTGATATTTAGAAATTAACACCCATTTCTTTTATTTTATTTTATATAAAAGAAACAAAATCAAATTTCTTCTGACAACGAAATAACTCAAATTTTTTAACTTATATAATTATAAAAATACAAAAATATTCTTCTGACAAACTTATTATTTTTCTAATTTTATTTATTTTGATAGCAGATAAGCAATTTATTAAATAAAAAAAAAATTAACGTTTTACTTTACTCTGTTAATTATGAATTTATTTTATTTAATTGCTGGACACTAATTTCTCAGTTAACCCTTTGCGCTCGAATAGGGTCTTTAAAAAAGTTCCTCTGGAGTGGTATGGCCACTGGGAGTGGCCACGCCATTTTCTATATCAGCTTGGAATTGTTTTCGCAGTCTTGGTCCGCCCAGCTCGTATGGCCACTCAGAATGGCCAAAACAAAATCTTGCGAACACTCGCATGGCCACCGTGAGTGGACATAGCATTACGTATCTATGAATAGCTTTTTTGTATTCTCAAAATTATATTATTTTCTGTGGAAAGTGCTGGAATCTGTAGGGAAACTCTTGAACTATATGAACAACGCATGATTTCTTTCCCTCCTTTTATAACAACTGTGTTGAATTCCATAATATAACCTCTATATTTTCTCTCAGTGCTGTGCTAGTCGTTGTTCTTGGCGTGATAAATTGTTGATAATTTTAATATTATAAAGTTACGAAAATGGATAATTTAAATTCAGATGAAATAAATATAATAATTTGAGTTATAAAAAATAAATAAGTTATAATGTAAGTTTGAACGATTTTAAAACATTTTCTATATTGTAGTTTGTCATCTGTTATTTATATAATAAATATAAAAATATAACGTCTTTATGAGGTTGAAATACTATGTAATACCATGTTTTCTATTTCAAATAAGTTGTATTTGTCAATAAACAGAGCTTATTTATAAAATATTCATGTTTGCTCTTTTAAATAGTTACCTAGATGTCAAGTGAATTCAACAAAACAATTCCGAGCTGGTGATGCCGTCCGGTCAAAATGGCAGCCGTGTAACAGCCGATGAACTAGAGGCCACTCACGGTGGCCATGCGACCTGAGAGGACTAAGATCACGGGAAATAATACAAGGTGTCTACGAGTCGGGTGTGGCCACTGGTAATGGCCTTTCGAGCGCAAAGGGTTAAGAATCTAATCAGTTATCCAGGTTTATCACAAATATTTTACTTACAATATTTATATATAAAAAAAAAAATATATATCCACACACAGATATTAAAAAATATCTTAGCCTAAACAATCTTCATTAAATTATTGAAAGCTAACTCATATACACACTTTATGTACAGGCTATGGTAAGCTGATTTAATATTATTAGAATCATTTGTTAAATCAATTTAATTGAATCTAAGAATGCTTTACTTATCTATATAGAGAGTACTTTGATTTAAATTGATCTATCTCCTTTGAAAAATTTAACTAGGTTAAATCTTAGGTTAATTTTAACTATAAAATCATAGGTTAATTTATAGTAAGAAATAAGCATCACAATATGTTTTACACAATAACCATAAAAGAAAGAAAACTTTATTGACATAAATAATTATACTGTAGTTCACAAATAAAATTCAAAATCTTTACAATTATTCTAAAATCTATTATTGTCTCTGATCCCTTCACTGAATGTTAGTTTGGTTAGCTTGGGATTCTCAATCACTGAATTATACATAATATTCACTTGAAATTCTATTAAAATATTATCAATATCATTTGTACAAATTAAGTTATTAAAAGAATAAATTTTAAATAGTCTCAGTCGTGTTTTGTTCGTATTTTAAACTTAAATTACAAATCTCGGGCTAGGGGTATTCGGCCGGATCCATCCACACCTACAGTTAATTACAGTTAATTACAGGGGTGTAATAGGAAGTGATGCGCAATATATAGCCTCTCCTATCCAAGTGTCAACCTCACCTTCTCGCTGGTGCACCCTGTTTTAACTGACGAGGCTCTGACGACCGAATATGGCGGTATAACCATAACCCAATCCAAGGTGGAACAGCATATGCCGATGGATGGATGGCTGATGGGTAATCAGTCGCTAATATGCGAACTCTGGATACCAGGTGACCTCCAGTAGTACATAACCTTATCCAGTAAGAGGCTCTGCTGGATGGACTGTTTTACTCCTCTTTTACTCGTGGGAACATAATGGACCCAAATAATAAAACAAAAATGAAAAATATGGAGGTGAACAAGCCCTCAAACCAAACACCCAAACCTGTGGCAGTGGAGGCGGACGAAAGCAGCGCCTCAAAGCCAGAAGGTGGGGTTGAGAAATTGGTATGGAGTTCGTGCAGGTGAACCTCCACCATGCGAAGGCTGCTTCTGCCACCTTATGCAAAAGGTTTGCCCATGGCACAAAAATGGTGGGATTAGTTCAGGAGCCCTGGATCAACGGGGGACGAATTTGTGGACTAAACACTAAAAACTGTAAGTTGATTTATGATAGATCTACCCTGGTACCGAGGGCAGCTATTCTGATTAACAAAACAATTAATATAATGATTCTCTCAGAATTTACAGATGCTGACACAGTCACCGTGATGGCAGAGCTGAGTGTCCCTGGAGGAAAGAAGGAGGTAGTTCTTACCTCGGCATACTTTCCTGGAGAGGAGAAGGAGGCGCCACCAGAAATGGTGAAACGACTCATCAGCTACTGCGAAGCCAACGGGAAACATCTAATCCTGGGTGTCGATGCCAATGCCCACAATACCATCTGGGGGAGCACCGACACCAATGATCGAGGTGAGTCATTTTATGAATACTTACTTACTACTAACATGGTGGTTGCTAATAAGGGTAATCGCCCAACATTTATAAACTCTATTAGGCAGGAGGTACTCGACTTAACCTTAGTGTCTAGAGGGGTTTCAAAATTAATATGTGATTGGGAAGTGTCTGGGGAGGCTTCTTTCTCTGATCACTTCATGATCATGTTCAAAGTAAGGGCTTGTAGCGTGATTAACCAAACATATAGGGTTCCTAGCAAGACCGATTGGGTGGGATACAAAAGTTCCCTACAAAACGGTGTGAAGGATATACAACAAAAAATAAGATCCATAAACGACCTGGAGAGTACAGCTAACCTTACAACGGAGGCAATAATGAGGGCCTTTGAGGATAGCTGTCCTCTCAAAACCAAAAAAAACTAACAGTAAAGTACCCTGGTGGAACAATGAGCTTAGTAAACTACGAAGCAAGGCCAGAAGGGAATTTAATAAAGCGAAGAAAACAAAGAACTGGGGAGAGTACCGTAAGGCTCTTACTGAGTTTAATGTAACACTTCGTAAATCGAAGCGCAGCTCATGGAGGACCTTCTGTGAGAGTCTTAATGAAGCACCTGAAATTGGCAGGGTGCAGAAGGCTCTCTCAAAGGGTACTCAAGTAAACATCGGTGCACTTAAACGTGAAGATGGCACCATAACATTAACCTTCCAGGAAACTGTGGAAGCTTTATTAACAAAACATTTTCCAGGTTGTATAGCACCTGGAGAAACAAGGGTGTACAATGGTTCCATAAGGAGTAGAGCAGAACTCAAGATGGACTGTCCCCTTGTCAACAAGATTGTATCGCCTGAAAGGATTAAGTGGGCCATAGGGTCCTTTAAGCCTTTTAAGGCTCCAGGCCCTGATGGAGTGTTCCCGGCACTCATTCAGAGAGGGCAGGACATTTTAATCTCAATACTGATCAAGATGTTTAGATCTAGTCTGTTATATGGCCACGTTCCTCAAGTATGGAGGAAAGTAAAGGTCATATTTCTATACAAGGGGGGTGCAAAACCCCTAGACGACCCAAAGTCCTACCGTCCAATTAGTCTCTCATCGTTTATGCTTAAAACGATGGAGAAACTAGTGGACCAATACATTAGAATGGAGGTTTTAACAATTGCACCTCTTCATAAATACCAATTTGCCTACCAAAAAGGCAAATCAACAATATCGGCATTGCACCAACTTGTCAAGGCCATAGAGGAAGCACATGAGTCAAAGGGGATAGCCCTATCAGTCTTTATGGACATAGAGGGCGCCTTTGACAATGCTGCCTATGACTCAATGACACAGTCTCTCAGTAAAAGAGGGATTCATAACTTTATCATCCAATGGATAAATAACATGCTGATGGGTAGACAGGTATCCACCAGCATTGGTTGTGCTACACATGAGGTTGGTACCACAAGAGGCTGCCCACAAGGGGGAGTTATCTCCCCACTGCTGTGGTCGCTGGTAGTGGATGAACTACTAAACGACCTGAGCAAGGTTGGGTTTGACGTTCTTGGGTATGCTGATGACATAACCATAACTGTGAGGGGCAAGCATGACTCCGTTATAGGGGAGAGAATGCAGAAAGCCATTAACATAACAAAAAACTGGTATCTCAAAGAGGGCATGAATATAAACCCGTTAAAGACCACTATTGTTCCATTTACTAAACGAAGGAAATTAAACTTACCTAGCTTTCACATAAGTGGAACCACCATTCCCCTCTCTAAGGAGGTTAAATACCTTGGGGTGACACTGGACCAAACGTTAACGTGGGAGAGTCACCTATCTAAGACGACCAACAAGGCCATTAAAACACTTTGGTCGTGCCGCCAAATGGTTGGCAAAACGTGGGGTTTGAATCCCAGAGCTAGTAACTGGATCTACAAGCAGGTTGTTAGACCCGCTATCCTCTATGCGTCAGCAGTTTGGTGGAGGAAGGTAGACCAGAGTACCGCGCAAGCAAAGTTGGCTAAAGTGCAAAGACTAGCATGTCTAAGCATCATAGGTGCCATGAAAACAACACCCACTGCCGCGATGGAGATCCTTCTAGGTTTGGATCCCCTACCGGTTGCAATTAAGGAGGAAGCTATGAAGCAGGTCCTCAAACTACATGAGGAACACCATTTCATGGTAGGAAACCTCAAAGGACATCTGGAAATTCTCAGAGCCACTCCTTTATTGGATATGGCTGCTGCAAGTGACCAGATGAAAGCAAAAATGATCTTTGATCACAAATACAAAGTTCGCTTCCCCAACAGGGAAGACTGGACGGGAGGCACGGAATGTGTGCCGGCGGACTACCAAAAATGGTTCACAGACGGATCCAAAATGGAAGTTGGTGTGGGGGCAGGAGTGGTGGGACCAAGGTTCAAAAGACATGTGTCCCTCAGTGCTGACGCCACCATCTTTCAAGCAGAGGTACATGCCATTCATTTGGTGGCAAATCATTTGATTACTAAAAACCAATGCAAACAAAAAATTAGCATTATGTCGGATAGTCAAGCGGCATTAAAAGCACTCCAAAGTTACAACTTGAGATCAAAGATGCTTCACGAGTGCCATCAGGCCCTAAACCAGCTGGCGGACAAGAATAAAGTTGAACTTGTCTGGGTGCCAGGGCATGAGGGTATAGCAGGCAACGAGGAAGCAGATCAGCAAGCTAAACTTGGTGCATATAAACCCTTTACAGGGCCATCTCCTATGTATGGATTTGGCCCTAGGGACTACCAGGAGGTTATTACCAACTGGGCCAACAAAGTAATCAACAGAACCTGGAACACATTGCCGGGTCTTAGACACTCCAAGAAATTCCTTAGCCCTAAAAAAAAGAGAGGGAAGGAAGTGCTAAACCTAAGCAGAAGAGAGCTTAAACTCCTCTGTGGTATACTAACTGGACATATCCATTGCAGGTATCACTTAAATAAGATGGGCCTGGTGGACGATGATACTTGCAGGTACTGTGGTGAAGAGGTGGAACGCATGGAACACATCATCATGGAGTGCCCGGCCTTATGCCAAAAGAGACAAAAATCTCTAGAATTCATCTTCATTTCGGAAGAAAAATTACTAAACCTCCCGACCAGGGGTTTGATCAATTTTGTCAAAGACATAGATCTCTCCTGAGTCCAACAAGAGGGGGGCACAAAAGATCTAATTAGGTCGCAGTGCAGGAGGCGCTTTTAAAACACTCTCCCCAGTCTTAATAATAAAAATAAAATAATTACAGTTTGTATTTAAATCTTAAAATTAACTATTAACTAACTTAAATCTAGTGAGAACATTAAATGATGAGGATGATTATTAAAAGAGAGAGTTCAAAAGTGTCTTATCATTGTAGGCTTTGGCACACAAAAGTTTGGATCACTATGAGATTTTTGGGTTATTAATTTTAATGAAAATAGAAGTATGTAACCATGAAATGTTCGTATAATTGGTTTTCTCTCACCCAATATCTGTTGTCTTCTTCCTAGTGATGATTCCTGGACGTTTTGAAGCGTTCTAGCAGTCAAAATCAAATAAAGAGAGCCGGCGTTGGATTTTAGGCGTCCATCCGGGTCAAGCGTCTGCTTAGGAATGAATATAGCGTCCTTTAAGCGCATTAATACATAAATCGGAGTTCACTTTTAATCTCATTACCAAAATCGTTAGTACCGATTATTTGCATGGGCTTAAATGGATACATTTTTGGTGACTGAAAATGATTTTATGATATGTAGATTATATCCTAATTTACATGTTCTAACTAATTCTATTTAATTTAAAACTAATTTTTGAGAAACAAACTCTTTATTTATGTCTGAATTATTAATTTAGAAAAATTGCTAATCTCAAGACAATTTGAAGATCGCCGCCATGAATGGCGTCAACCAATCACAAAGCATGCTGGAGGCGGGGCTTAGCTTCGTCTGTAACTTGACTTGGTAAATTTCCCTGAGTTCATCATCTTTGAAGACTTTGTATTTAATTAAACAGACCTTTACTAAAATTGTGAGGTGACCATTTGAAAGATAATTTAATTCTTCATCCCACGGTATATTTAGATATTTTGGGATAATACGCTATTATGCCTTATTTGTACTGGCTAGGTCGTGTTGTCATGGAATATTTGCTTCACTGGTATCGTGTTTGTCAACTTATCCCTTTATTTATATATTTAACAGCTTTGGTTTATGTTTCGGGCATTTTATGGGAGATAGCCAACATATTAAAGTTTCAATAGGCCAGGTTTTCTTTTATCGGTTTTCCCTTGCGTATTTATTATTAACTTCCTTCTGATGGGACTGAATCATATTTTCTATATTTACAATGTTAAAATTGAGTTGTCAACTTCCGCGGATAGATTGCGTTAGTGTTCAGTTTTTGAGTAAGTTAGGATTTGTTTATTAATTATTTGAAATGTAAATACTGAGCTGTTTCAAAATACTGAACTGTTTCAATTACCCCTTCACTGAATTTTAGAAGTGTATTTCTTGAAATGTGCTTTATAAAATTGAATGTACAGTGAAGTATTTTTTTAGAAATTTCGTATTTTCGTTGTCGTAGTGGTAAGACTGTTTGTCAGGTTTGACTGTTCGTCTGAATACATCTCCTTTAAAGTCTTGTGCTATTCAATGTCCTCGCTTGTCCTACATATGATCTGTTTATAATTGTGATAAATGATTGTGTTTGTTGTGATTGTCTCATGGTTGAAATGTGGTATGGTCCATATTCATTGTTTATGTGTGTGTCGATTATGAAATAGGTAGAACTTCCAATAATTCTGCTGATTTCGTAGGAGCCTTCAAATGCCTCGAAAAGTTTAGCTGTCTCTCCATAAGCAGCATTCGATAGAGAGTAATTTTATATAAGTACTGCGTCTCCTATCTTGAAATTGGTCTGTTCAATATAATGGTACTATCATAATTAATAAATATCCACACTACAAACTACCCAAACCATTAAAAAGAATAATAAAATGTAACAACCATCACAAGTAAACTGATGTAATTAGAATAGTATATTAACAACAAATTGTGTAAACTAGGCCTAACCTACAAATAGGCTAGATGAAATAATTGGACTCTAAGATATATATATATATATATATATATATATATATATATATATATATATATTATCTTTATTAGTTTTCCCACAAGGGTGTGAAAACCATAGCCTTTCTATTTTATTCAAATTTTGATTTTTTTACTTTAATTCCTTATTAAACTTTAATCTTATAACTAAACCTACACATCACATTTTCAAAATTTATGTTTTATTTAAGTTTTATTCAAGTTTCAAATTATACCATTTCATCTAACTTTTTTAATATTGATTTTTTCAACAATTATGCAAGAATCTTTTATTCTTTATTTATTACAGAAATACCGAGGTTTTTTGAATTTGATTAATTTTGAAAATTTTTTAGTTCTTCATTTAAATTTGCTGTAGCGCATGTTAATTTATATGAAATAACTGTAATAGATCTGTATTGCGTACAACTTGTACTACAATTGCACATCCTTTAACATTATTATTTCATATTTTCATAATTCATCAAATATGAATTTTTTATTCAAAATCTATCGACATACGATTTTACTGTCAATTCGAGTAGGCGAAAGTTGACTTTAGACCTAGCCATAGGTCAGTTTCACTAACTCGCCCTGAGCAGCAAAATTAGTTACAATTCAGCCAAACCTTGTATTAGGATTAAATTTTGATTTTTCTCTTTTTTGACGAAAATATAATCCCATACAACGAATTTCCATTGTAGTTTATATGGATAATAAGGATTTTTGTGTAGAACTTTCATGTACTAAACAAATAGCGAATAATAATGGATATAACTTAACACTTGAATTAATAGCTTGTGTTGCATGTTTTATTTATTGTCCAAACCAGAGTCCTTTGGCCTATCCAGAAAAGATTAAGCCAAAGTGTACGCAGTCTCCAGCCAGCCAGAGCTACCAGCTGACTAAAAGAAGTTGGGGACGGTAAAATTATTCTCTAATTAATGGAATAGAAAATATTTTTATTTTATCAAATATTTTCAGGCAACGGAGATAGGATAAATTCCGATCAAGGATCTGAGCACTATCCCCCAACATCGCCTGAAAAGAATTTGATAGGGCAAATGTCCTATGAACATCTCTGAAAGCAACACAGAGTCAATGAGGATGTGCTTAATTGACAACATACCTTGACAAAATGAGCATTGTGGCTAATTCTCCCATTTCATCAGAAATCCATGAGTGTTCATAAAATAATCTATATGAACATCAGCATTTCCTCTCAACAACTGTCACATAATTATGGATGAATTTCACTGACGGACAGTATCTTTCACTTCCCTTAGCTTATTGGACTGTATATTTGTCCATTCTTCCTCCCATTGGCTATGTTAAACTAATTTAACTGATCACATAAAGTCAGATACCATAACATGATGTGTGACTGGTATCTGACTTAGAACTTCCTTTGCCGCTTCATCAGCTTTTGTATTTCCTGAAATTTTACAATGCCCAGGTACCCAACAAAATAACACTCCAACTCCAAGTAGGTAGTAGACTTCAGTCTGTGTATGGAAAACAGAATATTTTCAACCAAGTGATTCCTAGAATACATGTCCTGGATAGAGCCTGTAAAGCACTTTTGGAATCGGAACACAAAAAATAGTGACAAAAACCAGATGGAACCGTATTAAGACCTTTCAAAACAGCAAAGAGTTTGGCAAAATACACTATAAGCTGAAGGTAATCAACACATATATGTCCGACCGGATGATTAATATGCGCAGCCGACTTTATTGTCCAATTAATAACCATCTATGAAAAAGATTTCACTAAATGGGTATTCATCAAGTATATAATGAAACTCCCGATGATACAATACATCAATTAGTGTTTTTGTTGTTCTTGATGTACATGGACAGAAAGAAAACAAAAGTTGGCATTAAATAAGCCATGTATGAATAAAACCTAGAGAATTCTCGTTCATTGAAGGAAGTACAATTCCCAAATTGTCGAAGATTCAAAGAGTTCTAATGCAAAATAAAGTAGTGTGATTATGACAATATTCCTATCATTCAGCTATAGGATTATGAAAACACAATCTCGTGATATGATTTGGAGCCCAGACTACTAATATATGATATTTGTAGATGCTGTCTTCGTTGAGAAAATGATGGTTTTCCAGTCTCAGTAAGCAAGCTAGAAACTGGACTCAAACAAAATACTCCAGAAACAATGGGAGGAGCAGTGTTAAGTACCAGATCAAGCTTCTTAATGGCTGATGGTCTTGTGAATGAGTAGACTATAGAACCATAATCAATCCGCAATCAAACGAGAGCATGGTAAAAGCATAACATACAAGTCCTATCAACTCCCCATGCAGAAACGCTGAATATTCGTCACATTGCAAGAGTTTTGTTATAGTGTGTTTTTAAATAAGATAAATGACAAATCCAAGAAAGTATGTGATCAAATAAGAGGATTAAATAATATTTGAGAATAGTAGCAGTTTAAATTTGTATTCCATTTAGATATTATAATGGTGCATTGTTTACTCTACAGCGGATAAAGCAATACATTGCATTTTTGTGGTGAAGAACTTAAATCCTGTCAATCTTGACCAAGATTGCAGTCTATATATAACAAGTTGAAGTATTCTTTTGCCGGTTACCATACCTCGACCACAAATATATATATATATATATATATATATATATTATAATCTTTCTTTATTTTTTTCTCATCTTTTGTGGTTTATTTACTTATCTATTATTATTATTAATTTCTCTTTTTTGTATTATTACTTTTAAGGAATCTAATACTACATTATTGAAACAATAACAATGGATTACACTGAACGAATAAAAGCTTTGCCTTTTATTTATTTAGCTAAAGATGGAAAAAAACATGGGATAAAGTTCACATATATAACATTATAAGAAAAGAGATTATGGATACTCCACAACCAAAAGAGAAATAACAAAGTTCAGGACATAAGGAAATTCATAATCACAAAAAAAAATACACAATATATTTGAGAAGTGTTTATCACTATCAGTCTTTTCCGAACAATTATATAATATTGGAAACTAGAAAGTTTTATCACAATCTGTTTCACTGTCTCTGTGATTTGCTCCAGCTAGCATATTTCATTAAAGGAAAAGGGGGATTGAACAATATAATAGTCGAGAGCTCGAGAAACTTAACCTCGGGAGGTTGGTGCCGACTCTTCCCAAAGGTTATTCAAAAAGATAAAATGCATGAATTAATTACTGAACTAATAATAATATTAGGACTATGTCCTATAGTCTATATTTAGTGTAAAATGAAATTATGTTAGTTTATATGCTGTGGGGAGAAGTTGTGTGTATGTCAGTGTATAAGGGGAATAAATAGTTTACAAACTTTAAATTATTTAGTCATTATTGTTCACAAGTATAGTATTACTGTATGTTTTGTTCATATAGCAGGATTGGTATGAGTGTAGAAATGAAATTGTAATATGTTTAACAACTCAAAATGGTCCAATCTCACCAATATTCCTCTGTTTGGGTAATATTTTGTTCACTGTCGTCTTTCACTGTACTAACACACTTTTAAAACTTCATATACTTTATTAAATACTATTAACATTCACTGGATTCGATTGGATTTGATTAGATTATTCATCTAACATGCAGAACATTCTTCTATGCTTCTTATCTCATTGCATGCCCTCGCTTCACTTCTTTTAAAAGGGACGCTTTTTCCTCCTTCTCGGAAATTCAAACTGCTGCTACCTTGATTTTCTTATTTCACCTGGGGTTGGACTTTTCATGTAAGTGTGTGAGTGTGGTGATTGAACGTTATTTTATTTGTATAATTTGAATTAATCACGTTTAGAATAGTGTCAAAGTGTATATTAGCATTTGCTAATATTAATAAATAATTATTAATGAAAAGAATCTAACAAAATACTTAAATAACTCCTTAACAAATAAAAAAGAGCCTTACTATATAGTTACATTTGAATTAGAGCTAAGATAGGCGGAACCGTTCCTTGTATGTTTGATTTTGTATCGACCAATCACAAATTAGTTTACTCGCGGGACTTGGGAATGCTTCTAGTGACGTCACGTTCCACAATGTCGGACTAATTACGTTTTGGCTGGTTCTTGTCGGCGAAATTAATTTATTCTGCTTTATGCGTACAGATATTAGAGAAGGCCTAACAACCTTTTATGTCTATGGGATTTGGATCTGTCTATTGGTATAGTTAGGTTTCCTTGTTAATATTGCGTTTTATTAGAATTTAATTTATTCTGAAGCCTTCCGTTTCAAATTTCGTGTTCGATTGTTTACTTGCTTCTAACTTCATGTTCGTATGTTAGTCTGGGGAATATTGTGTTAACCTAATAATTTTCCTAATAAGTTGGAACATTTTAAATTCTTTTTGAGGTGGCGACTATGGGTTAAAAATGTCGGGAAATATTTTTAATTTGGCCAAATCGTAACGAAGTCGGGGATTCTGTTCTATCTAGGCGCCTATATATCAGTTTCGCGTGTTTCCCGTCAGATGTCGTTTGAGTTGGGGTTTGAATGACATTTGACATTCCTTGCTTTTATTGAATCTTGGTATTCAATATATTTCGAATTGTTACAATATATATATATATATATATATATATATATATATATATATATATATATATATATTTGCCACACATATATAATAAAGTCGTCAACAAATAGAAAACAGCAGACGGGGCACTGCACATTAGTGATAATGTAGTTGATTGCCACAGCAAACGGGGTCACTCTCAGCACACTACCTTGAGGATCACCATTCTCTAAATGATAACGATCAGACAACTTAATTCCAACACACACTCTGCAATGTTTGTTGCGAAGGTAGTTTTTTTATAAAAGCAAGAATACTACCATTTATACCAATGATTTAAAATTATTCAGAATTCCTCTTCGCCACATCATACCATAGGCCTTTTCCTGGTCAAAAAACACTGCAACTAGTGTCAGACACAAGAAAAAATCATTTTGAATGGAAGACTTTAATGAAACCACCTGATCAGTAGATGGTCGATCCACTTTAAAGCCATTGTTTAACAAATAGCAGCCGGTTACGCACGAGGTACAAACAAGGTACCAATTGAAACCACATCTGGAAAATATTAGTCCTTTAATATACGATTGTAAGGAGCGTTTGATTTCCAAAGTTGGAAGGTGTATAATCATAAAATAAACTATATTGTCTATTGTCTAAGCCTGGAGCGAAATCCCATCCCGATAACATACTAGACACTAATTCATATCTTAAATATGCTATTTATTCACATTTTTTAAAACCCTAACAATATATATTAACTGTATGTATGATACAATGATAATATTGAACCAACATGTTGAAAACAAACAATAGTTGTAAGCATGGGGCATCTCCAACCAATAATAAATCTGTAGTTGGTAATTGTAATAATTATTAAGTAGTATAAATGGTTAAATTAGGAAATAAAGAGACAATTGTTTAAAGAGTAATAACTTTGGAATTTTTAGAAAGTGGTAAAGAGAGAAAGGTGTCCTTATAATGACGAATAAAAAGTGAAGTTAAATTAATGTATTGTAAGTGGGAAACATGGCTTTCATGTGAAACAAAAACCTGACATCTCATGATATACCATAAAAGGACGTGATTCCGAACCTATAATGTGATAGGTTCAGGATGTAAAAATTCAAACATGAGAGAGCAGGAGTTGCATACAACCGAAACGGAAAAAGCAACTCTCCCTAAAAAGAATCGGAATTTGTAATCAGTCTTCAAGAAAACAGCGATAACATCGGATGTGTGAGACTGTTATCCTCGAGGCGAGGCTTTGTTTTAAAAGTTAAAAGAAGAAATGAGTGTGAGATGATTGACCAGAGTAAATGTGTTTCATGTACCTATAAAGGTAGCAAGTTAAATAATTAAAAATATGGACGAAATAAAATTGTAAGTTATGTACTGTAGTCTTTAAAGTAACCAGACATGACAATGAACGATTGATAGTTTTAAGGTGTATGATATAAGGATTAAGACTCTTGTTTCAAAATGTAAATTGTTTAAAATTAATATTATAGAATTTCTCTAATGTTAAATAAAATTTTATATACGGTACTTAAATAAATTTAAGATGAGTTTTTAAAAAAATTCCAAAGAACACATTTTCAGCTAAACATGTTGGACATATTGAGGTTGGGAAGTAAAGAAATGAAGGAAAGAACCTAGTAAGTAAAATTAACAATACTTAATTAGAAAATAACTTTTATTTATAATGGATACGCTTACAAAAATGATACCTAAGGATTGTAAGGTACGCTCGGTATGCTTACATAGTATGATCTAGTCTCAACTTCAACCATCCGACCAGTAATGAAACAGACATAGTCACAAAGAGATATATCCTGGAAGGAAAAATAAAACAAAGATTTTATTGATTTTAATTTTAACTTTTGACTTGTACATTGTTGTACATAATTTATATGATGGCATATGTTATAACTGTGTGATGTGATTGTAAAGACTAAAATGTAATGTGGATTCAAGCTGAAAAAGCCAGTGAATGGCGAAACAGCTGTCACAAGAAGATAACACAGGCCTGCTATAGACTGATAAGATAAGTAAAATTAAAGTTAAGTGAGTGTTTGACTGGGGACCACAAGGTATACCAACCCCCTCTTATTAGGTGGAGCTAGTCTGCAACCCTTCTCTGCGGGGAACTTGATATATAGAGGCAGTAAATTAAGTGTGCTTCAGAAAAATAAAACTCGATACCTGAATTACTGTTACGACTAGAAAAGAGGTTCAATGAAAGATTTCACTGCACACTTGAACAAAGAACGGAGAAAGTCAATCTAAAACTGGTAAAATAAAATTTGATGTTGATTACCCCGACTGTACATAAAAATGGACATAAAGAGAATATTACCACTTTCATGAAGTTTGAAGGGGTACCCCCAAAAATTTAGTATCTAGATAGAACTGGTTAAACTACCGAGAAATAGTAGTACCCCAATAAACCCAGCTTCGAATAAGCTCAATCTCCTTAAATAAAAGGAAGTTTAGCAAGTTTAAACCCAGAGCAAATAAAAGGAAGCCCAATTCCCTTCTGATTATTCAGACAACCAAAAAAAAAAAAAAAAAAAAAAAAAAAAAAAAAAAAAAAAAAAAAAAAAAAAAAAAAAAAAGCAGAAAGATGCTAATGTTGTGCTATTCAGCACCTTAAAATCACTATCTGAATTCACAGTGGTAATAAAAAAATATATTTTGAGAAATTTATCATTTTAAAATTAAAATACACCCACCGATAAACAACCAATTCAACAAAGTTATCAACTGAAATTTAGTAAAACATGTATAGGATATCAGGACATGCTACTAAATCTAAAAATATTATTTTATTCCTCTTTTTACTAATTTTCGGTGAATTTTTTTATTATTTTCAAATATTATTGGAAATGTTTTTACAAACTTATTTTTAGATTATTACATAGTATAATCTTATATTTTAATATTGTATTTAAACAATGGAAAACAAGTTGATGGAAGCCATCATCATATTTACCTAGCCATATCATACAATATAATATGATATAATGATATCTTAATTCAGGTTATAAATAAACTATCACCTCAGGGTACCATATCATCAACCACAAGACCCTGACCACCACCAAAACAGTCATGATCAACAAACCTTCTCATTACATAGCCCATTTCCATTCATGAACCATAACGTATACATTAAAAATAATTGCTCATTCACCAGATTGTTACCCATATAATTTTCTTATAAATAAACAGTGAACATAATTTATTCATTGAAGTGTAGTGCTAAATATACACTTTAATGAAAATATAATAAACAAGTGAATGAAGAAGAAATAAGAAAAGAGGTTGCTACAAAAAGGTGAGAGGATTATGAGAGGATTGTTGGTTGGACCAAGAAGGAGGAACACTTTTTAAATCAGGTATCATTATAAACTGTGTCAAAGAATTTCACATCATCTTGGTGAGTGATGAACATAATAACTTTTACTTCACAAAAAGCTATGAGTATCAGCTTAAAGGAATTCATATATTTTAAGATCAAATTAACATTAATAGCTATCTTGCCAAAAATTAAAAATAAAACTCTTAAATCAATTAACAGTGAACATTTCATAAACTTTTAATAGCTACATCAATTAAATAATAAAATAATTGTACATTATCCAATTTGTATTTCACACCATAATAATTTCATAAATTCACCAGCTAGACATCTATTAAAAATTTAATATCAATTGTTTAGAAGTAAGAATTAATATAAGGTTTTGTCAATTGTGTTGTTATCTTGTAGAATCCCAATGACTATAAAAAACACAAACTTGTTTTGTAATCATAACTATTAAAGCTCCTACTCAAAGGGCTAAGCCACAGCAAATTAAGAGACAATACCCGGGGCTCTAAATAATGTTGTAATGTTTGTACCATAAAATAATATAATTGTATTAATAAATAACAGTCATATTTATATTTCATCCATCTCGTTTTAATTATAATGAGCAGATCCTTTAAATGTAATGCCTAAATGTTGGTCTCTTGCGCCTTGTAGGAAATGTTGTTATTGTATCTGTAGACCAAGGGATGTTATCCAGCAGGGTAAGGTGATTTTATTTAAAGCAGTTGTTATAAAGGTTTTCTGAACCTTGTAATTGTGTAGCCTATATCACTACTTCTGGGCATAGAAGATGTGTATATAATAAAAAGTCTCCACTCTTCATGTCAGTGTCTCGACATTAGCTTGTCTCATAGCTATACACATATGAAGTAGCCTCCACTCACTATATTCAAGGTGGGGCAATTATGGAGTATATTGTGTTTATGTCAGTTACTAATTAACACAGTTGTTTTCTTTTAACTATAATGTATTCCTCGAAACTTTTGCTATATATAATCTGAACTAAAATGTGAAAAAATATAAAATTAAACTTTCATTATATTTTTAAAGACACACAATTACCCAGTTGTTCCCCACCTATAGGGAAGAATGGGATTTTTTTTTTTTTTTTTTTTTGTACTGGTATGAAATGAAGAAAATAAAATAACAATTTCAATTAAAATAATATAAAATATTTTTATGTTAAAAGTATTCTTGGAAACATACTTTAGGAATAAAAGCCTGTGAATTTTATGAAATATATTAGTGTTTACAAACATGAGTAATTTCATTGACATCACTATCCACGCCTGCATAATAAATATAAGAAAACTTTTTGGAATCTACACACACTATCTATGTTTCAATGGTCTTGAACCACCAGTCATTATATTATGGAGATTATCACAATAGGGGATTGGTGTACGCTTCTTAGTGGTTTTTGTAGCAGATTTTGTTGTTGATGGTTTAGAAAAATCAAGATTTTTCCTAAATTTTGTACCCTTCTTTTACTCTAAACCCTTTAATCCTTCTATGTAAATAGTAGAAGATAAGACATCAGTCTTTTATCTTCTCCTATTAGTGCGTGTTTTTTTTCCTCTTTAGCAAACTGTAGTACAGGAATTAAATCTTTTGTGCTGAATTTGGAGAAACTAGATCCTGCATGGTGATTGATTCTTGATGTTAGACTATATTTTATAGGATTTCGTTCAGTTTGAATTGGTTGTGAAGAAGATGAGAGATGAGGTTCATTAAAAAAAGAAGTTGATGAACGAGGATCAGATACTGTGATAGAAAGTGTTGGAAGGCTTGTTTCAACTGGTGCTTGTGGTGTTACGGAAACAACAGATGGTACTGCAGGTAGGAAACCGTTTTTAAAAACCAGTCTGTTTACTGGCCAAACTCCAGTGGTTTTGAATGCATTTATTGCTGTACTCATACCTGCTCCTTGTTAAAAAGATTCACAATAAGGGTTTCAAGATTTTTTTTCTGATCATTCGCCTGATTTCCTCTTCATAAATGTAAGGCTGGTGGCGATGTGTGCAATAGGATGAAAAACAGAGCAAAACACCACTTGAAAATTCAATCAACTTCAAACTCTTAATATATTAACAGTGTCTGTCAAGCAGTTTAAAGTATCAGAAGCTCCAGAAAAATTAATGATAATTTGTAGACATTTACAAAATAAAGTTTTATTAATCCAAACCGTCTCATGTGCTTCTGACTATGTGCCAGGAGGTAATTTGAGTTTGTATTCTTTCTGGAATGTAGGACCCACTGGAAGAAAAACAAACCACTGCAGTTACTTGGCACCTGCCTATTTTCTGCATGAATTTTGCTATTAGATTTTAGGTTGACAGTAATAGCCGTCTCATTAACAATATAAATTGTTGAGTTATAGTTGTAATAATTTATAAAAGATGAAAAGTTTCTGAAAGAGAATTATGTCGAACTTGAAGAGTTCTTAACTTTTTATGTTTTATATTGAAGAAAAAGTGAATTTAACTGTTGTTATTTTATAATTATTGGGGGCCAGACTATTTTAGTCATTATTTAACAAATAAAATGAATTTACTAAATTTATTATCTCTGGGGTCGTAAGCTCTTTTGAAAGTGTACTGCACAGTGATCTTGGTTCCTTGAAATGAAACAATTTGGCTGAAATATTGACATAAACATTTATTAAACAGTAAAAAATCAATACATAGACATCAATATTGAAATAAATCATATAAATCACTTATGTTATACATCCTAATCTCAAATATTGTTATTTCCTTTTAAGAAGGTTTTAATTTTAAACAAAAATCTTGAATTTACTTTTTTAAGTTGCAACTGAAGAATTATTTATAGAACTTAACAGATTAAATTTATCTGTTTTTTAATATTGAATCTACATTACTTTAAAAGGAAAATTATGTCAATCTATATTTAGTATTCTTTTACATTAAGAAACATAATTATTTTTAAATATTAAATTTACAAAAACCAAAAAATCAAATATGATAAATTTTATACAATGAACAATTAGAAATTTAAGTATTAAATTATACAGAGTTACCAGTTCGTTGTCTTAAAACACATCACTCGATTATGGTCCAAGCAGCATGGTTTTTTATGATAGTGTCCCTGGAAAGCAACGTCCTTCGAAGTCATTTTAATCGCACTTCGCGAATGTTAATGTTAAAAATGTCTGTTAACTTATTAGTCCATATTACACTTTATAATTGTTCATTATCCACCCGTATTTGATACTACGCGCAAGATTGTCTATTGTCTTTTTATGTAACACGCTATTCGTACTGAACACTTCTAACAGTCTGCTCTATTTCAAAATTAATACGATTTACCACACTCGTCTACATTGTTCATATTACTTTACATTTCTAACAAAAGTTTTTATACAAATTATTTATAGGTCTGATCACTAAGACTCCTTAAAATACATCTTACTCGTCCAACCGCTGAACCTAGAGTTTTTTATTAACACATCCTATAACCTCTACTCCCAGACTAAGACTGGTCTTACCACATTTCTCCCGCTCTTGCAAGCCTGTTCATACCCGCTAAAACAGTTTTTTATAGTTCACATACTCTCCGTAAAACACTCAGATTTACATATATTATTAATTAAACAAATTATATTAACATTTAACATGATTATTTATTCTGTTGTTTTGAAAATCTATTTTTCTTTTATAAATGAATTTACTAAATATAAATTATGATTTGAACAGCTTCCCCTTCTATCTTTGTTAACCGCTCATTTTCAAACGTACTACAAACTCTGATTTTTTACATTATTACAAAAACCCCACAAAGATTTGTATTACAATACAAGTATTGTAGTACAAATCTTTTCTATATATAAAAAAATTTAAATTCGAAAAAACAATTTAAAATTTCAATAGATTTTCAAAACTTTTTATTTCAGCAGCTAAGGACATTGAAATACATTAAATGTATATGTTATAGGAAAGATTCTCTTTTTTAAATAAAAATATTTACTTGCTAAATACCTTTCTTTATTTTCCTAACTATTTGTTGAGTTATCATTACTCTCCATGCACAAAAAAAAAATAATAAATCAATTAGCGCTAAAACTTATCTCTATTGACCAAAGAAATCCATCATCAGCTTTTTATCAACATCCGTTGATCAAAAGCTTTCCCATCAATATTTTCTTGTTGACGGGATATGTCACTCAAACCTTATCTACAGACATCCGTCTGCATTTCCTTTCTCACGTTTCACCCTTTACCAAGACGAAAATATTCTACACCTATTGGAAATCTACTTTTCATTCTAGTTATTCATCTGAATATTCTTTTTATCTTTATATAATCATAAATTAAAAACTTCTCATTATTACTTAACATTACTACAAATTTACTCAATTATTACTTAAAATCACCTCAATTTTTACATTAAATCTTTTTAATTCTACCTTTTCACTATTATTAATTTTAACTTAAATCCAATTATTATTTATTCTTAATTACATTCTCAATTATTCTTTGTTTTGCTGGGATAAAAATGTTCATTACTGATTTTAACAATTACTAAAACTCTTTACTTCTACTAAAACTCAAAATTATGACATCATTATCATCAAAAAAATAATAAAAAATTAACTTACATTGTTCACCTATCTATTTCAAAATACTTCTTTACAACTGTATTATTCTTTAGTATCTTATCTTAAAAAATCCTTCTATCTTAAATCTTCCATATTCTAATAATTAAAGTTGCATTAATTCCCCCCAAAAAACTCTTCATTATTTATTTATGCAGTCCACGTGGGTTACCTACATATTATTACATAAAAAATCTCATTATTTCATCGTAGCTTCCTTTAAAAACATCATTATCGCCGTATATTCGTAGAATTCCTTAAACCTCTTCTTCTTTCATAAAATCGTCGTATTCTTCATTATCTCATCGCAGAACTCAAAAACCTCTTAAAAACTTAAAAATAACCATTAATGCAACCAACTACCATTTTTTATAAAAGCTTTTCAACAGAACAACTTCATATCTTAAATACAATTTTACTCAATACTTCTGTAAAATATTTATCTTCATACAAAAACTCAAAAAACTCTTATTTAAACTACTTCACATAAAAAACTCCATAAATATCTATTACTTGAAAACAAAACTTTATTACACAAACAAAAAAATTACATTGTTTCCCAGCTAAACACCTTATTTCATCAAAATCATCAAACATCTTTATCAAATTACTTCTTAAAATCATCTATCATCTCCAACTCCATTATCATTTATTTAAAAAACATTACTTATTTATTTTTTCTACAAAATTCATTGAAATCTCTTTAGTTATTATTATTTCACCATACTTTCTTCTTTTAAAACAAAATCTTAACATCTTTTATTTATTATTTATTTTAAATCAAAAAACATAAAAAAATTATTATACTTGTCTTGGCAATTCCTTACATAAATTTCTCAAACTTTTCACAAGCTATTCTTCTTCAAACCATAAGTCACTTAAAATTAACAATTATTATTTCATATTATCAACTAATCCTTATTATTTGCTAACATCGTGATTCAAATTATCATTTTATAAACTAACATCAAGTTACATATTCCAATCAGCTAATATATTTACTTTTTTACAAAATTTTCTGCTCTGTTACATAAGCACTCCCCAATTTGTCACGTCCGGTTTCATCCTTACAGATTGATCAATTCTGTACCTACAATTTGTTTTCTTTTACACATCAGTCTAAAGTTTATTACATAACATTTTTTATGTAATAATGTCACATTATTATTATGCATTCTTACTCCTTCTAACCTCCCCTCCAATCCTTCTGATTGTCTAATATTTTACATGTGTCCTTCTGATACCACTCTGAACTCTAACACGAAGCAACATGTTATGACTCTAAAATATGCAGTGGTTAAAATGCGATATCTCTACTCAGTTCAAAATAACGCCCACCACACACTTCAACTTCACAACACATTCTCCGTGCAGTCCCAAAATGCTTCAATTCTTACAAATAAAACATTTTATTTACTACACAAACGCCATCCTCCTCCCATTTTTGTTTATGTTTTTAAAATGCATGTACGAAAAAAAAAAAAATTTTAATTCATAAAAAATTTCATCAATATCGGTTCACCCAAAGTTGAAATATCGTTTCTTTATTTGACTGTAAGCCTATTTTCGCCTATCTACAGCCTATACTTCGCTCGCTTTCCAATCTAACGTAATTGCGTAAAGTTTTTTCTTTAAAACTTCCTATTTCAATTATTTAAAAATTTCAATTACAAACCATCTTTCATTTTTTATTAAGCTATTATCAACGCATGTCTCTCAATTAAACTTTCTATCCTATTCAAATTATTTTCCGTTTATATTTAACTTAGATTCACAAAAGAAAGAAAAATTTTATATTACAGCAACGTATGATTTATTTTAGAACCTGAATATCTCTACACCCTGTATTACTTCAGTCTCCCTGTCGACGCAAAGAATTTATCTCCAGTTAAAAACGTAAACAACTTCCCCTTCATATGATGCAATCTTTATCTGTTACTGATAACTATGAAAATCTTTTCAAGTCGGTAGTCTCTCGTCACATTATTGAATATTCAATATTATTTCATCTATTCAATATTGAATATTCCTTCTTCAACACAGTCCAACATATTTTTCACATCTAAAGCATACAACTCTCCCTTCAACTAAACTGCTTATCCGTCACGTCTGGTTTTATTTCTTTTATAAACACGCAGAGTTATTCATTGATAACCAGCGTCTTTGATTAAATTAGTTATTAGAACGTTCTTAAATTAAAAACTTTTAACATTTCTTCTTAACCTACAAAATTTACTATTACACACAAATCACTTATACATACATCTTAGCTATTATTTTCAAAATTAAACATATCTATTATACAAATTATTATTGTTCATTATCATTATTCAAATCAAGTCCGTTTTTTCTAATTAAAATGTTTTTACATTATTATTTAGTTGTCCCAAAATTAAATTTATACGCAAACAGTTATAAATTACTTATTTTTTACGGTGATTTCCGCAAAGGTGAAATACTTTAAAATACATGTTTTGATTTCTGAAAACATCTCTTACACTAATTACTTCTTGTAACATAAAGACCTGTTCTAAACTAGATCTTACAAATGACCTTGTCTCAACTACAAGTTCCCCTTTGTTGACAACACATCTTTGTATTGACAAAACCCCTCTCTCCTTCTCAAACATTCTTACACTTCCTTCCCTCATAAACATTTCAGAATCCAATGACCTACATTTGTCAGCTGTCAGTCTGGAAATTCTCACCCCACCAGTTTCGTTTACATTTACTAGAATCTCTTTCATACACACATTTTCGTACTTACATTCAAAATTACTTTTTTCACAAAAACTTTTAATTTGTTGCTCTTGAATTAGAAAGATACTCTTAAATTTTAGCATTGCATTTTTTTTAAAGCTTACTGATCTACGATACACCCGCTTTTTTACATGAACAACTGATTCCTTTGTTATTAGATTATTTACTTTAGTTTTACCCTTATTATTTAAATCGCTTATATCTCTTCTAACCCCACAAAACTCTGTAATTTCAATATTATTCTTAATTTCTAACTTTTCCTTGTTACATTCCCATTGTTTACTTGTTTAAAAACATAATCATTTACATAATTATCCTCTATCATTATTAGGTCATCTAAAATCTTATTTACTTTATCAAATTCGTTAATTTCAACTTTACCTAGGTATTACTTGTTCTAAATTGTTATCTATATTATTAATCTCCTTTATCAACACATCTTCTACATTATTAATCTGTTCAAATTCTACTTTTTTCTCACAATAGCTTAATTCAAATTCTACTTTATTATTATTTTCAACAGCATGGATACTCATACCTACATCACTCATTATTTCTTTCTGCACTTGACCTAACCTCTCCACTACATTAATTCCCATTTGCCTAACTTCCCATTTTAGCTTCTGTCCTAATTTTACACAATCTGGTTTTAATTCAACCCTAATCTCTTCAAATTTTTTATACATTGCTTCTTTAAAATCTAACTTGTCCTGTCTTAACTCTAATTTACTTTGTTTTAAGTCATTATCTATCTCATCCAGTTTAACATTATTTTGTTCAAGTTTAACTTTAAAATCCTCTAATTTAGCATTAATTTCCAGCTTATTTTGATCAACCTTGTTACTTATTTCTTTTAATTCTAAATTATTTTGGTCAAATTTAGTATTAAACTCTAAGCTACTTTGTTCCAATTTATTAGTAAAATCTTCAAACTTAATATTTATCTCTTGTTTTATTTCTAATCTATTTTGGTCAAACTTATTGTCTAAATCTTGCTTTAGTTCTACATTGTTTTGTTTTAATTCTAAACTATTTTGGTCAAATTTATTTACTAACAATTCATATATTTTCTCCATGCTCATACCTTGATCATTATTTGTTTTACCCCTATCTACTCTATCTTGTTCAATTACCCTAACCTCTTCAGCTCTTAATTCTTTATCTGAATTATTTTTTTTCTTTTCTACTCCTGAAAATTTTATTACTTTTCTATTTATACTTTCACACCGTTGTTTACCCTCTTGAATCCCATCACTACTAAAACCATGGTAACTTGAACCTAAACTACTATTTTCACTAATGCTTGAACACCTACTATCATTATTGTTAACACTTACACTTGAATTTATATTATCAATCTCCCCATTTTCTCCTACAACTTTTATTATTTCATCTATAACCCCTTGGGTAACTAAATCTGATTCTGGTATCCAATCTTGTGTCTGTTTTAATACAATTCATCACTACTCTGTGATTTTTCTCCTAACTTATCAAGAACATTCCCATACTCCGCCGGTTCACTATTACTAACTATTTTTTCTGAATCCATCTTAAACTTATTTAATTTATTAAATTTATTGTTTAATCAAAAAAATTTTCAAGAGAATATTTCCTATTTTAGAAATGTCCTTACCTTGTTAACTGTTTTCATTGTACCAAAATCACTGTCTATTTCGACTTATTTTCTCGTATTTTTTAATACAAGAATACAGCCCCACGTTGGGCGCCACTTGTAATAATTTAAAAATAAGATGAAAGTGAAATTATTTTGAACTTGAAGAGTTCTTACTTTTTAATTTAATTAATGAAAATTGAATTTACGAGTGATTATTTTATAATTATTGGGCGCCAGACTATTTTAGTCATTATTTAACAAATAAAATGAATTTACTAAATTTATTATCTCTGGGGTCGTAAGCTCTTTTGAAAGTGTACTGCACAGTGATCTTGGTTCCTTGAAATGAAACAATTTGGCTGAAATATTGACATAAACATTTATTATACACTAAAAAATCAATACATAGACATCAATATTGAAATAAATCATATAAATCACTTATGTTATACATCCTAATCTCAAATATTGTTATTTCCTTTTAAGAAGGTTTTAATTTTAAACAAAAATCTTGAATTTACTTTTTTAAGTTGCAACTGAAGAATTATTTATAGAACTTAACAGATTAAATTTATCTGTTTTTTAATATTGAATCTACATTACTTTAAAAGGAAAATTATGTCAATCTATATTTAGTATTCTTTTACATTAAGAAACATAATTATTTTTAAATATTAAATTTACAAAAACCAAAAAATCAAATATGATAAATTTTATACAATGAACAATTAGAAATTTAAGTATTAAATAATACAGAGTTACCAGTTCGTTGTCTTAAAACACATCACTCGATTATGGTCCAAGCAGCATGGTTTTTTATGATAGTGTCCCTGGAAAGCGACGTCCTTCGAAGTCATTTTAATCGCACTTCGAAAAAATGTTAATGTTAAAAATGTCTGTTAACTTATTAGTCCATGTTACACTTTTTAATTGTTCATTCCACCCGTATTTGATACTACGCGCAAGATTGTCTATTGTCTTTTTATGTAACACGCTATTCGTACTGAACACTTCTAACAGTCTGCTCTATTTCAAAATTAATACGATTTACCACACTCGTCTACATTGTTTATATTACTTTACATTTCTAACAAAAGTTTTTATACAAATTATTTATAGGTCTGATCACTAAGACTCCTTAAAATACATCTTACTCGTCCAACCGCTGAACCTAGAGTTTTTTATTAACACATCCTATAACCTCTACTCCCAGACTAAGACTGGTCTTACCACGTTTCTCCCGCTCTTGCGAGCCTGTTCATACCCGCTAAAACAGTTTTTTATAGTTTACATACTCTCCGTAAAACACTCAGATTTACATATATTATTAATTAAACAAATTATATTAACATTTAACATGATTATTTATTCTGTTGTTTTGAAAATCTATTTTTCTTTTATAAATGAATTTACTAAATATAAATTATGATTTGAACAGCTTCCCCTTCTATCTTTGTTAACCGCTCATTTTCAAACGTACTACAAACTCTGATTTTTTACATTATTACATAGTGAAATGGTATTAATCTACTTAAATTTTTGGTAGATAGTAATACCAGTCTCACCAACATTATAAATTCTTGCTGTAGTGAAATGATATTATTCTACTACTTCATCTAACACACAAATTAAACAAATTATTCATAGTAACTTTATTATTGCCTATGGCTTGGTTGGTTCAGTTTTCGAAACATGATACCAAAATGACGCTTTAAGAAACCCTGAAGCCAATCTAATCCTGCCATCTGGTTTTCACTTTTAAATGGGTAGTAAAAGCCAATTGTTTCAAGCAGATAGAAGGCTAAATTAGTAAATAAAAAACTAAACATTGTAGCCTATTTTTTGTGTGTGAAGCCAAGGAGGTTAAAGGTGGAATTTCCATGAATCAGGTAAATGTATGCAACGGGAAAAGGAAACAGATATAACAAGTTTTTTAAATACCTAATTGAGTTATAAGCTTCCTGAATCCCATGAACCAAAATTTAAACAAAATTAGACATTAAAAAAATTAACAATAATGATAACTACAAACGAAGTTACTTTAGATAAAAATATACCAATAGCACATCTAAGAGATAGGAAATACAATCAATAACATAAGTTTCGTCTGTTATCGTCTCTACTAAAGTAAAAATAATTAACCATTCGAATATTTTTTTCAATATGCTTTAAGTAAAAAAAGTTTGAACAGCATTTGGTACACACAAATTTGAATAACAATTCCTCAATAGATTTCTAGCTTATCCATAGGTATGTATGTACAGTATTGTGAATAAAATCATTTTTATAATTTCATAGAAATATTATTAAAACTATAATTACAGAATTAAAATATATAAATGGGGCACAATGGGATGCTGGAGGTAGAATGGGGGAACCAACGTTAATCTATTTCGTTATCTCCCTTTTGAACTAGTTAGTTGGAAACAAAGTCATGCTGTTTTTTACAAACATTATGAAAGGTATTCCCCATCGTTATACTATTGGCAACATCCTAAAATAATAATCCACTAATTTTAAGAAGAAAAAAGAAAACAATATTTTAACTTACCTTAATTATACAAAACCATGAAAGATAAGATTCAAACTGCAAACTTCTACTCTGCGTTCTACTGAACACTTGGCGTTATAAATAGCAGAAACATATAGAAACAAACTAACTTAACTAGAAAAAGACATTCCACTCATTCCCGATAGGCTGCAGCACTTTATAGCCACAAAATGGTTCTACTCTATTTGACCTGACTACCCCATTCTGACCCATCTTCCCCTACGAATATCACATTTTCTTGGGAGGTCAGAACTCGAAATTACATTTTTCCTATAACTTCACTATTTGTCAACGTAGAAAAATTAGGGTTGATTCTATTACATGCAGAATTGAATTTGTATCTAATTTAGTTTTATAAATTGAAGGAAAAGAAAAAAGAAAAAAAAATCAGAACAAAAAAGAGTCATATGGCCGTCATTTTAACATTTTCAATTAAATTTTTCTGTATTTTAATAAAGGTTATATGACCACAGTATAGATCGCCTATATCAACTTTCATGTTTCATCTTTATTTTTATAACCGCTGTCATGCTTATATACACACAACATCTACGGCGGAAGGATGACATATCAAAAATCATTTTTTTCGTTTTCCTGAGGCTATAAAACAGGAAGATCAGTCAAAAAGGAGGTTGAAATATTTGATGATTACCAAACTTACCCTACAGCTCGTATACTGGGTAAGTAAAATGTTTTCTTAAACAACCCTTAAAAAATTACACACAAAATTAATATGACCAAACATCTAAGTTCATAAATTTTCCCAAAAATTATCTGAAATTTTGTTTTTTATTTACAAACATTTCATTTTTTCTACTTTTTCAAAGAACTCTGGCTTCAGTGGTCAAATTATGAATTGCAGAGTTTGAATTTTGAATTATTAAAACAAAAAAGAAAGTTAAATTCCTAATAAAATATTTTTAATATCATTAAACATGTAAAAAATTGCAATTATTTAAATATAATTCAACACACATTAAAATTTTTATTTTTATTTTATTTTCATTCGTAAGAAACACTAGAGGAGAAATGTGTTTCTTTTCTTTTGCACTTAATACATTCATAACTTTTGTATCATACAGATTAAAATAGTACTCTTATTCCCCCCCCCTTATTAAAAAAGTATACCCTTTTAAGGCATTGTTGTGCTGAAATTAGACACTTAATTAATTAGTAATTTTTTTTTAAACATGATCTAAATATTTTTATAAAATTCTAAATGTTGTAACTAATCTTATTTCACAATTTTGGTCATTATTGTAAACTCCAAATTTTATATATATTGCTATAAATATTAAGTTTAAAAAATGTACTAAAATCAAACATAAAATATAAACTAATTTAAGAAATAAGAATACTTTTAAGTTAGAGAACACTTGTGAATATAGTCACAAAATAATTTAGTTATTACTGTTGTGTGCTTAAAGCAGAAAATATTCAATATTTAACACATACAGACACACAAGCAGTGTAAATATTTACAGACTCGTTATTAAAGAATTTCAGATATACAATGATTGAAATATGAAAGTACCTATTATCAAAAATTATTTTACAAAAATACAGAAATATTGTAATAATATTTTATTATTTGAAGTATCTTCTTACAAATACAACTATTTTTATTCACTAATACATTAACTAAAAAAAAAGAGAATTTAAAAAAGGTTTAAATTTTTAAAGAAATAAATTATGATATAAACATACCTGTGACACTTAAGAAATTCATACATACAATAAATAACAACCAAAATATATACTTCATTACTAGAAATACCGTCTGTTCTCTTTTAAGTTAATATTATACAGATAAATTTATCTAGAAACAGACATTCCTCCTTGCTACTCCCCTTTTACAAACTGATATGATTTTATCTTAATTTGTATCCATTGTAAACTACAGACCACCATCTGAGTATAAATACTATAACTAAAGCAACAAGTAATGTTTATGGAAGATTATGTATTTCCCCAAATTTCATTCCTTGATATAAATTTATTTGAGAAAAATAAAAATCTAGCTGTTTTTGACAATGTGGTGGGTTTTTCCAAATTTTGAAATATTAAAATATAGAACAAATGTTTAGAAATATGATTTAAAAAACTGAGCAAGTCATTGCTCAAACTTTCCCACTCTCCATATCCAAAACCAAATAAAATCTAATCAAAACTAATTGCCACCAAAAATGTCATTTTGAGAATTGTCAATCAATCAATAAAAGTGAACCATGGACACCGTCTTAAAAAAACATATTAAATAATAGTCAAAAGTTTTTTCGCTTGTGAAATAAATACGTCTACAGAACAAGTTGTATTTGATTAAAATCGACCTTTTTATGACGGCGATCAAGGTTCTTTTTGTACAATTATTCCTGAACCTATATTTTTTTACTTGCAATTTTGTACACAGGTTGAGATTGTTATTCTTTATATTTTACTACAATTTGAAGGAAATCTGTAGAATCAATTTTGAGTATTTACTTATTTTATAACAGTCCCATGGTTGATTTTACCGATAATTTACGAAACTGTATAATTCGGTCTTTTTTTTTCTTTTTCTAATAACCCAAATACCACATTTGATTAAAATCAATACACAACTTTGAGGTGGAATTGCACAGTCAACAGACGACAGATAGACATCACTCCAAAAAAACAATTTTTTGTATACTACAATTTTTACAGCAGATTATTGTACCAACACTGAAAATTTCCATCAGCCGTGGTATCTATTTTTAATGGACAAATTTAATTTTTTGGATACCCCGTTATTGCTCTTAAACAAATTTTGTCAAAGATGGGATTTTCACCAATGGATTTTTCGTATCTGTAAACATATAAAAACGTAATTTCTCAAAATTGTTAGAGCCGTTTTCAATGATGTGATATATATACAAGCTTTGCTCGTATAATAATATAGGATATAATCATGACATATTTATATTATTGTTTTGTATTGCTTAACTGGATAATTTATTTACATATTCATTATCACTTTTTATATATGCCCATGAATACATTAGATAGTTATCTTTATATCCCTTTCTATTGTTTCTACTATTATATTAACAATTAAACTAGTGAAGTCCCCAATTGTACAGGTTCCTTGAAGATCTAGTATTGCACATAGTGTGAGTCTAAGCTTATAATACAATGTTCATGTTGTAGTGTTTTAACTAAGCGTGGGGATCTATAAATAGAATACATTTCAGTAATATATAAATGAAAACTTACTACTTAACTTTATTAGTAAATGTAAGTTAAATTTTTAATATTTCTGTCACTTCTTTTACTTGCAATTTATATTAGTGGGAGCCCTATCACTCTTTTTTTCCATTCAATTATTGAAGTTAGGTATAGCCTTACGTATGGGCCAGCATCCAACTTGTTTCTGTATTTATTGTTTATAAATGTATAAGACAAAAAAGCTCTTTCTACAGTTCTGTGGATGGGAATGGAAAAACAACAACTTTAATTGCCAGGTCAGACAGATGTTCATATTCACTATTGAGGTCCAACCAAAAGTTAAAGTGAGGTTTTTTTGAAAGCTGAAGTGTTGTCAGTTGAAATTTCTCCTTTTCTGCAACATCCAACTGTGCTGATTGAAAATTTTCTTCAGAGAAAAGATTTTTAATCCAGTTAATAATTTCTTCAAGCTTTGGAAAATATTTTTCAAATGATGGTTTTAATCCCTTTAAGTGATCACATATTTGCAACTTAACACCATTAGAGAGTTTCAAAACGGTCTCTTTGTTAACTGACCCAAAATGAGATACAATGTTCTTTGGTTTAAAAAGAACATATGCGATCTTTTTTCTTATAGTTAGGATATTTTGTTTGTAAATGGTGTATAAGCAGACTTCATGCTACTATTTGCTAAACTCTCGTCACACACTATACATTGGTCGGCCTAGGTCAGTGGCCTAGGTCAGTCATCATCCATGACAAAAGAAAATTCATACATCAAATACTCATCTAAATATTTTCTCTTCTTTTCCACTGAAGAGTTAGTGCCTTCATTTTTCCATTTAGTTATTGCTGCATGTGTACATCACTAACCTGTGTAAAGAGTTTATGAGTGTCCTTTAACATACTCGGCAAACCAACTTCTTCACTACTATTTTTTCTTTTACTGTATACAGTTTTTAGCCACTGATCCATAGTATTGTACCAACGTAGATTTAACTTAATAACAATAAAAACAATCAGAATAATTATAAACAACAATAATTAATTAAACTCCACATCTGTCAAATATCAAATTGATTGCCCTGCTGAATACATAAACAGCAGACAAGGCACACCGCACATCAGCAGCTGATTGACAACACTGACAGTAGCTGGTGGGTCAGTCTCATATTCGAGGAACTGGGAAGTGCACGCTAAGAATAGAGGTCGTTCACCCCTCACTTCTTAGATATTGGACTCAAACACAATCTACGGTATGTCGAAATAGTATTACGCTAGTACGCTGTTGTAGCTTGTGACCTGAGCTATTTACAATTTATTTTATTGTATGAACTACTTGTTTTGACTATTTTAATTGTTAATAAAATTTCAAGTCATTATAAGTAAATTAAAAACCCAAAAAAATTTAAAGACCACCATTGTATATCCTTTGAAATACTGTTTTCATTCAGTTGATTATTTCATGCTGCTTGGGTCGTTGAATTAACTGAGACATATTAGATTTGTTCTGAATTTTATTATATATGTTTCACATATTCTGTACTAAATTTTTATACAAATGTGTTATGTTTGTTGGTCAATATTAATGTTTTTAAACTCTTTAATACTGTAAATCTATACTATGTACATGTCCATCATTACACATTTTCTTTCCGTGAACCCCAGGTTGAGAACCGCTGGTATACTGAATCAAATAACTAAAAATAACACTTTCAAACATTGTAAACATACTATACCATTAGGCCCTACCATACGAATATACAACGCAAACGCTCGATATATTTAAGAACACAAACATACAAAAACACATAAGTAGGACATAATTATAGTAACTGGATTCCTTAAAATATATAATATAACTAGAATAATAATAATATACAACATAATTTAATATTACCAAAAACAGATAAAAGACCTCTACTCGTTGATAGGAAAACTAAATCAGATGATCACAGTTATTTTAGATACTATTCATAGAATGTAATTCGAACAGATCTTTCAAATAAAGACACGAATACAAAATATAATATTTATAAACCAACATTCTTAACATAGGATGAATTTAAATAATAAAATTAATAAATATGTAAAAAATTAAATGATGAAATAACCTTAAAAAAAGTTTAATTGTCAAATAATTAGGTATAAACTCTGATGTATACTCAAAGAGATATCTTAAATGCTTAAAAAGGGGAAAATAAAATAAAACTTTTATAAGATTTTTGCAACAATATGTTTGAGATTCCAACTTTGGACTTTAGGTAGATCAGACCTAATTATTAGTTCAAAAGAATTAAATTCAATTTAAAATTATAAAGAAAAGTATTAAAATTAGCTGAGTTACCGATTTTCTAAATTTATCTTAAATAAATAAATAAGATTTACATATCTTAAATGAATACATTTATTTTTTGATTTTTTTTTTTACACCTTACTTTAAATTTGGAGGAATTTAATATAATAAAGGAATTTATTTTGAATAAAATTTATGTAAACATGAAATAAATCAAAACAGATGTAAGAAAATTCACAATTGACAAAATTTTTAGTTTATCATCAATCTTAAATAAAATTACCATGATATATAAAATTGTTTATTTTAATAAATTGCCTCTTTGCTAATAATGGTCTTTTATCTTTCCTGGCTAGATTTATATAACAAGTAGAACAACAAAAATGACTATACATTTATTTCAATGTTTGATTATTTAGTTTGTTAATTGTTTATAAATTCTTGAAGAGGATTCACTCGGGCTAATCTTAAATATATAACTGTTTGCAAATTGATAAAACTGTTCATTGCTGAAGGTTTAAGAAATATAGAAAATAGGTTTATAGAATTTAGAAAATAGATTGGACAATTTTTAGATTGCAATCAAATTAATAGGGAATTATTTGAAAGTTTATCATTATTTTATAGTTCTGATTGACTGTTTATAAAGTCTTTAATATTATTATAAACAAATACTGGATTATTCACTGAGTCAATATTTGTCTAAATATCATCATCAGAAGTCTTGGTAATTTCAATTTTGTATGCATTATTTAGCGTTGACCTGCACAGCGTCGCTTCTCCCTGTAGACTCCCTTTGGCGTTCTTTTGGGTTTCCTGTCTTCTTCAAATTTCGTATAAATTCCACTTTAAATGGTTGTCATCTTGTGATTGATTGAGTTATTGATAAATTTAGGATTCCGCCAATGAAAAGTAGCGTCTTCTAGCTGTGTCACAAGTCTCAGATCCTGTTCTCCTCCATGTCTTGAAATGTAACTTGCACAATTTATTAATATTTGTTCTACATTATTATATAACTCTTTAGTTATCACTTTTGGTATTGTAATTGTTTAAATATTGAAAATTTATTCTGTATTACTGTATTAATATTTGTTTATAAATATAAATAATACAGAATAAATTTTCAATATTTAAATAGTATAGTAATACTATGGAGATGATATTTAAAATTTAACAAATTCTCCTTAGGTAAGAAATATCTTAATTCCACATGAACTACTGTTTAACTCAGTCTATTTGAGGCATCCAGTTTCAAAACTCTCTCGATTCATTTTGTGATTTTTCATAAAATGAAGAAAACGTATATCTTACTCATTTTTTTTTTTTTTTTTTAACAATTTTTATAGTCATGTTACTTCTGTACTTAGATATTCATTATACAGTGTACATTGTTTTTTGTTTCTTACTGAGAAAAGACCGTCTCTTTTGTTTCTTGAGTGAACTTTTTTTAGCATCAGTTTTTTTCAGCTAACTGTGTATTGTCGCCTTGTTCCTCTAAATACTAGAGCAGTGAGCAGTCCATTGATGTTTTGCAAAGCCACTTCGTGTGTCAATTGTGCATGCGCGTTTGTTCCTTCTTCCTTTTCACTTACACTTTACTCTTCGTTAGCCCCTCTTGCTTTGTCTGCTATTTCTTGGACCGTCAGTCGCTCGAATCCTGCCTCATTAGAGTCACAGTCCAACCACTCTATACAGTAAGCTTATCTCTACTGCACAACTATGTTATCATAGTTTTGCTGTTTGTTACCCGTACTAAACAAGTAAAGAGAACTTTTTCTTTTTTTTTACTTATTTGTTCCGCGAGACTTGCGGCTAATCTGTTTCGAGAAACAACTGCTCGCGGATAATAAAACAATTTCAAGCACTATTTAAAATAATTCTAAGACAGTACTGTTTATAACTCTCCAACCACTACTGAAATATTTCTTTAAAAGAGCATCTACATCTTTAATTTTGCTGTTGGCACAGCAACCTTAAGTAACACAATATTTTGTAACACTATACCTTTTTTAAAAACAGATTTAAACACACCAATATCAATTCTGTAGCCAGCATCGCGTTTTACAATAGTATTTGTACTGCTTCTGTTATATATATATATATATTTTTTTTTTTTTGTTATGTCTTTTGCAGCAGACAATTTGAAATGCCATTGGCTTGGAGGTTTCACCACTGAACTTATAAGTGACTTCCACTCAAAAACTGAAAAGTCTTTTCCTAAAACTTTATCTATCAAATATTCAGAAAAAATGTTATGGAACTCTTCTGGTTTCATAAACTCTTTCGTCTTCTAACTAATTTTTCAATTCACCCAAATATTTGATCTGAGAGTAAAAATGAGTGACGAATGACTGGATATGTTATTGCTATTATCTCCACTGAACATTCAGTAAAATATAATTAATGCATTATCATACCCATTAATGTCACATTTTTAATTTGTCCTGGACAACCAGCACAGAACATCTTAATACATATTACATTAGTAATATCCAGAGATGACAATTTGTCATATACCATACAATTAAAGATATTTCATTGGATTCTTTTAACTTTGATTTTCCTTCCAAATGTATGAAGTCACAGATTCTTTAGGCTGAAGACCAGTGGAATACCCCCCATATATGGTAAAGTTATGTAGCCTAAATATGGCTGTCTTGAATAATATGCAGCCTGATCTGGTAACCGAGGTAACACCATGTACTTCTGGCAGTCAAAACTAATCTTTAATGTATTTTCTTCAGGATATTGTAACGCAGTGTTTTTCAACCTTTTTCATGACACGACCCCCTAGTATCAAACAATATTTCGCGACTCCCCGACCCATTTTTCATGTATATTAAAAATATTTCATCAATTATTCTATCTATACATAACTTTTAGGCGTTTGCATTATTAGGATTCGGATATAAATATTAAATTAAGTACATAAAACATATAATTTTTAATCGAATACGTGGCCAATTGATAACTTTTTTTAAATTTCGGCAATCTGGTACCAAGTTCGTAGAACTCGTCCTCCAGGCCGTGGACCTACAGTTGATAAACCCCACAATTGATAACTAACAAACAAATACAAACATATTGTTATATTTATTGAGACTCTCAGCACCATCTGTTTGTTAGTAGCACTTGGAACTAGCACAGGTTCCGAGTGTTACCAACAGATGGCGCTGGTAGTCTGCGAAATATCCACAAGTTTCGAGACGTTTCGTTATGCTTCAAGATTATTCTCGCTAGAACGTGCTGCCCTATAAATAGTGCGGTCGACCGCACCCACGGCAGTTGAGTGCAAGACAGCAAAGCAAGTGGAATCGGAAGCAAGACTGCGATAAGTGGAAACGATTCAAAAGTAAAACTACGGTGTTATACGAACTTTGTGTAAGTTGCTTTGCAGTTGGAGTAATTGTAGACTTGTAGAGTGATTTGTGAGCATAAGACACGCACGTTTTACGGTACAACGGTACGTAATTATTTGAGTTGTTATAATTGAAAATGGATAAATTCCTGAAAAGATCATCAGAACCATCAACGTCTATCGGGAGTCGTGGAATTCCGAAAAAACGTCTTTATGACGACAATTATTTGAAATATGGGTTTACTGTGATTGAGAATAAACCGCAGTCCGTAATTTGCTTTGACATTTTGTCAAGAGAAAGCATGAAGCCATCGAAGTTGGTACGCCACCTAAACACAAAACATCCTAATGAAATGAATAAACCCGTGGAATTTTTTGAGCGAAAATTAAAAGCTCTTGAACATCAAAAAACTGATATAGGACAAATGTCCAACCTAAATGAAAAAGCATTGCTCGTTAGTTATCGAATAGCTTTTCGTGTGGCTAAAGCAGGAAAACCTCACAGTATTGCCGAAAATTTGATTTTACCAGCGGCTTTAGATATAGCAGAGATCATGTTTGGCAATTCTGACTTATTTCAGCATTTAAATAACTTGAATAAAAGTCTTCAAGGTCGGGATGAAAACGTGATTACAGCAAAAGACAAAATCCGTGGCTTTATAAAAAAAATTGAATTGTGGTCATCATCTATAAATCAAAACAACTTTGATTCATTTTCGTCGACACAGTCTTTTATTGAAGAAGTCGGAAGCGAAATAAACATCAACTCATATATATCTGGTATGAAAATGGTGTTAGATAATTTGAAGAAAGAATTGTGTTATTACTTCTTAGTGCAAGAGATATCGGATAACATTGGGCAAAGATGGATCTTAAATTCGTTTTTAAATGCAGCTATAAATGAGGCAAATTTAGCAACTAAGCTCAAAGAGAATCTGCTGATGGGATGTTACACTTGGAATTCAAGTCTGAAAATTTGGATACCTTTTGGTTAAAAAGAAAAACAGAATACCCAGAATTAACAACCGAGGCTTTGAAGTGTTTGATTCAATTTTCTACCTCGTACTTGTGCGAGTTGGCATTTTCATCAATGGCTCAAATAAAAAGTAAACTAAGAAATCGCTTACATTTGGAAGACGATTTAATACTTAAGGTGGCAAAAACGGATCCACGATAGGAGAAATTAATTGAACAAACTCAAGCGCAACCTTCACATTAAGATGGAGTACTGGAAGATTTTATATTTTGTTGATGTGTTTGTGTAAAAATAACATAACGAGTATCATTTTGTTAACTTTTTATTAATTCAGCGTGAGTGTGATGCAAATTTGTGACATGGGGAGTGTGGTCGGTGCTGACAGGACCGATTTTCAGAATTTTTTTAATTGATAAAAGTTATTAAATTTTTTTGTCCTTGTTATATAATTATTTGTCTTTTACATAACATTTGCATGTGATAATTTTTGTATATATGTTGTTAGGTATAATTCTGTGTGAAATTTAAAAACACTATTAAAATTTCACTTTTTCTTTACTCAACTGAAACTTAAGACTTATAATACATTTTGAAATAAATAACCATTGGATATCTTATTTATAGTCTATATTTCTGTAAAATGCTGCTATTTAACATAAGCAAGCACAGATGTAGTCATTTTCTATTTAAACAAATTTTTAATATTTTTTTGTAATAACCTGTTTTAAACTAGCATTTTTCTGACTTGTGTGATTGATTAAATGGAAATTTCGTTAAATATAATAATTTTAACTCTTCTTATGGACTTTTTATTTAACTCTTACAAATCTTATAAAAATAGAAATTCAGTTCTCTCGACCATTCGCGACCCCCCTACAGAGGCTTCGCGACCCCCCAGGGGGTCGCGACCCACAGGTTGAAAAACACTGTTATAACGAATTATAAAAGTATAGCTTTTAGTTCATGAGTTCTTAGTTTTTGTATATGCTTTAATTTAGTAACCTCTGAATCAATAGCTGATATTAGACCTTTCAAACTTATACACATAGAACATGCATCAATAGCTAGGCTCTTATAACTAATATTAAAATTTTTAACAAAAATTTGGCGAAAGAAATCATATTTGACTTTGAGTGAATGGTTTTCATTGCAATAGGTTTTTTTTTTCGTTTTTTTATACTACATACCTCTCTTTTTAAAAATGGTAATATTTTTTGGTGATCAAAAATGTTTGTCACTTTGAAATTGACAATTTTCAATGTCATATTTGTGGCTTAAGTTTACATGTCAAACACAATGTTTCGAATGATCACTAGGTCAAGCAACATTGAGCGTGGTTATTACTTGGATGGGTGATAGTTTTCTATCATGTAGGCCTATGCATGAGATTAGTGTTGTTCAAACCAGTCAACATGGAGGGAAATATAATTCACTTAATGGACCTTAACCTAGAAAAGTTTATCAAAATTGAGGCGCTACAGTAAACAATTACCGAGAGAAAAACCTTGCTGCATACAGGCACTAATGTGTTTTAGTTTTAACAAAATAATTTATTGTATCACATTACCTTGTCCAGTTCCTATAATTTTACATCATCTTTTTGGTACCGACTGAGTTGTGTGTTTTAAAATAAATTTTTCTTGATCTATTTTCATTTTGTTTTTGATAAAATGCTTCATGAAATCTTCTTATATTTTGCATTTAAAGATCAACACATCCAAAAGTTTTCTTCTTATGGTTACACTTTGGATGCTTTGGCAATGTCTTTGGTTTGTGTCTGTAACAATAACAAAATGATTACTAATTTGACGTAGGTATCTATTATATAATAATAGATTCTTGCTTGTAATAAACTAAACTACAATAATAGTGCTTTTATATGAGTGTAATAATGTGGTGAAAAAATGAAAACTAATCAACATCCATGCCTGGGCATGTATAGGCTAGTTGAAATAACTGTTGTTATTTATTTTTATTATAAAGTAGTTCAATTCTGAATAATTTATCTGAATCGTAAGTTGGGAAACACTGGCCAAACTTTGAAGAGTCTAACAAACATTAGACTCCACAACTTATTAGTGAAGTACTTTTATTGTTAGGCCTAACAAAATTATACATTTCCTATAAATTACAACATTTAAATATATAAAAGGGTAAATACGACTGTACTTGTTGGAGTGATTAAGTTAAGAAATTTATGCAAATCGTTTACTATGTACCTTATTTTGAAACAATTAGATCATATTTGATGTCAGAGGACACTTTTAAAATACCAAAATCCATTGGTAATTATTGGTTGTACCTCGTAGTTTAAAAAAATATCAAACTGTAAAGGATCAGATCACGTTATTAGTCATAAATATGAAGAAAGGTTGTCTGAGCGATATAAGTGCGAAATCCTGGTAATTCTGCTTCAAAATAGTGTTTTTCCATCAAGTAGGCACTCATTTTCCACGCAAGTGGTTTTTTATCTTTCACAATTCATTATTTACTTAACAATCATCGAAAATGACAAATTTGTTTTATATTCAATCGTATAGCCATATTGAAATCACTCATAGTGTGCATGCACACATCATTTACTTCTACAAGACATTAATACGCTTATATGATATAAGATAGCGACTAATAGATCTCTGAAACCAACACCTAGTAAAAGAACTATAAGTCAAGTAAGGTTATATATTTACAGGACCTTCCTTGACCTGTAGCTCTTTAACTAGATCTGGTTAAGTAACCATATATATATATATATATATATATATATATATATATATATATATATATATATATATATAGCCTATATATAAATAGTTACCTTCCCAGACTTGGTTTGAAAGTTCTTAATAGTTTGACAGTTCTAAAAACAGAACTAGTTTCGTGAATTAAGAAAAACACAAAAACATCGATAGATATTACTTAATATTGATGAAATAGTTTTCAAAACAACTTCAAAATTCTATAAAATAGTCTTTTAAAACAGTGTTTTCGGACCGAAATAATGAATTGTGAAAAATAAAAAGTGAAATGTGTTGGAAAGCAGTAAATGCATTCAAAATAAGAGAAAAACACTATTTGGAACACTATAAATAATGAATTGTGAGATATAAAATCCACTTGCATTGAAAATAAGTATCTACTTGATGGAAAAAATGCTATTTTGAAGCGGAATTGCAGAGATTTGGCAATTAAATTGATCGGACAACCTCTCTCCATATTTACCAAAACAAATCGCCTAAAAGACCTGTTGCAGTCACAGTAAACAATTATCCCTTTAGTAACATTTCAGTCAAAAGCAGCTATATTACCTCTTAAAATAGATTATTTTTAACAGATAAACTAATGTATAAATAGCAACAGACCAAAATCAACCATACCAACAACAAAATATTAGAAATAATCTTATTAGGAAAATAAAAAATTACCAATCTATATTTTGAATCATAATGCATGTGTATTGATAAATTAGGCTACTTATACCACAAGCTTGTTCCAACATTACTCAAATAAATAGAGCTTTAGCAAACCAATTCCCCTATCAATAACAAATCTCATCTGTAACCCTAATATTGATTACGACATTACTATAAATAATACAATAAACGTAATAGCATTAAAACAGATATCTTAATATCATAAACATAACCTACAAAAATCATTTTAAAAGTTTACACAGGACACTGAGGAGGACAGATGATTCAAATTGACACTAAGTAGCAAAACACTGCCTTATGCATCCCATCAATAAACAAAAAGATTAGTATATTTCATCACTAAGAACAAAAGTGAAACATTTCGATACAATCTCTAGTTTAACTTGTTTTTAGAACGGAAAGTGAGCAAGGATCGAAAAGCTTCATTTAGTCAAAGTAATAAACTATATTTTCCGTTATACTGCAAATAATATAAGAAAACAATTTCACAAAAACTAAAATGTTATAACCTGTTTACCTTCAAATCGATGGTAACTGTTGTTTTAGCGGTCTTTTACAATCGAGACTTGAGAGTATTGGTTGTTATTTTAGATGCTATACAATAGATAATTATTTCTATAAACGAATTATCAGCTGATGACATCGACCTCATCAGTTTTTAGGTTAATAGTACTAAAAGGAACAACTTTAACATCACAATGCATGAATTGAAACAGCTGTTTTTTAATCATTTAGACGAAAACATAGTTACAGTATCATCAGAAATTTCTTGTTAAAACTCCATATAGGAATAAATAAAACACTGAAGCTAAAGTATCAAAAAATGTAATAACATAAATATGTTACAATAGTTTCGCATTACAACATCTTCGGGCAACTGAATCCTATGATATCCATTAAAATGTATTCTAGTTATAGATACCTATACTTAGTTAAAACACTACAACATGAACATTGTTTTATTAGCTTAAACTCACATTATGTACAATACTAGATCTAAAGGAACCTGTACAATTGGAGACTTTATTAGTTCATTACTTAATAAATAGTAGAAATAATAGAAAGGGATAAAAAGATAACTATCCAATGTATTCATGGGCATATTATAAAAAGTGATAATGAATAAATGTAAATAAATTATCCAGTTAAGCGATACAAAACGATAATATAAATATGCCACGATTTTATCCTATATTATTATACGAGCAAAGCTATATATATATATATATATATATATATATATATATATATATATATATATATGGCGTTATTGAAAAAGGCTCTAACAATTTTGAGAAATTATGTCCTTATATTATGTTTACAGATACGAGAAATCCATGGGTGAAGATCTCATCTTTGACAAAATTCGTGTAAGACCAATAATAGGATATCAAAAAAACTAAATTTAACCATTAAAAATAGATAGCAGGGATGATGGAAATTTTCAGTGTTTGTACAATTTTTATCTGCTGTAAAAATTGTAGTATAATAAATATTTTTACTAATAATTGTTTATACATTGCAGTTACTTATTACATGTAATTATTGTACCAAGACTTAAAGTGTCTCTGATCCAGCCAGGTCTTTACGTCGCCCTTCGCGCGAAAACATGGTACTTAACGTTTTTCTTTTTTCCAGATTTTTTCTCGATGTTATTTCTCAGCTTGGTACATGAAAAACTTTTCCAGTTTCTTTGTCCTACGCGATACTGAATATTATATTGCAAACATCCTATGATTGAACACATTTAGCAAAAATTAAAATAATCACTAGATACCTAATTAGATAGAGGTTATATTAATAAAATATACTCCCTACAGTCTAGACTGGTAGACCAACGAATTACGCAATTAACGCAATACATTATTATTTTATCTATGGTCGACACGTCGAGTCTGTAGATAAAATAAGTGATCTATTGTAATATCAAAATAATCATGTGTTTGGAATTCCACTGATCTGTGAATCTGTTTTAAATGTTTATTCTGGAAACTTGAAAAGTTTTTGTTGACGTAAAATTGAGTCATAGTGTTATAACTAGGCAGTAAGCAACGTATTTAACCAGTATACAGTTCAGTTGACTTTTCTTTGGCTGTGGGCTGTGATGTTTACAATGTCCAAATAAACAATTTAAATAAGGTATGTGTATAGCTCCTAGTGTAAAAGTAGACTTTCTAATCTTACTTTTTCCTAAGTAAATCTGTTGTTTAATTTCTATTACCAGTGCACTTAGTAGTTCAATTCTGAAGAATTTAGCTGAATTGTAAGTTGGTCAATACTGGCCACACTTAGAAGAGTCTAACGTTTTGTCTACAACTTATTAGTGAAGTATTTTTATTTATAACAAAATTATACATTTACACTAAATTAAACATTTACACTAAATTAAACATTTATACTAAATTAAACATTTACACTAAATTAAACATTTAAATATATAAAAGGGTAAATATTACTGTACTTGTTGAACTGATTTAGTTAAGAAATTTATGCAAATCCTTTACTATGTACCTTATTTTAAAACAATTAGATCATATTTGATGTCAGAGGACACTTTTAAAATACCAAATTCCATTGGTAATTATTGGTTGTACCTCATAGTTTAAAAAAAATATGAAACTGTAAAGTATTTACTTTGTAATCTAAGGATCAGACCATGTTACTGGTAAATATGTAGAAAGGTTGTCTGAGCGATATAAGTGCGAAATCCTGGTAATTCCGCTTCAAAATAGTGTTTTTCCATCAAGTAGACATTCATTTTCCATGCACGTGGTTTTTTATCTTTCACAATTCATTTACTTAACATTCATTGAAATTGACAAATTTGTAACATATTTAAGCATATAGCCATATTGAAATCACTCATGGGGTGCATGCGTACTTTATTCACTTCTACAGGTTGACATTACTCACGCTTCTATGATATAAGATTCATGACTACTAGGTCTCTGAAACCCAGACCTAGTAAAAGAACTATAAGTCAAATAAGGTAATTATATATATATATATAGGGTGTTCCAAAATGAATAGCGGGGTTTTAACACCTTCTAAGTTTTATTACACTACAATTACAATGATACATCAAATGAAACAGCAACTCAAACAGTTTTGTTTGTTGGCACCAGTGCGCATGTGCACGCAATGTTTTCGCCACCATCCGTTAGAAAGCGCTAGTGGCAAAGATACTTTCTTATCTTGATACTCTACAGTTATGGCTCTTCCCTTAGTTGAAAGATGATGAACAAGAGAACTTCATTTTCTAGCAAGATGGTGCGCCGCCTCACTGGCACAACGAAATACGTGATTGGTTGGTTGAACGTTACTGTACCTGACCGCTGGATTGGCCGCAAAGGGCCCAATGACAGAGTTTGTTTTGTATGGCCTCCACGGTCACCCGATCTGACGCCTTACGATTTCTACCTTTGGGGGTTCATAAAGGATCGTGTGTATGTACCTCTACTACTAACTGACCTTCCCGAATTAAGAAACAGGATTGAAGCAGCTGTTACAACAATTACTCAAGAAACACTAATCAAAGTTTGGGAAGAACTCGCATATCGTCTTGACGTTTGTCGTGTGACGAATGGTGCTCACATTGAACACTTGTAGGCTTTTCTGTAAAACTCTTTGAGTTGCTTTTTCATTTGATGTGTCATTTATAGTGGTAAGTTTAATGTAATAAAAGTTATAAAGCGTTAAAATCCTGCTATTCATTTTGAAACACCCAGTATATATTCACAATTAGTAGCGTCTAAGTTACAAAATGGGGTAAATATTGGTTGTAGAATGTCCTTCTATTTTTCTATAACAAATCATGAAAACATAAAGTATTTATCTTCTATTTAAAGGATCAGATCATATTAAATGGCACAATAAACATTTCAAGTCCCAAAATGCATTACTTTAATAGAAAATGAGATCTATAAAAGTACGAAATCCAGGGTTACGTAGGTTATGAATGCCAACATTAATACTAATGACTACGTTCATCAAGTCACTGAGTGTATATGTTCGCTTGTTCTATTAAGTTTGCTAGGTGACTATATATATTTATTAGGCTTATTATTATAATGTTGTATGATTGAAGAATCATGTCTATTATCACAATGGCTATGCAAATTGAGTTTCATTGCTATTTACTGCATGAAAGTAAAAAGATTAAGATACGTAAAGTAGTGTGTACATATTGCGATTTTTTTTTTTTGATATTTTTATAATATATATAATTTTGAATTACATCAATAAAATTAAAAATTTGATATTTTACCAATTTTTGTGTGTGTAATATTTTAATACAATTGCTGTATTTCTCTTAGAAGTTCTCATAAGAAATAAAATATTAACATATTATCCAAATATATGTTATGTTATAAAGTGGACTCACCAGGTCATCAAAGTGTTATTGAAACAAAGGACCTCGAAAATTAGATTTTGTTTCGTAAAATAAATATTGTTATACATATGGAACAAATTTAACAATGCAACAATATAAAATGAATTCTACAATAATCTTCATTCATAAATGAGAATAACACATTTTTCACCTTGCGGCATACTAATTAAAATCCGTATTTAGTCATGACACACTAGGTTCACACAGTTTCCCTAATTAAATATTATAATATGCTTTTATTATGTTACTGTCTTTATACATCAGGACACAACTAGTAAATTGTTAGAAATAATTATTTTACTAAGATAAACCAACGAAAATTTAAAAAAATTTAATACAAATATAATATTTCACAGCATGTTGGTAAAATGGTTGACTCAGCTGTCGTATGGGATTTCATTTTTTTTTTTTTGCAATTAGTTCAGCATATAGCTGGCTTCCTGTGCTTTATCCAACACAGGTGATAGTTTTGTAAATTTTGAAGCCTAGGTGGATTGATTTGATAATAGTCTTTTAAAATATTCAACAGGTTTTTTAGCCGCAAATGCATGCTTTGTAAGTAGATGTCTTTTTAATTTACTTTGTTTTATTGCCTCGTTGGACAACTGTTCGCCACAAATTAGGCATTGAGGTTTGGGCTGTTCTCCACCAGACGATGTGAAACCGAATGATAAGTAGCTTTTATGATACTAACGAAAATTTCCTGTGTAACCATCGGTATTATTACTTCGTTTTCTTTTCTTCTTACTAACATCGACACTATGTTCACTTGAACTCGTACTAGGTAATTTGTTATTCTTAATTAAAAAGCAATCCATTTCAACATGAAAAGAAACTTAACTAGCTGTAACTGGAATGGGAAACAACACTGGCACTGGCAGAATGATTAAGTGATGAGTCATTCAGCCTTCTGAGAGTTTGACGTTTGACCAATGGCCTGCATTTTAACGCTATCGCTGCTAGTGGGTAAATACTGAACTATTCCTGTTAACTGTTTTTATAGTACATAGGCATAATGGTTTTAATCTCACAAAAATACACAATAAAACACAAATTTGTAAGTTAAATACTATTCTCTATTACAGCAATAATATTTATTATAATATTCGTACTACCAGTACTCAATAAATAAATAGGCAAATTAGAAAAAATGTAAATTTAAAATGAGAGAAAATCATAGGCTACTATGTAAGGTTTTTAAAGTTAAACTTTTCCATTTGAGAGACATCACCATATATAACTATACTATTCGCTGTTCTCATAGGAACTACTGAAACTCAATTTTTAAAGGACACCCAAGACTGCTGTATAAAAGACACAAAGAAAGGAAACCTAGTTTCCAGGAAGTCAACTTCCGGGTAATTACAGAACAGACATTGTAATGTGTATTTAGAGACATCATATACAATTTCCTAGAAAATGGTGATATTTTTTATGCTTCGCTGTCCTGTATTCTGAAGTTTCAACTGACCCATTGGCTATCAATTTCATATTCGTGTCCATTTTGGGGAAAGTCTGTTATTTTGAAACACTACAAAGGCCAGAAAAGCATGACCCTGTTCGGGGAATACACAAATTTCATTTATTAGAATAATTGTCCTTCTAATAAACGGAATTTATTCAATGAACAGGCAAGTTTCACTGTATACAAAAATGGGGAGATTCAAAACTTTATTGATTATTCCTAAACAACTCTGCATGAAATAATTTCGCGGCACACCTACGAAGGCCTCGCGGTTCACCCGTTGAGAATCGCTGATCTAGATATTATAAAATGGATTAATATCATAAATACTTGTATGAATTTTTTTCTTGTTTAACAGTCTTCATCACATTATATGAAAAATACATAAAATAAAGACCCTTAGCTCTTGAATTCTCTAATAGTGCCAGGGTCAGAAAAAACAAGGATTTGTCTAAGAGAGACTTGATAGGAAAGATGAAAGAGAGGGATCTAACGTAAGACTTCATGAAAAATGGTGAATTCACCATAAGTGAACTCTGGAGAGTTGCTCACATGAATGATCTGGCCATAAGAGATTATTAAAATTTACTTGTTTTCAGTTTGAGTGTTATCCTGTTTACTTAAGAAAATAGAAGTAGTTGTTAGAATTGACAGATGTTCATTAATTTAAATTTTATTTGTAATAATCATAATGTAACACATTTTCATCCATGTTTTTTATTATATGAAATTGTCGTGACTGTTTTGGTGACCATGTAGTATGTTTGTCTTATGGTTTTATATTGTTGCCCAAAAGACTAATAAAGATAGAGAATAATGTAACTCTTGTGAAAACCCAATAACAGCAATTGGGTGCAAACCTGGACTAGTACTCAAAGTTCGAACTACTATGAGCTAGACGATTGGTCTACCCAATAGCAACACACTATTTTCCACAGTACTTTTCTTGTTAAATTCCTGAAAAATATATAAATAAAAATGCAATACTAAATAATCTTTAAATCCATACAAAGTTTAAAATATAAAAACCAAATTTATGAGGTAGGAAGTTGTCTGCGGCTTTTTTGAGCTAGATTAGAATTCATCCGTTGCTAGATAGAATTCATTCAGTTGCTCTGCGAAATTCGACGATAGGTTTAAACTTTGAAATAAAATTTTGGTTCTTAGATTTAAATTGCGCAAATAAAATATACAATAAATGGTCTTATGATTCATTTGGTCTATTTTTGTAGGAATATTGAATTAATTTTGATTTTAAATCCGAGAGATTTTACAATTTGAATCTGAAATTTTTTTTTCCTATTCTAAAATATAAAAAAAATATTCGTAATAGCAATATATAATAAACGTAATTTATACAAACAAAATAATACGTTATAAAGTTTAATGAAGAGGAGTTATAAATTGTCAGATTTTTGAAATCGCTTGACAGAATGTTTTTCCTGTGCAAATAGATACTATTAATTTTTAATAATAATATTATTTTTTAAGGTCCCTCTTGTGACTTCTTGTTATATCTTTTATGCTGACATGTTTCAGAGTCGTAACTACATCATCTGGTCATTTTCACTCCTAAGAGATCGCCGAATATTAAAATAAATTACACACAAACATTACACTGATACTAACACATGAAATTAAATACAGATACAAATGTCAGTGTTATGTTTGTGTGTAATTTATTTTAATGTATGCTGATCTCTTGGGAGTGAATATGACCAGATGATGAAATTACGGCTCCGAAACATGTCATCATAAAAGATACGACAAGAAGTCACATGATGGACCTTAAAAGTTATTTTTAATAATTAATAGTAACCTTGGTATTGCAATTATGCAATGACTATTAATTTTGCTCATATATTTTAAGCATGGTAGGTCTGCACTACTAAAAGAACTTATTCTGTACACTTTATAGTATTGAATGTGTCTACATTAATTACCAAGTTAAATACACTGGTAACTCACGTTATTAGTTATTGTGACACGCAGACATAGATATTTAGAATATATTCAGGCTCCCTTGGTTCAACGAACAAATAGAAATATGTACTCAAATGGTTTAGTTCCGATTTTGATTTTGGGAGTTTTAAAAACTTATATATTTTACTCTAACTATGAAGATTTATCGTTATTTTAGCTCAGCTATTAGCTGAGAGTTATAACATAGCTTAGTTTGTTCAATTTATTCTGAAGTGAAATGCTATTTTTAGACCAAAACTTGCATAATAATGGTAGGAATCCATTAATGTTTTATCTTATCACAAATCTTATTCCTATAATATTAGTGATGATCATTTAATCATTATTCTCATAGATTTGACAATGTAGTTATTAACTTCTTTAAAATTTAATCAGTGTGGATCATGTTTGTTATTATTTTTGGGAATATGATAATATTTTTTTATATACATATTGAGTTACATACCGTGTGTATATTTTTGAGTTATAATCAGCTGTTTAATTCTCTGGTTTAATACATTGCTGGTGTTGATTGTGTCATTGTCCATGTTAGATCTAGACTTTATGTACAAAAAGATGACTCAGTGGATGTATATCCAAAAAAGAAAAGACTGGTCTAGCAGGTTCTAATTTATTTTGATTTTGGATTGATCTGACAAAAGCCTTCTGAATTACTTGAATTGGATGTAGATTTGTACTGTAGCTACCCAATAAATAATTACATAATCCAACCTATTATGAGCTAGAAAAAAAGTAAAATTTGCTCAGTATATATTTATTCTCGATACAGTATCCATCTTCTTCTTTAATATATTTGTGACCCTTCCAAGACATTGCAAAATACAAAACTACTCCAAGGTATTTTACCATTTCAACTTTTAAATGAAAGAACAACTCAGTTTACATTCAGAACTCAAGAACAGCAAGACACTTATATATGTGTCTTGATCAAAATACTTATCTATCTGCTTAAGTGAAAATGTTTAGAAAAAATTTTACTAAAAATTATGTAACATGTTTTTAGCAAATCATAACTTTAACTCGGTTAAATCCCTTTTTTGTGTCATCAGCAAAAGATATTAAGTATTTGAGGGCTAATGGTTTCTATATGGTTTTTCTTTTTTAAGGCAATGATGACTGCAAGGTTTTTAATTTTTAATGAAGAAATTGCTAATTCAGTGATACATTTCTTGCCATGTACTTTATACATAAGTATAGAAGTAGTTTTATTTAATATCACTGCTAACATCTTGTGTTCAATATTTGCATGTATCTGTTCAATATCAGTTAATCTCATTGAAGCAAATGAAATTGGTTTTCTCTTGAATAATTTGTACCTCTAAATTCTTTAAAGAGATATAAACTTATATTATTATGGGTTTATCCAGGGTAAAATAAGCCAAGCTAATACATTGACATATTGAGTCTTTAATATTGTGCCACAGTTTGTGGTAAAAATGACCATTAAAAAAAAAAAAAAACCAACGTATTTTCTTAACAGCTCTCTTAAATCTATAATTTGAAGGAAAGATTAGGAATAAAAGAAGACATTGAGGTAATAAGACCTAAAACATGTGGAAGATCTTGGTTACTTTCGGGATCAGAAAGGTTTTAAATTTACTCTATCTTTTATGAATAGGGGTGTATATCTAATTATACTTGTAGAATCAGAGTTTTACTTGCTTAATTTTTATGTTACACTTTTCACTGTTAAAAAGCATTCAATTTTGTTTAGCCACATTCATCAAATTAATATTTCTCTCACATCTTTAACCAATAAACAATTATATCTTTACCAGTATTAATTATCCCAGGACAATTTCCAATAATTTTATTAATTTTTATTTGAAATTTAGCTTGACATGTTTTGAAACTAAATGTAATCTCAAATATCTTCCTATTTCAGTGTTGCATCTAGAAGCATGAACCAAAGCGGAGACAAGAATTTACTCCCAATAAAAACAGAAAAAAAACAATATAATATAAAACAATTTCATGAAGCAATGAAAATATAATCATAGGCTACATTTTTCCCTGCCCAAAGTATGTTCTGTAAATGCAGTGCTACTGTTTTCACCTCAACTGGAGGCATCTTTAAGTTTGGCATAAAATCAGATTGTGTTCTGAAACATTGTTAATAATACACATTTAAAACAAACCCCAAGAAGCAGAGTTAACACACACCGTGTGCAACCAAAACATTGTTGTAGAAATAAGTAAAAATGGTTTTCCTAGATTTGCCACATCTCCAGTTTAATGTCAGTTCTATCTGTAATATTGAGTAGGAGGAGGTAGTGTGTGTGCTCTTAGGACAAATATTTATTTCTTGAAGAGAGCCATATTTGTATGAAAAACTGTTATATGTTTAGCGGGCCATTCGTATCAACTCAACATAATTTTAATACACTTTTCACCTTACCATCTCGGATTTCAATAAAATTTGTGTACATAAGTATCCTCAATATAGTCTAAGAAAAATACCAAATTTCATCTTTATATCTCAACTGGTTTTGAAAATATGACTATTTAAAGTACCCAAAAATTGCTTGATTGATATATTTTAAAATTGTGATTGCAGCTCTCCTAATTATTAAGATAGAGAGGTGTCATTTTGCAAGATCTTTAATGCTCTTTCCTTTGATATACAACAGGAGAGATTTTATACTCTTCCTGTTGGAGTTACTGGATTAACTCTACACAAAACATAAGTTACAGGAAGTCATAGTATATCTTGTCTTTTAGGATAGGAGAAGGATGTTAATGCACCAACTGGATGTATAAAAAAGAAACATTACCTTCATTCTTGCTCTCTTATTTTGCCAGATCATACGCTAGACACAGTCGTTTTCATAGATTATGGTTATGTAACCACCAATATCCATTATTTGCAGTCTGTCTTGTAGTGATTCAATAGTTGACATATTTGATTCTGAAAAGATCTCACTTTTATTTTTGTTTACACAATGAGATGAGAATAAAAGCATGAAGTGTCCGAGTACCTACCTATTATTGTTTGAGACTTGTTTAGGAAATTTTTCAAATAATTTTCTTTTTCTGCCTATTCTTCTTGATTTACTAATATAAAATTTCCTACAAAAATATTCAAACTACCCAATCATACAACTGAAATTGTGTCTGAATTTGATACTCATAAGGGCATTGCAAGCTTGCTCAGGGAGCTAACCAATTCACCATTCTGCTAACACCATAAAAAAGGCCCTTCCTATTTACCATGAAATATACCATTCAGCGTCAATGTTAAAATCATTTTAAAGGAAACAAGTTTGTATTTTTTTCCTTTTTTATGTACTGGGCGTCGACCCATCAGAGAATCAATCTTTGAAAGACATATAAGCTTTCATCAAATTACATAGGAATCAGCCTCTTTGACAATTTAATTTTTCTCCGTTTTCAGTCCTTACAGAAACACAATCTTTCATTGCAGGTAAAACCCGACTAATTTAACCACTTTCGTAAAAAGATCATATTGTTGAACTACTTCAGAGGAGAGGTTCTTCTCATTAGGGCTTTCTAAAATTCTTTTATCTTTTAGAATTATTTTATTTTTATTTTATCTAACCATATAATTAAGTGAATTGAATTTTTGCATGATATTTCTAACCCTCTATGATTCTGGTAAACAAGTCAAAATCGTCAACTTTTAAACTTTTTATCTATCGAAATAAGTACAGTTAAAAAAATTAGTTTTGAGATTGTTCTTAAGGGATTCTTCAAGTAATTCAACATTGTCATCAGATGACTTTTGAATATTTATAAATAGCTTCCATTTCAGAACAAAACTGATTTTTTGATCTGTGGTTGATGGATAAGATTTAGACTTCATCTTTTTCTTATCAAGAGATTATTCACCAAATTCATGGTGAGATGTTTTAATTTTCCTCTGACGTAGATGAAAAAGTTTGGTTTGTTTCACTATCATTGTCACAGGCTTGATTTGCCTTGATTATATTTTATAGTTGTAAACTGTTTTCTCAAGGATTCACCAATTTTATCCTCTTTTGGTAAGTCGTCAAAATGATTATACATCCAGTCTGATGCATTTCAAAGCTCTTTTTGTTCCTCACCCTACGATAATTTTTTAAAAATGGAATAAAACATCGAAATGTTGCATATCTTTTACTTTCCATTTTTGAATATTTACACAATAATTAAATGTGAAAATTAAATAAATGTCTCACATAACAAGTTGATATTTTGAGCACTAACTTAGGTCTAATATAAGAACATAATTTATCCTAAAAAAAATCTTAAATAGCTTAAATATTTCAAAGTCAGGTTTGAAAACTCAATTGAAATTTAAAAAGAAAAGATATTCACTTTATAAAATACATCACACACTCTATGAAACACATCTGATCACCACCAAGACTGAGTCTGCAAGGTTTTGTCAAAATAAAATATAGATTCAAATGCACAAATTCTTATTAATTAAAATGATTGTACACTTTACCATTTAAGTTGTCATCAATGAATAAGAGGCCAACAATTGTGTCCCCAAAAATCCCTGCCCACACATTAAATTTTTCAAACCATTGTGAATTGCCTTCTACGAAAGTATGAGAGTTCTCTGGGCTCCAGTATTGACAATATTATGTGTTTACAAAACTATATATATATATATATATATATATATATATATATAAAATGTACTCTCCTTACAAAAACAAATATTATGTAACTAATTGTCATTTCTACAACAAAGAGTGATCATCTCACAAAATTGGATTCATCAGTCAAAGTGCTCATCATGCAATTCATGTAGAATAATATTTATGACACTTGTGAAGTTTAGTAACATTAAGAACAGAACTGTATGACATAGCAGTAAGTAGAATATATATGAACATTGTTTTGTATTTATTGTATATACTGTAATAATTGATCTGTTCTACTTAGAACTACGGAATTTTGTTTATACATTTGTTTCACTTTGTAAGTGAGACCTAGGATATGGTTTTAGACCTAAGTTGACATTGTAACTGATCATCAAATAGCTTATTAAATAATTGAATAGTAGGCCTACTATTGCGGTTTTTAAAAGTTTAACACCTGTAGCCCAAGGATTAGTGAAATTTATAGATATATAAATATATTATATTTTTGTTACGTTTACTAATCCAAGAGTTTGTCTTAAACGGTTACTCACAAAGTAAAGGCAAATTAAAAAATCATTTGAGACCAAATTAAGTTTTAGGTTGTTGTACTTTTACCGCCATATTTCATTTTATGATCATTAAACGTTTTAGCCGCCATCCTCAAATTGAGAATTAAAAAAAAAAAAAAAAACGATAACCTGTTTGTGTAATATATTTTGAAAACTTATTTTCAAAATTGAGTTCAATAACAAAATCTTCTGTTTTGTATCTTCTTCTATCTCCAGCTAGTCAAGAAAAAAATATAATTTGACTTTGTATAGTAGAGAATTATGGACAAATTTAATGATTTGCTACACTTTTTTTACACATGATACTGTCTAAAATTTGTGTATTCTTTTTGACTAAGTAAAATGTTTTTCATTAATCAAAAATCAATTAATGATAAAATTATTAACTTGTGATAGATAATATGAGTTTCTAATTTTTTTAAATAATATCAACTTGTATAATGTAAACATAAATTGAAATGTTCAGATAAAAGGGGATAATAATCACAATGGTTTTTCGCCTTAAAACTAAAAAACAACAACAAGTAAACAGATAATGAATACTTTCTAAAACAGAGGTCAAATAAAAATTTATAATCAATACCACAATTAGTTTAAATCATTAAATGTTCTTTTGAGCATATTTATTTCAAAAATTTCAGATATATTTTCGTTAATAGTTAGATATAGCTCATTTGTTATGTGGTGGCGCTTGGAGGGAGGGTGGTCTGGCTCAGAGTGGGAAGGTTGTTCATAATACACTGTCTCGAAACACACTGACGAAAGGACAGCGGAACACTGACTCACTCGCTTCCCCCACCATTAAAAAGTGACTGGGGACTTTGCCCAATGTAGGTCAAGCGTCACTACATACCCAATGATCTCTAACATTAAACAACTCATTTTAATACAATACATTTCCTTCCTTTTCTTTTACCTAGACAATATAGTTATTGGATTCAAACATAACATTATTTTGGCTCTTTACTAATTTTAGCAGAATTTTTTTTTCTCAAGTTTTTAACGATAACAGGACTTTAACGTTTACATTTGTGCAACCTTAGAAATGAAGATTTTTTAAAATAATTTGTTTTCTTTTTTTGTATTCAATAATCATCCAAATAGGTAATAATGGTAATAAAATATGGTAGGTCATAGTAAATCCTTTTTTTTTATTAAAAAAAAAAGTTTATTATAGCTCTTGTAAATTTCTCCTTTTTCATCAAATAGGCACTGTTAATGCCAGCATAAAAAAAGAGAAATTTTTTGAATGTAATCACATTGAAGGTTGTAAAAATAATCAAAGTAACTTTATTCTTTGATGCCTTATTTCCAGAATTGTTGTGATGGATAATAGGAATAATTTATTTTTAACTTATCTTTCAATCACATCTTAATTCTAAAATGTAACAAATATTTCTTTTATCAAATATTATTTTTCTAATCTTATTCCTTTCATGAATATCATACATTCTCGCTTAAATAAATTTTGCCCACTCTAGGAAATAATTTAATTAATAATAAAAAATACATATAATTCTTTACATCATACTAGGCCTACTTCAATTTCAACAACTATCAATACATGAGTCCAGAAAACAGCTAATTACAGAAGTGACCAGGAATAGAAACAGCTGATTTCATTACAGGCTAGTAGTGCCGTTACTAGCACGTAATGAAATCAGCCGTTTCTTAGGAGCATTTGTTTATAACAAACTAAAAATAACCTCACCAATTATAGTTTTCACATAGTACTATTCAAGATGCATTTTGACGAGGAGTATAATAACATGGAACTTGAAGAAAACAATATAGAAATGTCAGCTATTGAAATATAATTAGAGTTATTACGTAAAATAAGTCTAGACACAGATATGAAAAAGAATACTCTAATTTTTGTAAATGATGTAAGGGAAACAAAGTTGAAACAGTAACTGACAATGTTTCTTTTAGTGTATATATCTTGACTATCCAAAAATAAGAAACCTACTTTTTTATGGGTCAAATATTCAATGATAAAGAGTTGTTTAGCAACAAAGGGAAGTGTTGCTATGAAATAAAAATTTGTTTTACCTTTTGATTTTTTTATAGAGTAGGGCCTAGTATGATATAGTATGATGTAAAATATCGTACGAGACTCGTCTGAAATGTGTTTTCTGGACTTTAATGATAATCCCATGTCCGACTTCGTCTCATATGGGATCTATCACACTCGCCCGGAAAACACCTATTTACCGGACTTATAACGTATATATTATTACGTTACATTTCATTGATGAAATCATCATCTTTATCTATTATCACTCAAGAAACTAGATTTAAAAGTTTTTTTTTTTTTTTTTTTTTTTTTTTTACAAAAATTTGTATTCTATGTACAATCTAAATAATTTGTTTATAATAATGTTTAGTAATATATGCCAAGCAAGCTCTAGTATTATCTACCACTCCATTAATTCAAAAGTCTGTTTTATATATAAAGATCAAAATTTAAAATTTGTGTGTATTATATTTGAATAATTTTGGGACATAACTTCAAATTTTCATCATTGAAGAGTTTTGTTTATCTAGCATACCATTTACGAACATAAAGGTATTTATGAATCATCTTCTTTAATGTGTAGGCTAAGTATAAGTAACTAGAGAATTCTTGGCAATAGAATTGGTTGCCAATACAAAACTGTATTTTTTTATTGTCTAAAGTGTAAAAAATAATAGTTAAAAGCTCAAATCCATCCGAAATATTTTGTACTGTATACTCATGCGTCCGTATATCATCCTTTTTTTATCTTTACCATATTGAAAGAAAAGTTTAAGTAATTATTTTATCCTTAGTGTCTTTTCTCTTTGGTGGCAGACTATTTTTATGCTTTTAGAAGGCATTATTATTTTTTTTTAAATCATAGGATGTAGTAGGTTTAAGAAATCTGCAACTTTTTATAAATCTTTTTAATTATAAATTTGTGTAGAACATTATTTAAACAATGGGTAAATTTTGATAAAATTAAAAACTTTAATTTTTCATAAAATCGGAAAATAACATCTGAAAATTTGTGTATCTCAAAATTATCACAATTATAGTTACCGTTAATAATTAAACATGGAAAAAAAACAACACAAAACACAAAAGAACTACTTTTTATATAGTTTTCAGAAATGTTAAATTATTACAGTAAATATCTATGAATAGTTTACACAAAAAAGAAAAATAAGCAAAATGTCATTGGACTGGTCTAAATTCAAGTGTGTATCCGTATACAGATGTACACAAAGTTACGGTTATAAAGTAGTTAGACAACTAAACTAACAATTTACACAACAAAACAAAACATTAATAATAATTATAAAAATATAAGAACAATAAATAGCAGTAAGAGAATATGAAGAATACTTTACAAATAATAAAAACAGAAATAGTTGCATGCAAGACTATTATACCGTAATAACAAAATACTATATCTTAGTCAAGGAATCAGCTATTTTATTTCATGTTGCAAAATTTATGAAGTCATCTGTTTAACATGCAAAAACATATAACATGAAGCACAGATTATAAAGATTTTACTTGTATCACTTTTGATATAATCGAATAACAAATAAATAGTTGTTGAAAAATCAATTATTACACTACTAAGTATCTGTTTTTTTTCCGACATCACCACTTATGATACAAAATTAACTGTTGAACAACCGACAGCTACCAATTCAAGGGTTAATGGATTTCCCCCCCTTTAAACCTTGTTTACATGGGAATAGCTTATCATAGTTTACGGCTATTCAATAACTTAACAAATATCACTAGATCACTAGGTAAAATTTGAGAAGTACCGTCAGATTCCCAACTAAATTTCCTAGAGAAATGCTCACCTCGAATATCCTAGAAAATTTGGCAACAATTTGTTTTGATCGTTTGAAATTTGGCAATGTCGACCATAATTACTATGTAATCCATTATCAGACGTGACGTCACTCCAGAAACCACGCCCGCCCGCTGGCTCATCACTGATTGGTTAGCGATCAAAATATCGTAAAGGTTAGTTCAAATACTTATATCTCACTGACCAACATATAAATGCAATTTAAATAAATATTTTAAATAAAAAAATATAAAAGAAGTTTAAAATTGATAGGAATTAAAGTATTAAAAAATTATCATTAGACAGAAATAACGTTTAAATCCAAATTCACCATTTTCCATTTATCATTATAAACATCACCTTTCATGAACTAAATCAGTGAAAGTGCAGTGAAAAGTGAAATCGTCGAGGCAGTGTCCAAGGCAAGCCAAATCCGGATCCTAGCCCAAGAGCATTTTGGTTTTTTAAGATAGCCATTGTTAGAAGAAGTGTGCAAGCATCCAGACGTATAAATTATCCGAAGATATTCAGCAGAAAGGCGAGTTATTTTGGAACCAGATGAAATGAATCTATAAAATAACCAAAACTAAACTATTCCAAGGGAAGATTGAAGATTTCTAACCAATATTACCTGAAACCTAATCCAATAATCCTACCAATTGGTGAGACCAATCCAACACTATATTTTACCATAAGCCTAGCTTAAGCAATTTAACCAGTTCCTACTATGAACTTGAACTATATATATAAACTTAGTAATCAATAAGACAATATTTAGTGAATCATAACGTCCATCCAAATGATGAACTTCACATGTCCTCATTCCATTTTCACCATTTAAATAACCTAAGACATTTAGTTGAATTTCTTCATCAACAAATTTATTTTTAAATATTTATAAACTATGAACATTATAATTAAGGATCATATCATATGATTATGTTATTACCTTGGAAAGTGCCGGCACGCTAACCCCCTCCCCGAGATAAGACCATAAATTTAACCTATGTATATACAATCAAAGACTAATATCTCATCCTGTTATGTTATCTTTTGTATTCATATTGTACCTAGTAAATAAAATAAGAAATCCTGTTATTTTGATTTCACAATGATTAAAAGTATTTAATATTTCTGATAAAATATAATATTAGTATAATCTCAGCTTGTTTATGAGTAGAGCTTTAAAATAAATAAATAAATAAAATAAATAATTATAATTCTTGATATCTTAGAGATTTGTGAGAGTGTACATTAATGAAATATAATAATATAATAGTGATGAAAATAGATTATATTTGATGGTGAAACATTTTTAAATGTGAATTAAATACCAATATGGAAAGAGTAGAAGAATCCTACTTAGCACATAATGAGCAGGTAGCCCCACATGATTAAAATCAATCACTGTGTGTAATCTAATTCGAGCTCACTCTAAGAAACAAGGAAGCGCCTTAGATGATGTATATGATACTATGTCTAATGTTGGAAACGAACAAGTCGTGTTTGAACCGATGACAGGGTTGCCTGGAAATAGAAATCCTAATCAACTGTGTATGATTGTGTGTATGAAAAACCTGTAAAACAAGGAAGTATGAAATAAATATTTAGTCTTGCCCATTATACACGTAGAAGTAACATAAAAGTGAAAAACAGGCCTTTGCGTTGCGAGCCTTGCTTGTTTTGGAACGCTTGCTTGCAAAATACAGTTTGTACATGAAAACTTGTTCGCTTCATACACTTGCCAAACTCTTAAAAAGTTGGCACCAACCCCTCCCCCAACTTAAACTTGTGTTTTTCTATTCATATGTTCATGCAATTGTGACATATTAATGAACTGATAAAGACAGAATAATATTTAATATATAACAGCCAAAGGCCAACTATAGTTAGTATGTATATATTTCTTTGTTTGGTCATATCAAATGTGATTCCTAGCTTGTAACATTGCCATAACTATTGATAGGACTGAGTAGCTTAGTAACCGTGATTTACATGAAATTAAACCCAATCAATAAAATATCGATGGTGAGATAATTCTTCTCATAATTTGTTGTCAGAAAGATATCAGAAATAATATTAGACATTTATCCATATGTATATAGATAACAATGAGAATTTATTAATTGTGGTTTTTAAGTAATAAAGATAATTTTGTTAATGAATAGTATTTGATAAACTCTTATAATTTTCCATTTCTATCTATGGTTGGTCAGAATATTTTATGAAATTTAAACAATTTTCTCAATTTTATTATCCATAATTTTATGTTGTTCCAGTGTGTAAAGTCATTGTTATTTCATGATACAATTGTATTGCAATAATTTTATAGGAATATTCTCCATTGTAATTTTGTTTGAATTTTGATTTATGTTAATTGTGAGATTGTCAGACTTAATAAAGAGTTACTGTTATTAATGTACTGTACTCTTGCCTATGTTGCCTATGTATAATATGGGCACACCTTTTCCCCCTCATTGTAACATGCCATAAGAACTGTGTCTCACTTATTTTATAGTGAAGGGGGAATCTTTCTTCAGTTTTGCACACTTTTATACCACTTCCCGAGGATTGGCTTGTACACCATTTCTCTATTTCCGCTCGATTTTTCTTCCAGTCACCAACTGCACTTTTTCCAACTCCCAATGCTATAGCAATTTTTTGGCTGACTCTCCCACTTCAAGTCTCTTAATAAGATTGACCTTCTTTTCCATAGTTACTACGACTTTTTTCATTTTTTCACTCATATTCACTCATAAAATCTTGACACAATACAGTACACAAAACAATAACACAATATACAAAACTATCTCATAAAAATATAAATTCACTCAATACACAAATGTAATGTCAATGACAAAGCAATAGTTCAACGACAACTGTTGTAAATAAAAGAAAGCGTGCAAAATACAGAATGTATGTAAGTGCTCCCTGTGAACAACAAAACATTTATAGGTCATAGAAAGTTTACAATTAAATTAAATTGCTAATACCTGCCGTTTTGCTTTGATACTTTGCTTGTGCCCGACTGTATTATGGTTTTATATCTGAAAAGTTTCAGAAGCCACTACGAGTTTGTCAGTATACTTTCGATGCATTTTAGCTCTTACTTTTTTAATTGTTTACTTGTTTTTTATTTTATGATAACATAACCCAGATAACCCAGTGTGCTGGAATAACGAGGATACACCAGACTTTACTGTATGTTAAATATTTTATGTTACACATTCCTTTAAGTGATAACTAAATAGATTATCTTTACACAAAGTTGTTTCAATTAATTGTTCTTAATATCTGAAATGTGTCTATAAATTAATGTTAATAAATTTATTTAATTTATCAAAGCAAAAGCCTATTCAAATCTGGTTTAAAATTTTCTAATTTCAATATAAATTTATACTTGTTTTTAATAACTATTAAATCTTTCACTTCCAAATTCAGGTTTTCATCTAAAATTAAATTAAAAGGTTTACTTTGTCAAGGTGTTATCAAAGTTATTTAACTTTAGTTAACCAACATCTTGAATTATTAAAAAATATAGAATTTTGGAAAGTGATATCAGAATTGTAATTTATGGTTTTATACTTCATAGAAGTTTGCTGAATGGATCCCAATTCAAAGATAAACAACTACAAGGACTGCTGATCATACTGAATCATTGACACAAACAAAAGGAGTGATTGAATATGTGTTATTTCTAGCTATTTTATAAGTGAAGTTAATTAATGAAAAATTAGTAAGTTGTGCACTCAACAATCCTGATTGATGTTTCCCAGGAACACAATCTCCACATTTTTCTTGTTTGTTATCTCCTAGGCACTTAACAATCCTGATTAGTTTTTCTCAGAATTACAAACTCTACTTATTTCAAGTTTATTATCTCCTAGCCAACTACATGATGACATCATTATCGCCGAAGTGTATGAAATGATAATTTCTTTAATATATTAATTAATCAATATAAAGATTAACAAAATTATTTCTTAAGAAATCCAAATTTAACAATTGATGATGCTATTATTAAGGCATTTAATTTAAAAATTAAAATAGCTCTATTAACATGATAAATATTAATGATTCAGAAATGTTTTATGCTAAAAATTCTACAATACAACAGAATAGAAATCTTTAATCAAATAATAATGCTAAATATAACTATTCAGCAAATAGGTCTAAGCAAAATTTTACTAATAATAAAAATGATAATACTGGATTTCAGTCTAATGGAAATGCAACAAATATAATCCGCTATAGATGTCGCCTACCTAGTCATAAAGCACCTAGTTGTAAGTTTATAAACAGTACTTGTCATAAGTGCGGGAAAATAGGTCATATTACCAGAGTTTATAATAAAACTAAAGCTCAATTTCATAGGCCTAATGCTGAAGTTAAATCTAATGGTTCAAAGAAAGGCATTACAGTTACAATTCAAAGTTCTGAAGCACATATCCCTGGACATGCTAATCAAAGGTTGCATTTTGTTTTGTCATCTGATTTTTTATTTTAAACTGTTAGATCTGATAGGGAAGGAGTATCATCTCAAATACTGAGGAAACAAGTGAAGATGAATCATCTAGTTTCGAATGTCATTAATGAAGGACAGAACAATATGTATGAAGACTAAAGTAAAACAGAAAAGGAAGATAATATATCAAAGGAACTAAAAGACCAAGTTTTGTCACCAAGGCGAAGTACTCGTTTTAAAAGGGCACCAATACGATTTTTCTCCATATTGGAAGGGTGTTGTATCTCTTTGTAATTATAATAGAAATGACCTGTTTTGTTTATGTATAAAAAAGAAAACATGTGATTTAATTATTACAGTTTGATATATATTGTAATGCTTTAAACAAGCTATAAAAATTGTGCTTTTCTTCTAAAAAAATTTTATTCTGTTATTTCGTGCAAAAAGATATAACAGTATGGCCGTTGGCCATCTGAGAATACTCTCGTGTTTGTAGTAACAGTTGACTATCCATAAATTCTTTTGAGATAACTAACATATTAATTCATACTGAACAACAAGAACACAAATAATATTTAAAGGCCCAAGGTCACATTTTTACAAAATAAAATTCATTTAAAATATAACTAACGTCCATCCCAAGAAACGAGATTATTTTAATAGAACACTACAAAATTATGAAGTTAGTGATGACCACTATCAACAAAAAACACGAGATGGGTAGTAAGTAGGTCCTATTGTATATACAATTGCAATGTAGGATCTGGATAGACTTTTGGAAAGGAGAAGAGAAATCCAAAGAAATACAAAGTTGAAACACAAAACTTATAAAAGTATCTGATACCTCTTTAAATAAGTGTAGTATATTATGTTATAAAAAATTGTTGTATCAGTAATTTTTTTGCACTAGCCTGTAGTTTTTACTTGTCAAGTTTCAGAGTTTCTTATATATTGAGGAAAAAAGACACTCAGTATAGGCATCATTTCATAACAGCACTTTTAAAGATTCACGTTTAGTATTATATTTTCTTTTATTATGGAAATGTATTTTATAAGATAACTTGACATCTTGTTTTCCTGTTTTAAATGTCATAATGAATATAAATAAATAATGATAAAAACTTATTTTTGTATTAATAATGAAATCATGCTGTAAAGGAAATGATTAACCCCAAAACCTATGGTTTTAAATAATCCTTTCCTTTATTGTATATTCACCACAGTGCTCTAGTAATTTTAAAATCATGCTGTATTATCATTGAAAGAATGTTATTTTTTCAGGTTTATTGAAGGGAGTTCCATTACTTACATCTCAAGGGGTTTGATTTGATCAAAGATGTCACATCTATCGAGGAAATTCGGAACTATTATGTGGAAAAACATAATAGTTAGAAAACGACATTGGTTTATGACTCTTTTAGAAATATGTGTACCAATAGCTTTGTTTTATCTCCTTACGTATATTCACGGCATAGCACAACCTAATTCAGCTTCAGTTGGTATAACTCAAGGACCTAAGCAAATTCATGAACCAAAATCAGAATCAGAAATTTTGGAAATGGCATTTATCAATCACGATGTGGTTAATCTTGCCTATACTCCAGACACTCCATTTACAAAACAAGTTATCACAAATGTTGAACAAATTTTGAAACCGAATGTGGAAAGAAGGCCTTTCTATGAAGGAAGTAAGTTAATCATGTATGGTGTTTTTGTTAAAATTATAAACTAAATTTTAAGGAGCCCTATTATTAGTAGTATTAATACCTTTTCTTATTCATCAAATGATTTATCACATAGTGCATTTTTCTTGGCAGTTTTAGTATGAGTGACAATATTCAAGAGCCATTTAAATTCATTTTTTAATTTCTCATGTATAAGTAGTACAGATTTGTTATGTGATGGGTAAAAAATTCAATATCTAATTCTTAGAGGATATATTCGTTTAGAATTCTTCTAAGCGTAAGAAAGTGATTTTTGGACTATTCGTCTGTTTGTTGTCTCAGTTGTGTTCTTGTAGGTAGCTTGAATAAGTGAACTGATTTTAATAAAATTTGGATGTGGGTGTATTTAGATCATATCTTGATAAATTTTTTCATTTTTAAGAGAAATTTTAGTATAGTTACAAACTCTGCAGAAGAGTTTAGTCTCACAAACTCTGCACTTGGTAACTCGGCAACTTTAATGGGTTAAAATATTAAAATAGACTACACTGATTTAGAAAGTTCATAGTATTCTTTACAAGATTATATGGATCTTATAAATTTGATCGCTTATTGAATTGCTGATTATATTATAATAAAATTAATAAATTTTTTCACCTTTTAGTCAAAGCAATTCGTCATTCACGTGAAACACTACAGGGTTGTTTCCCAGATCATGGTCTGCTTCACAAGGTGCAGGACTCAACACTTGAATGAAATATATCACAACACTAAACTCGCACAAAGAACACAAATGCATTATAAAATTATCCAAGGCTTGTTCTTTGTTAAATATTTTGACAAACATACACAGATGTGGCCATATAGTCGTTCGTGTACTACCGACCGGACACTGAAGTATTTATGTTGGTTTTAAACTAAATACTGTTGGTCAAGTCTGCTTTATTTGCTTAAAGATTGGAAACCGCATCATAAATAGGATTGGCTGCAAAGTTCAGCTTTTTGTTAAGAAGTAGGTTTGGGTTGTTTTTATGGGAGGTGTATATAGTGTATTTCTCCAATACGTCGAGACGATTACCTTTCTTCTCATTTTGAATCATAGTTAGGTTGGTTTTGATATCAATGTATGTATGATTGATATTTATCATATGTTTAGCTTAATTGGATCGGATGCTTCTATAGGAAGGTAAATTTTCTTTGAATCTTTGAGCAAAGGATCTTCCAGTTTGACTTATGTAAATTTTGTTCACAATCATTGCATTTGAGTTTGTAAACTCTATCGTTATCATATTTATTTCTGTTTTTTGGTTTTGATATTTTATTGAAGATATTGCTTAGGTTGTGGGAAGTGTGGTAAGCGAATTGAAACTATGTTTGCTGAATATATTCTTGGTGGGACAGTCCAGAATATAGTTAATGAAAATGTAGTTAATAGTTTGTATTTTTTTTTTTTTTTTTATTAAAAATTTTTTTTTTGTACGAGGAAACTGTATAACAGCCCATAATTTTTTAAAGAATTAAGTAAATGAGATTTGTTCACATTAATCCACCAATTTTTATTTCATTAATTTAATTATAATGAATATTCAAAAATAAATCTTAATGGATAATTCACTAAATGAATTTTTCTCTTAATATAGATATGAAACACACTATTGAGAAAAATATTTATGTGACAAAATACATTGTTTAAATTAAATGATTGGTTTTTAATTTATTTGTGTTTAGTTAAAACTTTACGCTACAGTAAAATAAATATAATAAAATTAAACATAACATATATATAAATTATGATCAATTTTTTTCATTATCACCATTTTAACTTGTTTTATTTTAATGCCCTTGCTCGGGGTTTTTTGAATGGTGGAGCAGTGGAGTGTCTGTTGCCGGTGGTACCAAAGTAGTGGGAATCACTTTAATAAAAAATAATAATACTACGAATAGTCATTTACTTGTATACCAACACAGTTGGTACTTTACTTTATATAAAAATGCACTATTCATATTTTCAATAATTTGTAATCTTTAATTTTCTCTGTTAATATTTTTTGTTCGGTCAGATGATATGTTTAAAAAATCCATATACATGGTTTTATACTTTTCCTGACTCATTATACACCCTGAAATTATGGATATAGGAAGAAAGGTATGAAAAATGGCCGAGAAATGTTGTGAACTCAAATAGTCAGTTGTTGAAACATTTAAAATAAGAGAGACAATTTGTGATTATAGGACACTGAACTCTGAGGAAGCTAAGTTGAGCAAGACTGTTTGTGCACAGATGAACAGTACAAAGTACAGATGAACAGAACTTATGATGAACAGTACAATGTTTAATTGTTGTCTCTCAGAGGTTTGGGTTTATTATATTAAATCCTGTCGGATCAGAAAGATGAATTACAAAATTAAAAGGATGTATAGCTTAAAAGAGATGTAGTCTTATGTAGACGGAGCGTTATAGCCTCTAGAGATTATGTATATGTGGCAACTTAACTTTATTGTACTCCGTTTCTAATACTCTGGCACAGAAACAAATTCCTATACCTTTGACAACTTCTGAATTTTGTCCGGGACAATGGTATCCACAGCTTTTCCTGGTTGCTAAGCTCTCAAAATTCTCATTTGTAATATGTAATATGTAGTTTTAAAAATGTATCATTTTTATTTTTACACTGTCTTAAAATAAACAAATTTCACCTATAAGGTGTATAAAATAGTCTTTTCAGGAGTGCTATTACAACCCATGCCTTCTTGAGACAGTTGCTATTACAACCCATGCCTTCTTGAGACAGTTGCCATAAACTAGTGCTTTAGATTTCTTGGCCACTTTATTGTTACTTTATATACATTCAGAAGCTGTTCGTGAAGAAATATTTAATCATTTTTGTTCTTCATTTTTCTATTTGATTTAACTGATATTCATCTATTTATTATACTTGTCTTTTAAATTTTAATGTTATTTTTGATGTATTTCAAAATTTACCCCAAAGTTTAAAAAACCTACAATTTTTAATAACTTGGTCAGACAATTTAATTAAATTTTGCCTAAATATATTTTATAAAGACATTAAGTAAAATATATTGGCTACAATCTTCTGTAAATACTAAAGTGAGAAGTTTTCAGTTAAGAATTGAAATTAGCCCAATGGACCCGTTCCTCTAAATCAGTATATTTCAAATTGATTTTACTGTTATAGAATAAATTTAACTAAAAGTTGTGTAATAATTGAAATATGAATAATGAATGATGTGTAATATCGATAATTATGCTGTTCAGAAATGAGTTTTAAAACCAAAATTATCTTAAACTGTTTATATTGAATCATTCACAGAAACAACACTTACTTATTATTCTAATTGAATTGTAAATGTTTCTGTTTACAAATATTTATTGTTTTTGTTTAAAATAAGAGGGTTTATATGACAATGATTATGCAATATTTGTGTTTGGAATATCTATAATTTTGAAGTTTAATACCATTAAAGCTGTTTAGAAATGTTTGTTTACCACTTTATCAAATAAAGTGTGTGGACCCTCTAGAATTGTATGTCTTGACAATATTTGACACAGTTTGTGTTATTTTTACAGAATCTCTGAATGTCACAAGTTGTAAAACTGAAGTTGAACTGGAAAACTATTTTGGAAAAATTTTCGGAAATACAAGTGAAAATAATTATTTGGGCTATGGAATTGTTTTCACTAATACTGATGAGAAAAATTTTCATTATAAACTGCGTAGCACTGCTAGTTTATGGAGAACGGAAAGTTTGTTTCCTTCTCTAAACCGAGCAACTGGTGACAATTCAGGTTTGTTCAATGATTTGATTTTTAAAATTATCGTCATAAGATTATATGATTAGATTTTATTATTATCTAATCTAAGAAATGAAATACATAAGATATATAAGAAAATTACAGCATATTTTCAATAGTAATAATGATGCACCATTATCAGTCAATGAATGTTAAATTGTTTTTCATTTAATTTAACTTCCAAACATCAAACACCATTAAGAAACATCTCGTCCAAACTAAACCTAAAAATAGCACGCAGGACACTAAAAACTGTATTTACAGTATCAAATGTGAGAGTGGCGAGACAAAAAGACCATTAAAGATTAGAATAAAAGAAAACAAAAACAATGTGCGGTTAGGCCTAGTCGATAAATCGAAAATTGCAGAACATATATGGTCCGAAAATCACAAATTTAATTGGGAAGAGGCAAAAATCATACACCGGGAAAGTAACTTATACAAACGTAAAATAATTGAAGCCTCATATATAAAACTAACGGACAATCCTATCATCCAATCAAGTATATAAGTAAGGCCATTATGGCTCCCATTATTAAAAAAAGAACTAAAATTTGATTGTAATACCCCTACAATTAAAAAACAAGCTGAAATTTTACCTGTTAAATCGCCACAAGGGGTTGTAACCAGCTCTCGGGCTAGGAAGCTTAATACAACTAACTATAGGCCACTCCCCTAATAGTTTGTCACGCCTTCTGGAACATGTCACTTGTTGCTGTATCTTTGATACAACAATACGTATTTGACGTTAGTTGTATGTTACCGTGATTGTGTGTTTTTTGACTTCTCAGTTTTAGCTCTGGGATGCATGCTTAGATATTAACCCTTCGCACGCTGAATAAAATGTGTCAAAATATCCCCAAACGCTAATTTAACTTTAAGAAAAAAATTTTTATTTCCTTAATGTTAATTTTTGTTTTTGGTTAATATGGTAAAAGTAAATAAAAAAATAGCATAGATATGTTTTTTTTATTTATACATAGCCTTTTTTTAGTCAAAAACATCACTGGAAAAATTAACTTTTTTCAACATATACCTAATAAGACAAAAACTGCAATGTAACATATATACAATAAAAAAATTGAAAAACAAATTGAAATGTTACTAAACTAAGCTATAGATTGAGTGTAACCATGAAAGTCCAACTAGTAATTTGGTTCAGTGTGATAGAGCTCAAAGCAGGTGTCCGGGTGTAGAGCAGGTTTGGCGGTGCAAGTCTTGCAGAAGTATATAGTTTTCTTTCCTCATTCCTCTCTTCTTGCATACTTGGCATTGACTCGACCCCTTTTCCTTTCTTCCCATAAAATGTGGTTTCCCGGCTACAGGTGTCGGGTGATTTATTGCCCTGTTTTTTTCGTCAGCAAGTTGAGCGGGAGGTTCGGCCGTCTGCTAGGTTTGGTCGAATTTGTCACTTTCACTTTCGCTAGAGTTTATAACATTATTTATAATAACATCTTCAATGTCAGTGTCAATTTCAGTGTCATTAAATGCACTTGAAAATGATATGTCCATAGCACCAATCACAAAGTTTTCAAAATCTGGATCGTCCGGTTTTTCCATATTTATTCAATAAAACTAACTAAGTAAAAGAAACGAACAAAAACACAAATAAAGAAACAAACGGCACACAACGTCCTAAAAATAAATTGCAAAAAAAAGTAATGACTAAATATTTACAACATAAATACACGCGTTTTACAACACTTTACTAGATCGTTAAAAAGATATTTATTCAATAAAACTAACTAAGTAAAAGAATGAATTACACGAACGGCACACAACTTCCTAAAAATAAATTGCAAAAAAAGTAATGACTAAATATTTAACAAAATAGATCCACGCTTTTTACTGTAACACTTTACTGCAATAGATCGTTAAAAAGTAATCTAAACCGAAACGCACATCCACTTAGTGACGCGCCCAAGAGTGGACTGACGACCGCCGGATATATTCGTTTTTAGCGCTGTAGACAACACCAAACAGGCGTGTAGTGCTGCCAGGTGGGACTGAAACCCCTTCCCCCGCTGTGTCAGATGACCTAGCGCACCAAATAAAGCGTCTAGGTAACAAGAAATAAACAACCAACACACACCTGCACGCTAGCGGAACTTTAGATAACTACAACTATCCCCCGGGCAGTGATTTGCATTTATACGGATATATTTGTTATTAGCGTTTGGAACAAAGTCAGTCAAACGGATATATCCGTTTTCAGCGTGCGAAGGGTTAAGGTTGGTGGTATTCATATTTAATTTTACTTCTTACATAGGCTTAGTTTCTAGTTTCATGTTCTTTAGCTTTTAGTCACTTGATAACGGGAATTGATTCTTATTCCCGAAACGTTGTGTTTTGATTTTTAACACACAAATGATGGTAAATGTCCGAAAAATGCATAATAATAAAACATATACAACTGTTGTTGACTTTCTGCAGTGGTTTCACATTCATTTAAACCTCCATGGTATTTTTTGGGTAGTATATGGGCATCAAGATGAAGATGTTGAGCTGAGTTTTCAATAATATTTAATTTGCATACATGTGTGTTAGATGCTCCTCCCCACACTTCACATCCATATAAAAGTTTAGGTCTCTAAAATGTATTGTATAATAATTATGGTATCTGAAACCTAAATTAATTCATTTATATAAAGCATCAAGATTTGTAAATAATGGTTACTTGGTGACATGATTATTTCCATTATGTATACAGGGTGTTTGAAAAGTCTGGAAATGGCTTAATATCTCAAAATGTATGAGTCTTATGAGATAGCAATAAATGTAGTTATTCACACCCATAAAAGAACCACTTTTTGGTGAGGTTGAAATTTTTGTCCGCCATCTTGAAGTGAACTTCATTTTTTTTTAATGGGAAGGTAGTTGACGAAAAAACTATTATCAAATCTGTTTTTCAGTTATTGTTAGTCAAAACAGCAAAAATGCAAAATCTTGAGTCAAAATTAACAAAGAAAAAACAATAGAATAAGACAAAAGTTTGCACAAAAATTACGTTTACTTAATCAAACATTTTTCTACGACAAAGTCACCATCCTCAATAAAACTATAACTAACCTAGCACTGCGACAAAGCCCCTATTTATACAAAACTAAATTGGCCTGGCTTAAACCTACTTTCTAATATTAAGGTGTTAATAAGTGCCTCTCATTATTCTAAATAATTTAAGAGCTAACATCTAAATAATAGTGTGAAAACAAATAAGTGACACCATTATCTGCTCTGATCAATGCCTCTTTGAGGATGACGAATTCCCATAGGTATTAAAATTAGCAAAGGTTGTTCTTCTATTTTAAGAAGAGAGAATCCAGCAATGTAAATAATTATCGCCTAATCTCACTACTGCCAATATTTGGCAAAGTTGTACAAAAGGCATTCTTGGTTAGACTTCATAGTTTTTGAACAAGTGTAAAATCCTTTCAGATTGCCAATATGGTTTTAGGCAAGGTGGATGTCATAGTTAATTTGATATCATTTATAGTTGATTCTTTGGATAGGGGGTGATCAGGCACTCGGTGTTTTTTAGACCTCACCAAAGCTTTTGATAGTGTAAATTTTGAAACACTTTTTAATAACCTTGAATACATTGGCATAAGGGGACTACTTTTACGATGGATTAAATCATAATATATGATGGAAAGAACACAGTAAGTAGTGATTGCTGGTGAGCGGTCCAACAAAGTAGAGCTCAAGTATGGGATCCCTCAGGGATCAATTAGTATGGGATCCCTCAGGGATCAATTATCGGCCTGGTTTTATTTTTATTGTATACATCAATGATTTGTCTACATCTGTAAATATTGACAATGTGGTTCAATATGCAGATGATACAACCCTCACTTTCAGTGGTAAAACTTTAGATGAAATAGAGTTTAGATGTTTTGAGTAAATTAGTGTAGCTGGTCAGTTCTTTAATGATGTGAATTTACAAGTTAACTCCAAAAAGACAAATCTCATGCATTTTGGTCTCAGTGCAGAGGCTAGAACCTGAGGTGCTAACATCTTTTTGGGTGAAGAACAACTGGAAAAAGTCAATCTATTAATTTTTTAGGTCTAAATATAGACAAAAGACTAACTTGGTCAGACCATATCGATAGCATTTGCGTAAAAATAGCTTCAGGTATTTTTATTCTCTGAAGCTTAGGCTGTAGCAAGCATATTCTGAAAACAGTATATTATGGCTTAATATTTTCATTTAAATTATGGTGTTATATATTGTGGGGAAATTCAGCTAAAAGGCAAATACAAAGACTTTTTGTCATGCAGATAAAAGCCATATATGTAATTTCAAATTTGAACAATGGCCAAGTCATGCATGGGTGTGTTTAAAGCAGAAAACTGCTTAACACTTCCCTGTATTTATATAATGGAAGTAATATTGCATAATATAGCAACTGCCATACTTATTTCTCCAGAAAAAAGAGTGACTTAATATTGATAAAACAAGACTAAATCTTCAAAAAATAACTACCGGCACAAGCTCGAATAGCTTTATTCAACAGGCTCCCAGAGTCTATCAAGAAAAATAAAAAACTATAAAACTTTAAAAAATACTCTTGAAGGATTTATTACTGAGAGATGGATATTACTCCGTGGGTGAGTTTATGAAATAGGGGTACAAGTCTGAGAAAACTGTGCCCGAATCCTTGTTGGTTGTTTTGGGGCTTTGTTGTGTTGAATTGTAGGTATTGCCAGTTGCATTTTAATGTGTTGTAGAATCTATTCATAGATTGTTTTGTCTCTTTATTTATTGTTGTTGTGTTCTCTGATATTTTGTATACTGCTGACAGACATACGTATTCTGTTTTATCTATATAAGCGATTTCAATATAAGTTTGCGGTTTTATTATTTGTTTGCTATTATGAGTCACTAGTGGTGGTGTTGTGGTTGTGTGTTGAGTAATTTTATGTTATAGATCTATTATGAAATGTCAACAGTTCTGTCAGAGGCATTTTTATTACTATTATTTAAATTTTATGTAAGTTTTTTGTATACAATGACCATGGCTATACAATTGTAAATATTTTGTTAACAACTGATTAAAGAAATGAAATGAAATACAATGCTCTGAATTAATCTTATATCTAATAATACAGTTTATATTTTACATTAATATAGAACTTTGTATAGGCACTAATTCATTATTTACAGTTAAATTACGGTATTTGTTAATATAAAAAGTTTCCCACACATCTATTGTATTTAATTTTGTAATGTTTTTCAACAACACAGTTTTCTATTTTGAAATAATGTTTTTCCTCTAAATAATGTTTAACCATAGCTGATTTATCAGGCCCATTTTATTTGAACTGGGCAAAGTGATCTTTTGCTCCTGTCCTGACATTTCGTTTTGTTTGGCTTATATATTTCTTTGGAAATATTTCACAATTTATACAATAAATTCTGGATTTATCTTGTTCTTGAATTTTATCTTTTGGATTTTCCAAAATTTTACAAAGGTTATTCTCAGCTGACATTGCGACATTTTAATTTGCATATTTACTTAGCGATTTTTGTACAATATTTGATATTGGAGTTGACAATATTTGACTTTGTGTTGTTGAAAAATGTTACAAAATTAAATACAATAGATGCGTGGGAAACTTTTTATATTAACTAGTACTGTAATATTACTGTAAATATGGAATTAGGGCCTATACAAAGTTCTATATTAATGTAAAATATAAATTGTATTGTTAGATATATGATTAGTTCAGAATATTTTATTAGATGTTAATTATTAAAGTTATTTAGAATGACACGAAGCATTTGTTAATGCTTCAGTATTAGAAAGTAGATTTAGGCCATGTCCCTTAAGTTTTGTATAAATACAGAGTTTGGCACATTGCTAGTTTAGTAATAGTTTAGTTATTGTAGCTTATGTATCATTGAGGATGGTGACTTTGTCATTGAAATACGATTGGTTAAAGTAAACCTAATTTTTGTAAGAACTTGTTTTCAAGTTTAATTCTATCTAATATTATCTCACAAGTCAAGCTCAACATTTATTTATAAAGAAAAAACCCACTACATATTATTATAATTCTTGTTCAACTTTAAAAGTTTTCTTAAAAAATGTAATTAAAATATAATAGTTGTAAATAACACCCTAAACTTTGTTAATTAACATGATTAGAGCAATGATATAAATTAGAAAAGATAAGCAACCTCAGACTGAAAAACAAGTTTTCAAGCCAACAAATAATAAGATGATTTATTTTGTTAAATAATTTATTTGAATTAAAAGCAGTTATTAACACTTTGGGTGCTGACCCTTAAATTACAGGACTAGTATAGAACGCTGGGGTTTTTTGCCTATTTTTGAAAATTCATAGAATAAAAACTATAAAAGGTAGAATGCTGGTACTTACATTGTTTTGAAGAGTCAAATCTCCTATTTAATTTGGTATATAACACTTTGTGGTTACATAGGTGTTTTTATTTCAAACAATATGAAACACTCAAGACTTTTTTTTAAAAATAAGAAATTAAATTTTTTCACTTTCACTACTTATTATTCAGAAAAAACAGTTATGGAAACTAAAAATTGGTATCTATGGAAACTAAAATTAACATGGGAACTTATACTAACACTTAGAAATTCTTTTTTGTATGAAAAATTTTGAAACAGGGACTTTTACAAAGAGCAACTTTGCATTCGCAGCACTGATAACTTGTGTCTCTTCTTTTGGCCTTCCCATTTTCCTTTTTTCCTTTAGCAGAACACACCTTACATACTCTTTGGATCCTAGTCTTCCCTTCTGGTGGTGGAATTTTCTCTAGAAAATGTTTTCCTGTGTTCATTCGGCTAAGCTGTCCTCCACTTCCGCTCGATCTGGAAGATTCAAGATCTGGAACCTCCGGAATGACCAGTTCTGAACACAATTGTTTTATGAACATTGTTGTTGTCATTTTCTTATTTTTTATCTTGTTGTACAGAATACAAGCATTCACAGTGCCCATAAGTAACAGGTGGAATGCTAACTTCCTCCACCACTTGACTGACTTGTGCTCAAAGGCACCATAGGACATACGCTGATCAGCCAAGTCAACGCCAAACTTGTTTTTGTTATAATCAACAACACAGGCTGGTTTAGTTTTTTCCTGGTTGTACCTATTATGGTATGTTACCATTTCAGCCTTGTGCCTTGTCGATATCATAAAGACATCTCTCTTGTCCTTCCAGCGAAGAGCCAAGACATTCCCGTCTCGCCTAAAAACATGATCCCCTTTCCGGAGCTTCCCAGTCTTCAGTTCTTTTGGCATCCCTTTTCGGTTTTTTATGGTTGTTCCAACTAAACCAGTCTTTTCTTTTTCTAGTTCCTTGGCTAGGGTTGGACTGGTATAGAATCTGTCAGTGTACAATGTTCGACCACACTGAGTCAAGGAACCTAGTAAATTTTTTGTCAGGTCCACTACAGTGCTACTCACACCACAATAAATTTCAAAGTTCCAGATATATCCACTGCTAGATTCAGAAACCATATACAGTTTGATCCCATATTTATTGGGCTTTTGTGGCATATACTGCTTGAACAGTAGCCTACCACGAAACTTGCACATCCCCTCATCGATGGTGACATTTTCACCTGGAAGGTACGCTTTCTGACAACGCAGACGAAAAGTCTCAAAGAGAGGGCGAACCTTGTGGATTGGGTCATGGCCCAGTTCCCCTTTTTTTATGAAAAGTTTGTTGTCATTCAGATGAAAATTAGCCATAAGCAGAAAAAATTTATCTCTGCTCATGAGATTCGGGCAGAAGTTGCATGATACTACTGGATTTTTTGACCAGTGATCTGATATTTTTGGTTTCCTGTCAATACTCATGTGAAAGACTATGGAAAGAAATTTTCTAATATCCATAAGTTTTACAGTTTTCCATTTGTTCATTCTAGAATTAGGTGAGAGTTGGTTTCTAGGATTTTTCAAACATTGCTGGGCATACAAATTAGTCTGTTCTTTTATGTGGTGAAGCATATCTTTCTCAACGAAATATTCAAAAAAATCTAAAACAGTACTATTTTCATCTAAATCTGTCTCATCTGTGAGCCCACTGTTTCCATGGAATTCATTTATATTGGGTAACTGGTCAATATTTGTCCAAACATCAGGTGTAGGGTTAGGCCTACCTTGTTGCCTTGGCCTAGGTTGTAAGTTTTCATCAGATCCAGTTTCTGAAACAAAAACATAACCCAAAGTGAAATAACAGTAATGAAATTATGTTTTGAAAACCCCTAACAATATCATAAGATAAAAAATGGAATATATTTTATCACCTATATTGTTTATGTTTAGGTATAACCTAAAAGTTTTACAAAGACATTGACATAAAATTAAATTATATTCTCACCTGAACTTTCGTCTTCTTCATTATGATCAAATAAAGGATCATCTTCTGAATCATTTGATAAAATATCGTAATCATCGTCATCACTCACTTCCCCTAATAACAAAACAATATCGTCGTCATCCATAGCGATGTTTACAAACAACAACAGACGACTGCAACAGATGACTGTGCGGCCGGTTCGATCTCTCGTCCGATCAGATGGCCGTGACGCAGCAAAACAACGCATAACGTAATCACGCACAGACCGAAATAGAAATGGGTTATGTTCGTAACAACGGCGAAAAACATTACGCAACATCCCAAGGGACACGTTTTATTTAATTTCGCGGTAAAATATCACGTAATTACGACGGGAAAAATTAATATTTTCGAACCCGTCAAATGACGGGCTTAGCACTCAATGCAAGAATTGCCGGCCCGTCAAATGACGGGCTTAGCACTCAAAGTGTTAACAAAAATAAAATGAATAAGTAGAAGAAAATAGCTTATTTCACATGAAATCACTTTAAAACTAAATCAGCTCTAAGATACCAACAACTACTAAATATTCTACAATAAATGCTCAAATTACTTTCCATTTACTGTTTTACAGTGCACCAATCTAACATAATATCCGTTTAATACATCTCTTATCATGCCAAGTTGTATTTTAGTAGCTTCTTCGGTCATACATATTTTAAGTTTGTCAATGTTTCTTGGTTTAGTTTTGTAGATATTGTTTTTTAGAAAACCCCAAAAGAAGTAGTTTAGAGTAGACAGATCTGATGATCTGGTCGGTCATACTATCGCTCATCTACATCCAATCCATTTGTTCGGAAATGTATTATTAAAATTTCATGAACTCTAACATCATAGTGAGCTGGTGCTCCATCTTGCTGTTTGTTGTTGAAACCATTTGTTGTTTAGTTGCTGTTGATATAATTCTTGGATGTTTGGTAGAATCCTGTTGATTAACAGGTCACATTAAATACCACCTGTAAGATTTTGATCAACAAAGAATGTTCCTAGAATATGATCACCACCAATTCCCGCCGCCCAGACGTTCACCTTTTCAGGATGCTGTGTGTGTGCTTCTAATATCCAATGAGTAGGCTATTATTGTCACTCCAGTATCGACAATTTTGTCTATTAACATTTCCATTCAACATGAATGTCATTTCATCTGAAAAGATTACAGAGTTGTAAAAATTGTGGTCAATCAAAAATTTGTCTATCATAGTCGTATAGAACTTGACCCGATGATCAAAATCCATCTTCAATTAGTTCCTAAACTAAATGTATTCATTCGGTTTTAAGCACTTTATGAACTGAATAAGTTCAAATTTCGTGTAAATCAGCAGCTTTTCAAACTATGATTTGGGTCTTCTACAAATTTCTGTAACACTTCTAATAACTTATTATTGTGGGTGGCAGATTTTGTTCTCCCACTCCGGATACGATCAATTACACTACCTGTTTCTTGAAACCGTTTAGTAGTCTTGGATACAGTAGACTTGGATATCGGATCTGTATTTGGAAATGCAGCATTAAATAAATACCACAACTCATGCAATGGTTGAACTCGATCACCGTAATCATACATTAACAAAGTAATTTGTTCTTTTTCATTTAAAGTTGCCATTGTTTGACAAAAAATAAAACTTATAATTAATTTACAATAATTAGTAATAACAGATAACAATTTACAATAAATCAGTACTAATCGAGTTAATCGATTAGTTCTAATTAGAACATAATACTGCACAGTTCTAGTAAAAAAACACCTAATGATGGTACAACAACAATGACTTTTACAACAGCTGTTTCATTGTTGAATTTTTTATTAGTAGTTATTAACATATCAGCTGATTAAATTATCGGTATCTTACAGCTGATTTCGTTTAAAAATGATTTCACTTGAAATAAATTATATTCCTCTTCTTGTCATTTTATTTTTGTTATTAACTGTTTAGAATTTAAATAAATTATAAAAAAGAAAAAAAATGATCTTATTATTTGTTGGGTTGCAAACTTGTTTTTCAGTCTGAGGTTGCTTATTTTTTCTAATTTATTTCATTGCTCTAAACATGTTAATTAACAAAGTTTAGGGTGTGAATTACAATTATTATTATTATTATTTAATTAAATTTTAAAAGAAAACTTTTAAAGTTGTAAAAGAATTATAATATGTAATGCATATTTTCTTTATAAATAAATGTTCAGCTTGACTTGTGAGAGAATATTAGATAGAATAAAACTTGAACACAAGTTCTCACAAAAATTACATTTACTTAATCAATCGTGTTTCAACAATAAAGTCGCCATCCTCAGTGATATATGAGCTACAGTAACTAAACTAACACTGTGCCAAACCCCGTATTTATACAAAACTGTAGATGCATGACCTAAACCTAATTTCCAATATTGAATCATTACAAATGCTTTGTGTCTTTCTAAATAATTTTAAGAGTTAACATCTAACTAATATAATATTCTGAACTAATCTTATATCTAACAATACAATTTATATTTTACATTAATATAGAACTTTTATTTAATATAGAAAACTTAACCCTCCAACTGTTCAATGTTAAAGGTTTTATTTTCTTAAAAAATGAATAAAAAATATTAATTTTACACAAAACCTAACTTATAAGACATCATTTTTCTCAGAAAGATGCATAGAATCCATCTATGTAAAAAAATTTTTTTTTTTGTAACGGTTTTGGAGTAAGTATGTTACATGTCAAAAACGACGTTATCATTTTTCAAGAAAAAGCTGATTCACCCAAAATCAAAAGCTTACCACCTTTTTCTAAGATATACAAAAGTTTTGTGTACTATTTGTGAATATATTTAGGAAAAAAAAAAAAAGTTATATTTTTAAAATTAAAAAAAATATTTTACGTAAAAACTGAATTTTCTCTTTATTTTTTCAAAAAAACATTAAAAATAGTAAAATATATTTTATACAGAACTTCTATAAGTCATTATATTCAGAAAGGTGCATAGATTTTAGGTGTGTAGTGAAAAAAAAGTTAGATGTAAAACATTTGTAGTTTTTATGTAAAATAACCAAAAATCGGAAAGTAGCGTAGGCAAGAATTTCACAGCTAAATGGTAATGTACACCATAATAAAAAAATTTTTGGTATTTTTTCAACTATAAAAACAGGTTTGTAATATATTTGTGAACATATTTAGAAGGGAAAAAAAAACATTTGTTACATTTTCAAAAAAAATTATCATTTTTTTTAAAAAAGCTAACTTTATTCTTTTCTTTTCAAAAATTTACCAAAAATAGTAATATGTATGGAAAACACAAATTCTATATATTATTATATTTAGAAAGGTGCATATAATTTAGCTGTCTAGTGGAAAAAAAGTTAGATGTAAAACATTTGGAGTTTATATGTGAAATACCAAAAAATCCGAGAGTAACGCAGGCAAGAATTTCACAGAAATGGTAATGTAAATCCTACAAAATTTTTTTTTAAATATTTTCAACAGTTACTACATATTTGTGACTTATTTGTGGATAAAAGTTGCTAAAAAGAAAAATCAATTTTGAAAATTTTCATTAGACATGGGTCATTTATGATAAAAATCTACCTTCACAATAGCCTAGACGTTGAGGTTAGGGCTGTGAAAAAAAAACCAAAAATATGAAATATCACTAATAAATACACTCTACAAACATTGACACATTTATTATAAGTTGTATATACATTTATATATTATGTATATACATATTATAATAAATAAATGGTTTCTTGAAACTAAAAGTTCCAATAGCAAATCTAGAACTAGGCCGAATTTGAACTAGGTCTAGAACTAGAACTAGGTCTAGTACAAGATTTGGCTAGACTAGGCCGAAAATATGAATTATCACTCATAACTACACTCTACAAACATTGACACATTTATTTTAAGTTGTATAAACAAATTATAATAAAAAAATCACTTAGTGAAACTTATATTCACTATAAAAACACAAAGCTATTGCACATTGAAATTTCCACATCGGCAAAAATCTTGCGAGATCGAAGTAACAAATTTGAGGTTATTCTACGTTTTATAAAGTACTACAGCCTTTGTATTTTTCCTTGTACAGATGTGTTTCAAATACAAGGTTAAACATTGAAACCTCCTCTTTACAGTTATATCAAAAACGACAAGATTGTATAAAAATAAAGATCGGATTCTTCAAGACTGTCTAGACACTGAATATCGCAAACCGGTCTGAAAGTTCAGAGGATCATTTCCTAGAATGGATATAACTCGTAAACTATATAAATTAGGATGATTTCGTCTTCATAGTTCGAAAGAGGAAGAAAAATACTATATAATATTGTCAACTTGTAACATTTGGACAAGTTTTACCATTTCGAAAAAATATATGAACATATAGGCCTAGGTGATATTTTCTATATAAAACTCGCCGCGAGAAACTGTCGCAATCTAGCGCTAACAAGGTAAACTTCAGTCTAGTCTTATTTCTCTACTACACGCTATATAAAATTTTCTAAACTTGGTTATGAAAGATTAAAATATTACATTTTCAATGGTATAGAATACATTTCGATAATATAATATCTACTAGGATAAAAGTTGAATTGCAAAAAATGTAATTTTTAGCGTGTAAAAAGGAGTTAAAATTCTTGATTTTGTTTAATTTTTATATAATAAAAACTATTTCACCTAGAAACAAATGAAAACCACAGATTGGATGAGAAAGAAACGATCTATGGAACAGTGTTATGTTTGATCAATTTGACAGAAATGTCAAATTAAGAATATTAGACAAACATGACTTTAGTTTTGTTTACAAATTGTTACCGCAAATATTTGACGTTACACATCAAAAATACGTGAAATTCAGCAATTTTTGGAATATTATTTATAACTTTTGTGGTATTTTTTTGCATGATTATGTATCTACGGATAATTAGCTTTCCAACACTATTTTTTTTATTGCAATAGGACGATTCTAAGTGGGCGAAATGTTGAATTGCAAAATATGTGTTTTATAGCCAACTTGTCCGGAGAATGGGTACGGTTTTGGGCCTTTAACAGTTGGAGGGTTAATTTGTAAAAGAATTATAGTAATATAGGATGCGGTTTTTCTTTGGCGTTTTCGCTCATTTGATTGACAATAACTTATAAACAGATTTATATATTCAACAACAGATTTGACCATGGTTTTTTTGTGATTAAATTAAATTTTGTATCACACAACTTCCTACCTATTAAAAAAAAAACGAAGTTCATATTTTAGATGGCGGACAAAAATTTCAAACTCACCAAAAAGCCTTAGTGGTTCTTTTATGGCTGGATGAAATGTATTTTTTTTTCTATCTCATAAGACTCATACATTTTGAGATATTAACTATATTACAGAATTTTCAAAGACTGTATATTACATATAATATATATGTAATAAAGTTTATTTATGAGGAGTGAATGGCCGGTGAATTAAAATTTTTTCAGTTTTTTTTGGAAATTTTGGTGTTGTTACAGTAGCCTAACATAGACCTATGTTTTACAGACCAATATTTGTTCCAAGGATTTATTGCATTGCAGCTAGCAGTTGACAAAGCCTTCATCCAATTAGTAACCAATAAAACTAAAAAACAACAGGTTAGTTGTAATAATAAATTAGTATACTTTAGATCTTTAGTTATGAATTAAATTCTATTGAGCTACTGTAGTATTAAATACTACTATTTTCCTTCTAATAATATAATTTACTACTTCAAATAACATACATAATAATTTACTTTTTAAATAGTTTAGTAAAAATAAATAATTGTAGAAATTTACTATGTATATACTTTTCTATACACTTTTTAACATTCATTGAGATGTTACACGTGTAATTTGAACTTCATATTTAACTAGGCATTTATGTAAAATTAAGAAAATTCCGGGAAAACCTCCATTTTTATTTAATTCTTGAAACACTTTTCAACTTAGTTGAGTCGTAAACAGAAAATTCCCAAAAAACAATTTATTAAGTACTGTTGTAAAGATGTTGTTTCAAATTTTCATATTCATTTAACCATAAGTCCATAACACATTACAAATAATATGTAATAAATCGATAATATTAGTGTATGTCACTGCTAGCGAGTAACACAGCAACATTAGCTCCTTTATAATATGTATTAAACCGATAATGTTAGTGTATGTCGCCGCTAGCGAGTAACAGCAACATTTGCTCATTTATAATATGTAATAAATCGATAATGTTAGTGTATGTCACTGCTAGCGAGTAACACGGCAAAATTAGCTCCTTTATAATATGTAATAAATCGATAATGTTAGTGTATGTTGCCGCTAGCGAGTAACAGCAACATTTGCTCCTTTATAATATGTAATAAATCGATAATGTTAGTGTATGTCACTGCTAGCGAGTAACACGGCAACATTTGCTCCTGTAAACGACAAAATTATGTCATTCATCATCTAATTTTCACAAGTCCACATTTCCGTGTAACTACTCTACAGTGACATTATTTTATAGTATTTTTCTTCCTATTCTAATCTGTGATTTCAAATTATTGTAGCTCTTATAGTTATAGAAAATCAAGAATTAACAACACTCTTTACAACTCCCCCGCTTTTTTTCAATTCAACATTTCACTTTCTAAAAATTGTTTGATCACAATAATTTAGGTACCATTGTAAAACTAATGTTCCACACTTTTATACTTATATAAATAAAAGTCCATGAAACATAAGAAAAATATCTAATAAATGGATATAGTTGGTGATTTTTGCCGTTAGGGAGTAACACGTCAACATTCGCCACAACATAAGACAAAATTATGTCATAGATGGTATATTTTCACAGTCTAAATTTCTGCCCAACTAATCTACAGTGTCATTATTTTATAGTATTTTTCTTCCTCTTTCGATCTATGCCTTCCAAATTATCATAGCTTTCATAGTTATTGAGGTATAAAAATTATACGAAATAATAACCAAGATCAACTATTTACATTTTCTTTATGACACACTGGCGAAATGTCAAATACTACTTAGTAATATTTCGATTTTTTTGACAATCTTTGTCATTGGAAAAAAGAATTTCAGATGTGTTGATTGTTTTATTCCATTTCCCTGTGCTACTAATATTTTGTTTGGACTATACAAGCAAAGTCATCATTCCAATAGTGACCTTTGTTGTACACTCATGGCATCATATTCAATACTGCCGTGTGTAAGTATGGTAACAGTTGGAAGTATGGCAAATCTAATTCAATTTTTGCAAATCATTTATTAGACACAGGACATAATTTTGATCTTAAGTTAAACTTTAAACTTCTGCATATGGAACAAAAAAAGTAGGAAACTCAATAACCTGGAATGTTTAGAAATCAATAAATCAATTTAAAAAACCTTACTTCCAACTTAAATGAACAAATATATCTTAACTCATCACCACTATTGAGACCTATTGTGTATCCTTTGTTTTCTAAAACACCCCCACTTCCATCCCATAGGTTAGATCATTGACCTTTCTTTTGTCATTTCTCAACCTCTTTTACTCTAAATCTTTCCTTTTGTCTCACATTTTTAGTTTAGATTTGTTTTGTTTTCAATTTAGTTGCTTGAAAATGCCTAATTGGCAAAACATATGTCACAATTAAAGCTGTTTTGTGGAATTGAATAATCGTCTCATTATTTCCAAGTTTGTTGATGATTTTTTGGTTAAAATTTTTGTGATATGAAGACAACTTTTCTTATTTTTGATTAGTTACTCTAAAATGTATCATAAATTTAAAATTCACAGTTTAACTTTACATTTATTTCTCTAAACAATAGTATTTAACAAGTGGAGTTTTGCATTAAATAAATATTTTTGGTGCAATTTTAAATAGATCTAACTTTTTAGCTATTATGTACTTTCTTCGTAAAAAAATAATTTTTCTAATGAATGGTTTCTAAATTGATATTTTTTACACACATTTTTATTTACAAGTCCACTACAAAACTTTTCTATATCTCAAAAATAATTAGAAAATGTTGTATGTTTTATATATACTTATATATATATATATATATATATACTTTTTTGTGGCATTTTGGCTTTGATTACTGCATGGTTTTTTTAATTCCTGATATACTAACTCCAAAATTTGTATATCTAATTTATTTATTACATACATAAATTCTACTCACTTGTTTCTAACAAATGATATAGGATATTACAAGTTGGCTTTTGTATAGAATAACTATTTTTAACTTAAGGACCTCACTTAGGGTAAATTCTCTTTTGTAATGATTTTGCTTTGTGGTGTATACTAGTAATGTGAATCAAAGAAATGGTTAACATAATTTTAATATTGCTGCATACCTGTTGTACTTTTTTATTAGACGTGGTGATGTTGAATGTCACCACTGTGGTGACACTGTATCTTAGGTTCTGCGTTGTTATCCGTAAACCCATACTTCATCATTATGGTGGTTAAGAAATTGAGGTTGCAGAGAGTTATACTGCTCCTTAAATTGTGTGTGCCTATGTCATTTTTGCTGAAAGGTTGCTGAATCTTCCAAATTTTTATATAATCAAGGTTTTTACATAATTTGATGCAATACCGCTGATTAAATCGTACTGCCATGTATGAGAAAGTGCAAATTTTTTCTGATGTCGAGTACACTCTTTCATCACAGGCTGACTATTAGGGTTTGACACTCTCTGGGCGCTAAACAATTTCATGTATGAACTTCTCTTTGTTGAAGATATATCCAGTCTTTCATTTGACTTAGTGAAAAAATTCAAGTCTGATAATTTTTAAGAAACTTGTATACATGTGAAACTTAATTTAGCCATTCTCACATTGGATACTAGAGTTGGTCATTTATTGGCCCTAGCCTTTTTGGATAGGTTAGACTTATATAATAGCTATGAAAATTAAGTGCCTTTACACAACCAGTAATAATAAAAATAAATTAGAATCTTGAGCTGTGCTTTTTGGTTTATATCATTACAAATTATTGAATAATTAATATATTATTTATAGAGGAGGACTAATTAATTTATTTTCTTTGGAGCAGGGCTAAGTTCTAATTAATTGAAGTTTACTTTAAAAACTTTCAAATTAAAATTTTATGGGATTTTCAGATTGTCATGCAACAATTTCCTGATCCAACAATGGATTTGTCGAGCACATTGATTGATTTATACAAAATAATCATACCATTATTTACAGTCATGAGTTTTGTTCTTATTTGTCCACCATTATTGAAAAAAATTGTTGAAGAAAAACAGACTGGTATCAAGGTAAGAATAATGCAAAATATAGATAACAGTAGTCATAATATTTCGTGGAATTAAGTTCTACACTAAAGTTAAAAAAGTAACATAGTATATATTATATTAGTAAATATGGTTTTGTTAAAAATTTGAATTATATATAAAAACTCTTATATATATTTTAATATTTTTGCAAACTTCTCCTAAGAATATAGCTTCATCATATATATTGGTGCTTAACAAGTTTTGGGTCGATCCCCATCTTCAGTAAGATATAACTGTGCTTTAATTGAATGTAGATTCACTTCCGAGATAGGGGTCTAATTGAAACATGTCAAACAGCAGTTACATGATGAAGCCAGGGAAGGCTGATATGTTTACTAAACAGAAACATTATATACTTAAATTATCACATTCAGCAGATACATTAGAGTCAGTAGTAACTTAATATATTTTGCATTAGTTTAAACTATGGATGGAGGTGATTAGACTAGATTGAATGGAGAGATTAATGGGTTAAACAGTCCCTAACACCATGACCATTTGCCTATTGTGCAACTAAGCCTCTTAATTCTAGTTAAGTAGATTAGTCCCCTCTACAAGTTTTAGTAGTCCACTTGCTAGCTTGTCCAACGAGAGTTCAGGAGTTTGGAAAGCACTCACCCTGTGCCTTTTTCTAGTAAGAGCCTCACAGTCATAAATTATATAGCCTGCAGTTTCTTCATCTAACCTGGATTTGTCTACACATTGTTTCCCGGTGGTATACTTCTATTATATGAAATTACACCCTCAGACCAAACAGTCCCATAATAAGTCCTGTGATTCGCCTGCTCAAGGTCAGTATTGTCTCTTCAAATTAACTTGAAGGGACTTATCTCAATAGTAAGTAGTTTACTATGGGAATACCGCCCCCCCGACCACAGACTATCCCATCTTTGTTTTCTTAGAACCATCAATTAATGGCCGTCCTGGGCCACATGTCTAGTGGCGGTTTAGGTCCTACAAACTGAGATGTAGAACCCTGATTAGCTACATTTTCACCCTCTTCGTTTCCGTCAACACATTTTGTGCCCCAGACTCAATGCAAAGTTACCTGGTTTTCCAGAGACAGAGCATTGAGGTAGGTTTTCCCGGTATTTTCAAGCTAAACTAGGTTTTATAATGGTGGCTGATTGACTATTATAGTCAGTGCCTTACTGTCTATGTATATTTGAATTTTGGATTTACTTATGTGCCCACTTCAAATTTTCTTGAACACGGTCGTTGATGGCCATTACCTTCACCTGAAAAACTGTGACACACTGTCACAAGGGAATCGAACACTTCAACTCTGGTCTTAGTCCATACACCGCAGCACCAACTCCGGCATCAGTGCCTTCCTTTGTCTTGGAATCATCAGTGTACCACACCAGGTCCTCTGAATTACATAGCACACGATCCTCCTCAGGTCTCCCGAATTACCTAATACATGATCCTATTCTCATAGTTTAGTTTGGTTTTATAAGGGTTTCAAAATGAGTATCTAGTATCTATCTAATTGGTTGGATCGTTTGGACGATTGTTCCTGTAATTCTGGCATCCTTCAAGAGTGAGGTTCTCCAGAAACCACCACACTTAAACCTATATAATTGTTTTCCATGATGCTTCCACCATGAAAAATAAGCCAATGGCTGGAAATCATTACAAATAAATCATGATCTCTATTACCGCAGTTGGTGTCGTGGTCATAGCCTTGGTAATAAAGAGATGTATTGAACCTTGGTCCGAGTTGTTTGGACCTCCTTCTGCTTAGTTTTATACGGCATTCCTTACCATGACTCTATAACACATTTTGAGCCATATAATCCTAGTGTCTTAATCACCAAGTTTTACCCACAAAAAGTGCTGGATAAAGCGAAATCGTGTGTAAGGGGACTATGAGGAATACGTTTTTCCTAGACTTAATTTCTACGGCTTCATTAGATAGTCAAAAACATGAATCATTAACAAATTTGGTGTTTCAGATTGTTAATATTAATTTATTCTTTATTCCCTTATAGTTGTTTCAAATACTTTAGGTCTTTAAATAATTCTATGCCACCTTGACATATTATATCACTATTTAATATTTAATTCTATAAAATACAATAAAAACATAATCTGCCCTAATCCGACCTTTAAATCTTCAATCCAGAGCAATGGCAAATTATTGAATTTAACAATTTTTATTTCTAAACGCATGAATCGGCTCACCTTTTCAACATAGGCCGTGAATCTCTATAAACTGCCCGTGAGTCCCTTTCACAAGCACGTTCCTGGGCCACATCTCTCTGGTGATGATCAGCGTTCCCTCGTCATTGCCCATGTCTCAGATCCAAATGACCCTTTGGGATATGTCTCTCTCCTGACCAGCAGCATCTCCTCGTCTCAGATCCAACTGACCTTTTGGGGTGGTTTTTCTCTGCTGACCAGCAGCATCTCCCCGTCCCCGCCGACGTCTCGGATACCACTGATTCTCTTTCTAGGTCACTAGCAGTTTATATAGAACTTCATTATATATGTCATGCTAATGACCTGCAAGCTAACGAGCTGCAACACTTTTTTAATTATTTCCCAATAACTACCACACGTCTGATATTGAAGATTTAACTGGTGCTAACATTTGACTATTGTTAATAAAATATTTTCTAAACTTATAATAAATATGTTTTTAATCGTAAATCCTAACAGGGACTATTTATAGCCTAACTATTTATAGCAAATAAAACGGTATACATACTGTACCTATAGCTTAGTATTGATATTGATCAAATACTGATGTTGATCACGTCTACTATTGGCTGATACTAGCTGTCACTCATACTACACACTGTTTTTAAAAAAAAACATGCACCTGAATAACAATTAGAGGGCTGTTATAAACTGTTTGGTACGTATCATCAAAATTGATTATTATATAAGCAAGTAAAAATGCGCAGCGAGATATCTTTTTAGTGCATTTAATACAGTAAGTGATGTTTTTGGCCTTGGCTAGTACTCTTGTTTGCTTGACAACGATGACACAATACCACTACCCCTTTTTTACCCCGTTGCCCTCTCGCTACACCACTCATCATCTCCGAACAGTAGGCTTATGTTAAAAAGGATTTTAGTAATTAAAAGAAGTGGTTTTGTTTAACTTTGAAGCAACTCAGCTCGAATACAAAACCTTTCAAAGACCTTTTTAATTTTTTTAAACTGCATAAGCTTATATCTGAAATTGCTTAAAGCGGGACCATGTATAACGAGGAGTGCCTGTACTACCATTAATGATTTATTGGCTTTTTCCATAGTGCATCTAAAGTGTGGATTCTAGGTTAATTTCATGTCAAGTACCAACTCTATATAATTAACCTTTTTTGTATTTGGAAGTGGCTCACCTGAGAGTTATTTATATTTGGGGTAATCCTACTTCTTGTAGGTGGAATCAGCATCTTCTTACTTGAGTTTACACTTAAGTTCTACTTGTTACACCAGCTTTCTACTAATGAGCACTTTTCATATTTACACCACTGAATTCCCATACCGCTCTCAGATAAGCACCACCACATCATCTGCATAATAGTAATTCTCCGATGTAAGAAGATCCAATAGTGAGTCGTACAAGCACTACCACCACAGTGAACTACCAGGCACCACAGGAAGGGGAATAAAACTCCTTCCTCCAGACAGTCCCTGGTAACCTTAACTTTCACCACTTCTTCCAAGACTTTGACTATAGCTATCCTCCCAGTTAACTTGTCCTCTATCCATTTATACACCGTTTTGGTCACTCTGTATCGTAATAGGACGTAAAATACCAAATCGTGGGATATATTGACAAAAGTTCCCTCAATGTCAAGAAAGACACTAAGCTGTTTCTCCGGTGCTTTCAGAATGGAAGAAGTCAGATTGATCAATCTGTATGCCTTGGCATCAGCATATGATATTTGCACCCTGGCTTAGGAATAAAACTACTTAGGTTGCTAAATTGACCTGGAATAACCTACAAAAATAGGGGTAAAATAAACTCCACCCTATTTTGCAGTAAGGTCGGAAAAATCCCTTCTGGACTCGGCAGTTTTGATGAGTTAAATGAATTAATAGCTCACTTGATTTATATCTATGTCAACTATCTGGTTTGTGATGCACCAATCTTCCTGAATTGGATACTTACAGGGGATGTCTGGTCCTCGCTCCCTGTCTGTATTCCTGACCACCAAGTCAGAAAAGTATGCTCTGAATAAAACTTCAACAGTTTCTAACCGAGTCCCTCTATAGTCTCATTTGGGCCAAGAAGACTCATTTGGTTTAGGGGATCAGAGGCAAGAATCTTATGTTCATGTCATGTGTTATGTCTTGAGAAGTGCGAGCTACCTCTTCTCAGAACTTCCTCCAAGACTCTTCTCCTGCCCTTTTTAAAGTTATGCTTTACTCGGTTAAGGCTCGCTTATAAACCTCCCTTCTACCGTAAGATTTAGCTGCATTAAATAGCCTCCTAACTCATCTTCTTTGATTGTAAAATTATTAAGTCCACCATTTAGCACCCTCCTTGTAAAAAAAAGTCCATGAAGAGAGTTCATTTTTATGAAAAGAGTCCACAACGACATCTGTCAACCTGTTAGCCGCCAACCAACTTCATTTCCAATTCCAGTTGGTAATCTATATTACCAATTAATCTCCCAAAAACTCAAAGGTTAATTCTGAGGTTATCCTCATATGGTAGCCTTTTGGTGTTACTAGGATTACAAAGACTGATCTGTTTTCTACTTGGATCTGTTTTCTACGTTCTATAACAACGTGTCTATGATCCGAAACAGACAGCTCACCTGACTCATACCACTTATCTAAAACATTGTTTATGCCATTAGTTCCAAGCATAAGATCCAAAATCTTGTTTCTAGCTTTTGTAACAAAAGTTGGTGTGTTTTTTTATTCAAAATAAAAAGATTAGATGTTACAATATAAGAAAGTAAAGCCTCATCTCTATCATCACTGCTCAGCCATACTGTGTGATATAGATTAATTATCAACGGTTTCCACCAGGTGGTACAACATCCCCATACATGAGAGTGCTCCACCACCTTCCTGAAGTTGATGGTTGGAAGGTTTTCAAATGAGACATGTGGGAAATTGAGAAAGTTAGTATCTGTCTCCTGGTCCTGGAACCCATATGTAGGTCATTACTAACTACTGTGGTGTCCTTGGAAGATAAAGAAGACCAAACAAGTACTCCAATATTAATCCTAACAAATATGCAGATTCTATGATTGTTAGTGGTTCTGTCATAAACTAACGTACCTCCACCTATGGACAGCTCTGCCACCATTGGTTCGAAGACCTTCACTTCCATTGGCTCTTTGAGCTCTTTAGGAAGTTTGTTCATAAAATTGACTTCAACTTCAGATGGCAATTTCTCGAAAGTTGAAACAGCAATCTGTGCTGTTATCATGAAAGTCATATTTACTTCAAGCATTATGTGTATGTGCATCAAAATTACGAGCTAAAGAGCTCTTAAATTTAAAGTATAAATCATTGCTAATATAGATACATGGGAAAGTTAGAATACTCACTTTTTCAAGAATCTTGATAGGTCTAGGTCAAATAAACCATAATTCTTACTGCTTGTTTCTGTAGGAACTGATAGTTGTCTCATGAGCATGTTGTATTAGAATGTATAAGTTACTGAATCCACATGATTGTGCAAGCTATTTTATACAATAAAATTATACTGGTCCCTTAAATGGATCCCTGCAGAACTCCATATTTTAGACAAATTGGTACAAAATATACATTTTTTGATCTGAACGACTTGTGTGTCCTATAAGATCCCCTGACTATATAGATATACCTCATTCATAGATGTACATTCTCTTGGACTCCTTCACCATACTAGACACTAGTAATTATGAATATACATTGTCTAAGGTTCCTCTTACAATGTAAATATCAGCCATTCATAGGTAACTATTATTAAGGTCTTGAGTTATTCATTGATGCGAATTCTCTAAAGCCATCCTCACAATTTAAATAATATAATAAAATAATTCATGGATGTATATCCTTCATCATCTCCTCACCAATTAGACATAAGTAATTCAGTAATTTAATAACAATAAGTTTGTGCATAATCTAAGGTCTCACCATCATAGACATGAGTCGTTTATGGCTATGGATATTCTAAGACCCTCTCACAATTTAGACATGAGTCATATTATTAGATAATCATTTTCCTTACAATTTTGGTGTGAGTCATTCTTGGATATACTTTCTCTAATGTCCCCTTCAACATTTAGACAATAGTAATTTATGTTTATACTACCTGTATTAGTGATTTCTGCAGGATGAAAATGATTTGATACATGTCACTATTTTTATTATATGATAATTTATCATAAACAAATATAAAATTTTTCCAATTTTATCATTTTGTGTAATTATTTTTCAGGAGTTAATGAAGATGGTTGGACTAAAGACATGGATGGTATGGACAGGTTGGATGATTAATACAATGATGGTCTACATAATAACTACTATTATAATCACAATCTTCTTGTGTTGTGACATTAGTGGTAAAGGATCTGTTTTGACATACACTCATTGGTCAATAGTTTTTGTGTCATTCTTCCTGTTTTGTGTTACAAGTGTAGTCTTCACATTTGCTATAAGTGCTTTTTTCTATAAACGTAAGTATAACTAATTAATTAATTTCTAGTCACAAACATCATAATTTATGTTAACAAATAAAATGAATACAAATGTGAAAATTAGATTGTATGTTTTCAATCATAAAAAATAAATACAAGATACATCTTTGAGTATATTATAAAATGTTCACTCTTATAAATATTATTATTATTGATATCTGGCACTCATTTATTGTTCACTCTAGCAACTAGATAAAATGTTAAGAAGTATGCGATATACCTAAAAATTAGATTTACTAACAAAAGCTGTTAATTTATTTCTCATTAACACATTGAAGGGTGGGGTACGTAGTGCTATGCTCTTATCAAAGTATTACTAACATGTTGAGTGCTGCACCACTGAAGTTACGTGATGTAAATGTGAAATATTAATGTCATAAGCAACAACATCATCATATTTATATAAAAATAAATATTTAATAATAAAATCACAACTACTGATGTCTGGCCTAACAACAACAAATTTTGAATTACATATCTTGAATTTATTTACATTTTGTTTTAAATGCCACTTACAGAGCTATATAATGTTATATCTCTCTTTTTCTCTCTGTCATCGATTCTGCTTAAATCCAATACATGTTTATTCTTATAGTTTATCAAATTCATCTATGCTTCTATTTAACAACTTAAAATTAATTTACAAATTTTAATTTATGTTTAATAAATATGTTTAATTTATGTTTAATGCATATCATTAAAAAAAATTAGGTAAAGATTGAAAAAAATTGTCTTAAGTAGGCTATAAAGTCTAGGGTAGTTTAATGTATCCAAATTGATCAAAAAGTTTAAATAAAATTGAGTTAGATTTCAATCTTCAACGGTTTATATAAAATCAATCACTTCCTCTATTTTATTTAAAAATTGCTCAAAATATGAATGTAATGAAGTCTTTAGTGTTACACTTGGCTTAATTATTTAACTATATTTTACCTACTTATGTTTGGAATTCAGCCTTTATTTTTTCAATTTTGTTTATGAATAAAATTCTATGAATCTAAATTTAAGAAGAAATTGTCAACAATGTTATCAGGTGATATTTCCTGGTGGACTGATGTTTCTTACTCCACGTACACTCTGAGACTGGATTGGGGTTTTTCTCAGTGGTGTCTCTTTTTTGTAATACCAAAGCGGCTAAGTAATCAAATGTTTGTATTACAGAGATAATAACTTTAAATGATTAGAACTGTTATACTAGTAATTTATCTTTTTGAAGGTACAACTCAGCGTAATGTGAACCGGAAGTGTGCCGAGTTTGTGAAATGCCGGGTTATTGGGAATAAGGGCAAAAAATAAATTGTAATTTAAACACCAAAGCGGCGGCATTATCAAACGACTTTGTCGATAGCGGTATCCCATTGTCGGCGGTGTAAAAACACCGCGGCACCAAAGCGGCGAGTCAAACGGCTTTGTCGATAGCGGTATCCCATTTTCAGATGGGTGCCAAACACCGCGGCATTGGCACCCGTCGATATAGCAGACATACACCTGCAAAAACGTTTGATGGGCCGCTTTTTTTCCACGAATCAATTTAGTATACATTATGGAAAATATAACATTTCTTTTCAGTTTTCTTTGACTGGTTATGATCTACGCACAGTATATACAGTAAATAAAAATGGGCGAGCTACGAAAACGGAAGCGTATGTTGGTTTCGTTTAAGACGCGGTTAAATGTGTTAAAAAGACGACACAGGGGAATCTGTAAAAAAGCTTTGTGTCGAGTTTAACGTGGGAAAAGTACCATCACCGATTCGAGCGATCAAAGTTAATGCACGCTTTGGGATCTGCCGAACTTTTACAAACATCGCTGTTTTTAGCAATATATTTTTTACCCGTCGGGGTCGCCGAGTAATCCAGACTGCCGGGTTATCGACAGCCGAATTTGCAAGACTCTACTGTATATATATATTTAAATTTGTTATAAAATAGTTTTATAAAAATTCGCACTCTGTAATTTCACATATTCGTGATTTTTATTACTATTATATACGAAACTCGAGAGTTCATTCTTTTACTTGGATCGATTTTTTTTTTTTTTTTTTACTTTACCCAAACTGAAAAATATTTATCCACAAATTCATAATCATGTATCTGTAATATTATGATATATGTGAATAAATTTGTTTGTAAACCAATTTTATCCCATATATCTGTAATATTACGATATATGTGAATAAATTGGTTTGTAAACCAATTTTATCCCACAGGAAGTTGATATTCATTTTGTTTTATCAAGAGTGTTTATTTATTGTCAGTTACAGATACTTCTCCTTTTCCTCCACAATGACATTTGTGTGTTTCCCATTCCAAAACAAAAGATTGAGTTTATACTGATTATATATCAATGTAAAATTTAATGGAAGTTCAAAAAAATTCTCGAGCTTGATAACAGCTTGAGCACAGCTCGATTTTCCTGAAGCTCGGCTTTAATTAATAACCCCATGATTGTACACCTTTATTTATGTTTACAGATTTATTTTAATTTATAATAAATAGCTCACCAGGAAAATCACTACTGCATAATTATTGACAAACAATTATGCTATTAATGGGACCATTTTACAATGGCTAATTGACCATTTATAACTAGTTGGATAACTTTAAGAACTTAAGACAAATTTTCAAATTGTCTTTTACTGGCCACCCTGTGCAAACTTATAAAGTTGATCACAAACTATTTTCACAAGAATCTAGAAACAACTTAGTTGTTATATGCTACCCGATATTCTTTGAGCAAATATATACTGATAATATTAACAACTGAAAATGTTAGTTCTGCTTATACCACTGTCAACAATTATTTCAGAGAAACTTTCTTCTACACATCTCATCCTCATTGTGTCAAATTAACTTCAAGGTTATAGATAGTTATAACAATTAAACTTAGTTGTTATATGCTACCCGATATTCTTTGAGCAAATATATACTGATAATATTAACAACTGAAAATGTTAGTTCTGCTTATACCACTGTCAACAATTATTTCAGAGAAACTTTCGTTCTACACATCTCATCCTCATTGTGTCAAATTAACTCCAAGGTTATCGATGGTTATAACAATTAAACTTAGTTGTTATATGCTACCCGATATTCTTTGAGCAAATATATACTGATAATTAACAACTGAAAATGTTAGTTCTGCTTATACCACTGTCAACAATTATTTCAGAGAAACTTTCGTTCTACACATCTCATCCTCATTGTGTCAAATTAACTCCAAGGTTATCGATGGTTATAACAATTAAACTTAGTTGTTATGTGCTACCCGATATTCTTTGAGCAAATATATACTGATAATTAACAACTGAAAATGTTAGTTCTGCTTATACCACTGTCAACAATTATTTCAGAGAAACTTTCGTTCTACACATCCCATCCTCATTGTGTCAATTTAACTTCAAGGTTATGTTTGCTTTCATATTTATCGATCAAATATTAAATGTTATTTGTGGTCAGATCTATTCCACAGTATTTCTTCATGATAACAATTAGTTTATTCAAATTGGGAACATATTTCAAAACATGAGCTGGAATTCTTGTAACAGTCATTCTTATTCTTAGTTTGGGGAGTAATAACTTAGATCATAGTGCACATACTAGTTTAGCATTTTCTAATTCAAACTTATTTATTTCAGCTGTTTAACACTTTTAATATTAATTTAATAGTGTTTAATTCAGCTAATATTCTGTTTATTTCAGCTAATATTGCTATGAGCATTGGAATGCTAATCTGGATTATGTCCTTTTTTCTATTTCAAAGATATGACAATGTTTCGTTAATTCTACAAGTATTAATGTGTTTTTTTCCTACAATTGCTATGAAGAATTGCTTGTTTGTCATGCTCATCTTTGAAAAAACCAGTAAGTATGATTTTATCAGCATATTTTCTATAAGGCATATTATAACCTTCCACACATACTCATACAGCAAGCCCAACCTTAACAAACAAAATGTAATAATCACCATTTTTTCAAAGTTTTGGATTTGAAATTATTGATCACAAATTCAAATTAACCCATTTGATAGGCAATGTTCTTTTTAGTTTTTTCTGTGCAAACCATACATTTCTTTTATATTATAACGATATTGAATTTCAGCTATGTAAATAGACATATGAAAATTACCTCAGGGCTTATATCATAACTTTCTTTACACTACTTTTATGTAATTAATGGTAGCAATCCCAACCCTCTACATATATAATTCTGTAGGGTCATACTTTGTGGTCCAAATTTTGAATATATGGTATGGGCGTTACGATTAAATTAGTTACAAGATTGCTAATCTCAGCTGTGTCATTTAATATCTTGTATCTGTAAACTAGTAAGTGATAATCTTAGTAATTGTTTGTGAAGAAATAAATATTTGATTGTGTTGTAATAAATATACGGTATGTATATGGTATAGGCACAATTAGTTACTCTAAATAAATTTTACTCTTGCATTAACAGATATTGCCAAACGAGTTGTTTTATTTTATTGACTTTAACAGTGCTTATGCATATATGTAATAATTATCTATAATATAGACGCAATATATTCTCAAATAGGTTCTTGTCTTTGAGTACTTGAACATTCGACTTTGGTGATTAAAAATAAACTCATTTCTAAAAGAATATGTGCAAATTATTAGAATACAGCACAGAAGAGAATACGTATCATTTATCAATGTATAAACAATACTCTTTTTTAAAATATGTGAAAAAGATCTGAACCATCATTGATATTTTTAAAGATTTGTTTGTTATACGCAGCCCATATTAATCACTTTAGAGATGTTTTAGTTTTAACCAACAGTAATTAATTTTACTTGAAGTACACTACAAACTGAACCATTCTTTTCAGAGATTTTTAATTACTGGATGAGAGTATCTTATTTTGTAAGAGGATATCTTGAATCATTTGGGTGGAAAATCTATTAAACTTTTACAATAGTATCTGAACTCAGCAAAGCTTCCTAATGGCTAATTTTTAAATTTTCACTTATCCTCAATACGTTCGGTGCAATGAGAGCTGATCAGCACCTAAAAACAGTCGAGCCATATGTGGTGGACGCCAATTGGTGCTACACTCTTATTTTGGGATATAGGTTATGAACAGTGTCTTAATTTTATTTTCAATGTTTTTTTTTCTCTTTTTTTTCTTCTTTTTTTTCCCTTTTTTTCCTTTTTTTTTCCCCGTTTTGGGCTGTGAAAGCCTCCTACAGAGGCCTCACCGGCGTCGACCTGCAGATCTTTTGCCGCCCCAATTTCCTTCCTACACCCAACTAGTGATACCCGTCATCCTTACGAAGGAACAGATACTACCAATAGGGTTATCTAGGATGGTTTCCATCTCTTTCCCCGGCGGGCCTAGAGAGTATAGCCTGGCTCGTCCTAACGCCTCACACTCTAAAAGAATGTGTTCTGCGGACTCTTCAGCGAAACCACATTTCCTGCAAGTATTATCTGCAGCAATCCCTATCCTGTGTAGGTGTTTTCTGAGGTGACAGTGGCTCGTTAAGAGTCCAACCACCCACCTCATGTTATCCCTTCTGAGAGAGATGAGTTGTTCAGCATGTTTCTTGCTTGGTCTAAATAACCTTTTAGCAAGTCTACTAGTGGTTGCATTCGTCCAGGCCCTATTCATCTCCTCCCGTATCCACGTATCAACCGCTGCCCTGGCATGTCCATAGGAGATCCTGAACACCGGTTCCGGGCCCACGAAAAGGGATTCTGAACCTGACCTGGCTAATTCATCTGCTCTCTCATTACCATCAATACCTGAGTGGCCAGGAACCCAGCCCACAGTGACCGTGTTCATCTGCCTAAGCTTTATCAATGATGAGATACAGTCCCATACCTGCTTCGACTTTACCCTAGTCGTGTTTAGTGCCTTAATAGCAGCTTGACTATCTGTGAAGATCAGAATGTTCTTACCTATGTATTTCATTCTTTGATTCTCCTTGATACATTCAGAGATAGCACCTACTTCTGCTTGGAAAACGTTCTTGTGTTGGCGCACACAAAGCACTTGCGTTGTACCTTTCTTGTCTGCCCTTCCGGTATGTGTGTAGGCCGAGGGAAGTGGAGAGCGGTCAGACGCAGTGGATGTTTGTCGCCACTCAAGGTCATCGCTATCGGGCGCGATACAGCCGTTTCCTTTTCCCTGAAGTTCATTTCAAAGATTTGCCTTATGAGAGCAGTTCTGAAGTCTGTAGCATTTCAAAAAAAGGAGGCTGTAGTTAATATGATAATTGAAACTATTTGAAAATATAAAAATTATTCTTTTGAACTTGAAGAGTTCCACTAAGTATTTATTTATTAAGATTTGAATTTTATTATTGTTTTGCTCGACTTATAGGCGCCAGATGTGTTAACATCAATTTAGAAAAAAGAAAAGAAGTTAATTATCGTTATTAAAATTTCTCAGGGGTCGTAAGTTCTTTTACAGTGTACTTACAGTGATTCTGGTTTCAGAAATGAAAATACTTGTAGCTGAAATATTACACAAAAATTTATTAAACATAAAAAATGGTATACAAGAACATATCATTTAAACATTTTAAGAAATCAAATAAGAATATCATCTTAGTTTTTCTACTTTCTTTGTTTTTCTCTGAAGGAGATTGTTTCATTTATTCCATGAATTTAACTCTTTACTTTAAATGTTGCAACATGAATTTACATTTAATTTTAAATTATTTTGTAAATCTATGAAGTAGATTTACCTTTAAAATTGAAAGTTTTAATTTTTTATCAATTTACTTTTCTTTAAACATTTTTTTAAAAAGATAACAAAAAATCCAATAAATACAAAACATATGTATCAAAATATAATACAATTCATTAGTCTAAGGTTAACACAAGGTGCCTATACCACAGCACCAATTTTTTATATAAAAAAAATTGTTCGAAGGTAGTAATTCAGACGTCCTGTTTCTAGTAGTTTCCAGCGATCGTTGCATTCAGGATGATTCATATTACATGCGTTTTCGCACAGCACTCAAAAAATGTTTGTCATTTATGTAATAACACATGACGAGTTTATTGTCTTTTACTGAGAAATTGTCTCTACCGAATTCTCACTACACGGAAAATGATCTTTCAAGAGTTCATCGTTCATTTTCAAGAATCACGTGCACGGTATTACATCACTTTGTTCAAATTGCGTTTCTCGGTCCTTTTTATATAAAAGTTTATTTACGAGTAACTATCACTCAATACTAATTGTCTGTGATGATAAACATTTAAATTGAAATAGTCTTAGGGACATCTAATCACTCCTGAAACAGTACATTCTTAAAATTCAACTGAATACAAAGTACGTCCATTACCTACTAATGCTGGACTCACACTGTTGGTTGCCATGAGGCGAAATCATACATTTGTCAGCCTTCCTTCCGGCGCTGTTAGCTAATTTCACACACTCCCCGCAATACACAAACAATGTACATTTATTATTTATTAAAAACAAATTATATTAAAATTGACATGATTATTTATTCTGTTTTCTTGAAAATCTATTTTTTCTTCTATTAATGAAGTTACTAAATAAATTTATGATTTGAACAGCCTATTTCCGTATCTTAACCCGCGGATTTTAAACCTATTATAGATTTTACTTTTTTACATTATTACAAGTCGTGGATGTGGCTATTGTTATCATGATAAGCCTTGTGCATGGTGAACGAATTCAAGACAACTATATCAATTATGTGCAAAAATAACTTTTTGTACCATTTTGTTGTCTTTCGTGTTGAATCGTTGAATGATATCAACATATCACTTATACTAGACAAGGAACATAGGCACAGGTGTGTGTAGGGGGGAAACAACCGCGGAGAAGACGATGCCACCGCCTACATTTACGCGCCAATCAATACGCATGGTGAATTCTCCTGAAACCACTCCCCCTGGAGTTTTCCTGCCTTACAATTGTGAAAAACCCGATTTCATGTGTTCTTAATACTATTTCTTGTTGAATTGTGACAACATAATAAGCCATGACTAATTTGTTTTATGATATACTTTTATTGCTCAGACGTAACCTAAAACGTTCCGGAACGTCCATACTCATTTACGCAAACAGCACAGAGGACGTTCAAGAACGGCCGTACTCGTTAATCGGTATTTTCCTGTACTCTTCAATAGGTTAAAGTAGCCTTAGGTAATATGTAAACTATATGTTAGTTTGTACAATAGCTCCATCTAGTCTTTATAACTAAAGGAACCTATTCAAAAATTATTTTAATATACATTTTTGAGCAAAAAATCAGTAAAATGCTGAGGTTTTATACATCATCACAATACTAATAAATAATACAAATTTAAAATTAGATTACATACTAACATATCATTAAAATTTTTTTAAATCAAGTGGGGGGGGGGAATCAATTACAAAAATACAAAGCTGTTAAAAGTTTAGGGTATTATTTCACATGCTTGACAATGAAATATATATTTTTTAATGCTCACAACCCATCTTTTAATTAAGTGTATAAATTTAAATTGAGAATTTACATGTTTTGTATTATTTTATAATTGTTTTCCAGGAACCTATTTGACATGGTCTATGCTTTTCTCAGACGGACTAGGAGGCCATGGAATGTCTCTTGGATTAATCTTTGGCTTGTTAATAGTAAATACAATAATTTACCTAATAATTGCCTGGTATGTTGATTCTTTAATTCCTGGACCTTATGGAATTGCCAAACCATGGTATTTTATATTTCAGGTGAGTTAATAACTCATTTTAATAGTAATTATGTTTTATAACTAAACTGGCTGTTACAAATTAATTTGATCACAGGAACTTTGGAAAGTTACTCCTTTGCATGTATATTTGCTTTTGTATGGGTATAAATTTGGTTTCCAAATCACTTATATTTAAAAAAATACACAATTTGGTTTCAACCCATCCTTAGTATTTATCTGTTATTAGTGAATTTCCTGTATAAATGCAGATTTTGGACACCCAAAATATTGTCCAATAACTGTAAAGTGTATAGAGTGTAATCTCCACTGCAGCCGTCCACAGAATAATAAATAGCTTTTTAATCAATTTTAAATATAAATGAAAAATTAAATCTATGAAAGTGTAATACCTCAAATCTGAATTATTAAGCTATAAGTTAAAATTTTATTAATTATATAAACAAATGCTATGAACTGTATTTAAAAATAATCTGGGGATACCAGTGCTTTAAAAAAAAATTTAAACTGTTCATTTACCTTAACTTTTGGCTGGCGAAGGGTGCCAGTTTGGCTGTAGTAAAGGGTGCCCGTGTCAGCATTGACTCTATTTTTCTATTTACTCTGTGTGAATTTCTTGATAGACACTATTTAATGTCTTGGAGTGTGTAAGATAGAGGTGTGCGACCCTGGATTTTTGAGTTTAGGCCGAGCTTAAGCCAAGTTTAGGTAAATTGAGCTGAACTTGAGCTTTAATCGAGCTCAACTTTTACCAAACTTGAGCTTTTTACTGAACTCGAGTTTTTTCCGAGCTCAAATTTTTAAAGAACTCAAGCTTTTAATTAACTAGCTTGAACTTTTATCAAGCCTCTTAACGATCTCAAGTTGTGATTGAGCTCAAGTTTTTTAAAGTTTCGAATAAATTTTGCATTAAATAACAATCAGTATAATGTCAATCTTTTGTTTTGGAATGGGCACATATGGAGAAACCAGTGCAGTGGGAAAGGCGAAGTAGCTGTAATTGCCGGGATACAGACACTCTCGATCGAACCAAAGTATACAAATTTCTTTTGGTGTGAAATTATATTACAAATTCATTTCATTCGCACACTTTCTAACAAATACATATTTTACTACAGAACATTATTATGAATTTGTAGATAAAGATAGTTCGGATAAAAAAAAAAAAAAAAATGAAAGTGAGACAAATAAAAGAAAAAACTTTTGGTTTCGTAAATAAGAGTAACATAATTCATGAATATGTGATCTTACTGAGTGCGATTTTTGGTTAACTATTTTATGCAAAATTTGAATATTTAATAACATAATTAACAAAGTGTTAATACAATGACTAGCGTTTTAAGCCTAGTAGAAATGAGGTGGGAGAACTACTTTGAACACATGAACCGGTGTTTGTAATAATTTGTTATCAGGTCTATGCGCTTCAACATACAAAACTGCCCATTTACACACGTTGTAGTAGAAGAAAGTACGGTTTACATCTGACTTTAATAATAGTACAATTAATTCTGATATAATTGTTTGATCATTATTTGTATTATAAAAACTAGCCAAATTACTAAAAAAACTAACTGAGAGAGAAAACTATTTTTTCAGACTAGGTGTTAGATGATCAATGAGCACTGTGGTAAATGTGAACAATATAAAACACTGAAACCCCTACCACAAGTTTGGTACAATAACACACACACACGCACGCACTAACGCACACACGCACGCACGCACGCACACACACACACACACACACACACACCACACACCACACACCACACACCACACACCACACACCACACACCACACACCACACACCACACACCACACACCACACACCACACACCACACACCACACACCACACACCACACACCACACAACACACAACACACAACACACAACACACAACACACAACACACAACACACAACACACAACACACAACACACTAGCAACACATTTTATAAAAACTTTTTTTTCTCTTATGAGAAGGGTGACTAAAAATAAATATCATATCTGTGTGTGTTTCATTTTTTTTCCGATATCAATTCTACCTGTTTACTATTATACATTTTTCGGACATTTGCCATCATTTGTGTGTTAAAAATCAAAACACGACGTTTTGGGAATAAGAATTAATTCCCGTTATCAAGTGACTAAAAACTAAAGAAACATGAAAGTAGAAACTAAGCCTATGTAAGAAGTGAAATTAAATAAGAATACCACCAACCAAAAAAAGGTAAATTTATTCTTTTTTTCTTTTCAAAAACTCACCAAAAATAGTAATGTTTATGGAAAACCAACTTCTATAAATCACTATATTCAGAAAGGTTCGTAGAATTTAGTAATGTAATGAAACAAAAGTTTGAAAAATAATTTTGGAGTCAGTATGGCAAAGAACAAAAAACACACACAAAAATCGAAGGCTAACTTTTGCATAGAAAACTTTTGCAAGGCTAACTTGTATTGAGCATAGAAAATTTTGTTTTACATTTTTTTTCAAGTATTACAAACTTTTTCTAATATAAATGTGAATAACAATTGGTAAAAAAAAATCAAATTCTAAAATTTTCAAAATAAAAATAATGTTTTCCCGTAAAAGTGGAAATCGACGAAAGTTAGGTTAGGTTTGTAACCTTGACAATTTAGGCGTAATTAGTAATTTTCTAAAGCTAAGCCTAAGACAAAATCACTAGATTTCACTAAAACAATAAATTTTACAATGAATAACACACATATACACTTGTATAATCAAATAAAACACTCAATATAAGAAAATTTGCTTTTACGCCTATGTTTACAACTTACTTCTTGGTTAGTCCAAATATAAACCGTTCAAAAACCAGAACTTCACTCAAAAAAATAAACTTTAGAAATAAAAACACATATATTGTAACTTGTATACACAATTTATATACAATTTGTATACACAAACCTTCAAAATAACAAATATCTAACCCCAAAACAATATGCGCCACGCCTTTTATATTTTAATTTACGTCACACAATTGGGTATGTTGCGAGATCAAAACAAAAACTTCTAAGTATCTATCGCCTATATCAAGTACTACCAACTTGTAGAATGAAATCTCCTCTACAACATACTATAAAGATCAATTACAAAATTTCGATTTAAAAACGATTATTTTATTTAGTAAACTGCACCAAATGCCAAGTGAATTTCGTTCCGTAGGTTTCTACTATGGTCAATTAGAAATATCTTGCGATCTGTGCCACACAGAACCATTTGTAAACTACGGATAGAAAGAGAAAGATGTGATCTACAGAACAGTGTTTTGTTTGACCTGTTTGACAGAAAAATAGATTTGTAATCATATGAGAAAAAATGGCGTCGCTTTTACTAAAATCCGCCCAGTTCAAATCTTTGACGTTACGCATTAAAAATATGTGAACTTCAGCATTTTTTGGAATATTATTTATAAGTTTTGTGGTTTTTTTTATGCATGATTATGTATCTACGGAACATTAGCTTTCCAACACTATTTTTTTTATTGCGATAGGACGATTCTAAGTGGGCGAAATGTTGAATTGCAAAATACGTATTTTATAGCCAACTTGTCCGGGAGAATGGGTACGATTTTGGGTCTTTAACAGTTGGAGGGTTAAGTAACATTACATGGCAACTACTAAATCTTATAAAAAACATTCTCATGATGTAAGGACAAAACCCGATTAAGAATTCAAACATCCGTATTAAACTAAGCTTCTGCTCCGGGGTTCAAGAAATCAAAAGACAGAGTTACACTTTTGGCTTGTTCAAATGTTACTGGAGACTGCAAACTAAAGTTATTGCTCATAGGGAAATCTGCTAAGCCTAGCTTGTTTAAAAACATTTCCATTTCTAGCCTGCCCGTTTTGTACAAAAACCAAAAAAGTGCTTGGATGGATTCCAAAATTTTCAAAGAGTTGTTTTATGGCAACTTTGTGCCTCAAGTCGAAAAAATTTGGAAGAAAACAATCTCCCTTGCAATGCTCTTATGCTTATGGACAACTGCCCTGCTCATCTCGACATGGAAGAAATGGTTTCTGGTGAAATCAAGACAATGGTTTTGCCCCCAAACGTAACCCCACTTCTCCAATCCATGGATCAAGGGGTGTTGGAAAATCATAATAGAAATTATAAAAGAAAACTTTAAAAATTGCTCATAAGGGAAATTGATGAAGGAAAAGAAGTTTTGCAGACTCTAAAAGCCATCACAATGATAGATGTTGTCTACATGTCTGCCGAGTCCCGGGGGAAGTTAAAAGCTCTACCCTTGAATGATCTTGGAGGGAGCTGTATAGTGTTGATGTTCAAGAAGCCGCAACCTCGGAAAATGAAAATGCTGATGTCTATCGTAAGCCTGGTGCAAAGAATCCCTGCTGATGAGGCTATCACTACAGACGATGTGGAAGAGTGGATAAATGCGGACGATCAACATGAAGTCACAGATGATATGATTGTTGAGACAGTCAAAGATGAGGCACAAAACGCCCAAGAGGGGAGTGATGAAGATGAGCCGATGGAACAGGCTGGAAATAAAATAAGTCACGCCGAGGGCTTCAAAGCCATACAAAGAGCTATTGATAATTTGGAGCAACAGGCAGAAACAACTTCGATGGATCTGCTGCTGTTTGATCGACTTCGAGAAACAGCTGCAAAGAAGCGGGCCAGTTCAATAAACCAGAAAACTCTTGATGAACTTATTCAAGAAGTAGGCTTAGTTTTCGTTCTATTATTATATACTGTATTAGGTTTCGTAATAAAGTGAACTCAATATTGTAATTCAATTTTATGTCTTTATTTATTACTGTATCAATCCCAAAACGTTTTTGTAACGCCTGTAACACAGATCGGCGACCGAAAACGCAAACGCTACCATTGATTTCAATGGTGGCGGGGGACACTCTCGTTCGCCGGTCTGTTTGCCCGTGTTATCCGAGTTTCTGGTTATCCGAGTGTCCTCTGGTTCACATTAGCTCGGATAATCAGGGCCCTACATGAAAACATAAAATATCAAAAAATCATCACAAGTACATATTTCTATTTACAAAAAAATGTTTCTTACATGAAGCAATATTACATGATTCAAATTAGTTAACTCTATGAACCTAACCTGTTCTGAACTATCTTCTATTGACTATGGACACCTCTATTGGAACACTAATGTCACTACAGGGATTGTTACCTTTAAGTTACATACCCATTGATAACTTTAGTCTACTTTGTTCAACTTGAGCGCTTCAGATAGCCTCCACCTCCACCATTGCCCATTCATTATTCTAATTTTCTTTTTTTATCTATCCTGCCTTTATCATAATGTGTTTTTATGAAAGGCCTATCTCAATTCATGCCTTGCCCATTTCTCTGTCTTTCCCTTATATTTTTGTTTAATAATTAAAAACCTCTGAGACTCTTGGCAGACCATTATTACCTTTTCTAAAATTTAAAGTTTATCTGGTCTAGCCGATTATTAAGAATAATCCTAAATTTTATGATAATTGCTTTACAACATGCCAAACAAACAATCACGTAGACATGGGAAGTTCTTATAAAGAGCCTTATTATAAGATTATGAATTTCTTGTACTGGCCCCGAGATCTGTCTACCCATAATTATTCTACTTTGGAATTCTTTTTGCTTCTCCTCCGACCAAAATCTGTTGAAAAAGTCAATGGAAAATTTAAAAAAATTCCTAATATAGGTCAGTCTATAAATCCCCCCCGTTTCTGATCGTCATAAATATTTACACATCTAAAAACATCTTAGGGTTTATATTTATAATAAAACTCTGGAATCATTGTATAATCTTGGTACTACACTCTCCATTATCATGAGCCTTATACTTAACTTATTCACACATTACTATTTTCAAATTGTTGTTAATTTGTCTTTTACTTTATCTAGTCCCCGATTAATTTTAGAAAAATTTTGTTCACATTTTTCAAACTTATTTACTACTTTTTTTGATGTAATACACTAATTCATTTTTTCAATTGAATCATCATCTGACCTAACATTACATTTCCTCGTTTCTTTACATTTTCTAACCTAACTTTAAGTTTTTCACAATTCATTACATTATTTGAAAAAGAAATAAACATTTACAAAATTGTATAGCGAAATAAGCAATTTTTAATGAACATTCTAGTGAAAATAAAACAGTTAGAAGGAGCATATTTTAAAGTTTTTTTCTATCATATTAGAGATGTTTTATATGCACCTATGTGTCATGTAGCAGATGTCTATTTCAATTGTCAAGTTCTGATTACACTCTTTGGAGGGTATCGTGGTCAACACTCTCTACAGCTCTTGTTATGTGTTGTCTTAACTCCAAGAATCTAGAAGGCAGTGGAGGGTCGAAAACTTTATCCTTAACATAGCCTCACAAAAAGAAATTTCAGTAGGTTTAGTCAGATCTATGCGGAGGTCATTACATGGATGACATGTTGTTGGTTGCTCAGTTAATCCAACAATGCAGAAGATATGAGAGAAATCATATTACATCATTATGCCAGTATTACAGAGCTCCATCTTGTACCCAAATTAAGTCATCATTGTCTTCCTCTAGTTGAGGGATAAGTCACTTACTCACAATGTCCAAGTATGATATACCTCTGACTGTATTTTCTTGAAAAAAATAATGAACCATATACCTTTAAATTAATACAGCACAAGAAACGTTCAACTTAGGATAATTTCTATCTTATTCCACAATTACTCTAAGATTTTCAGTTCCCTAAATAAACACTTTGGGTCCGTTGACTTTTCCACTAACAGGAATGTTGAATTGTCACCATAAATGAGTCTATCACACCAACCATCTATACCATATGTCTGAATATCAACATAAGGATTCAAAATGTTTACTCTTATTGTCATTATGCAAAGCTTGCAATAACTGCAGTTTGTAAGACATTTTATCATAATCCTCCAAATAGTGGGGTATGGAATTTGGAGCTCCATACTTACCCTGGTCATTTATTTTTTCGAACTGCAGAGGATATCAGCTAAGACTTTTTCCACCTGATCTTCTGGTATTGGTGGTTTACCAGAGCTTTTACCTTCACACTAACATCCTGTGTTTTTTGAAGTCCTTGTGTCAATCGTAGATGAACTGCCTAGTAGGAGGGTTTTTACGATAACATATTCTAAAATGATGTTACACTACAGTAACATATTGCGTTTTCTCTAATTTTAGCACACAAATTTCCTCACGGGTATTAACCATTTTTTATAAACAAAACTTATGACCGTCTGACAACAATGTTAACAACAATCAGCTCTTGCAATAAAAAACTTCCAAGTTATTAGCTTTCCACTGATCGCAATATGTGAAATATACTGATTAAAAATATCTAGTAGCCTATTTGTTTTATTCTTCTGTCAAAGTGTAAACAAGGGGTCATCTGAGTGTTGTAATGAAAACTTCAAGTAATTAGTTTTCTAGTGATTATGATCAATTTTAAAATATTTAGTTTTTATATTATTAAGTTGTTGGTGTCTATTTATTTGTAAATAGCTCTGACTTTTGTATATGTATGTTCGAAAGATATTTTAATTTTATTTGTTTCAATTTTGATATTGTTTTTATTTTTGTTGGTTATTAGTGGGAGACACCCCGTAGAAACAAAGAACAACTGGTATTTCAGGATGAAGACGAAGATGAAAATAATTTTGAATCTCCTCCAACAGGAATTAAAGTCGGAATCAGTATTCGCAACTTGCGCAAAATTTTTTCATCCAATGTTGTAGCTGTTGATAAAGTAAATTTAGACATATATGAAGGTGAAATCACAGCTCTTTTGGGACACAATGGTGCTGGAAAGACAACAACTATGTCTATTCTTACAGGTTAGTTATAATTTTTGTTTATACAACTTTGTAAAATTAAACACGTTAATAAAATATAAAAATGTACATTTAATTTGACTATAAATAAGTCATTCATGATTGTTTGACTTTATTAATAGAAATTTCTGTTATTCAAAAATGGTGTTAATTTTCATGTTTTCACAGTATTAATATTATATTATACTTTATTTTGGTGGAAGCAGATGTAATGTACCATTAATTTTTCTCTATCACTAGTTCTTATTCTATTTGTTTTCAACTATTATTCTGCTACAATTAATTGTATCCCAATTAATATAGCACTTCTTTGTTTCATTAAAGAAAGAAAGAAATATAAGAAGTTTACATATGGTATTATTTTAATCTTGAAATATGTTCTACATAAAAAAAAAAAAAGATTAGGATTGTTTGTACTTAAGGATTGTAGTCATTGAGGTGAACCCTCAATTAGAGGATTTTCACCTAGGTTAATAAACCCCAAATCTTTTGTGCTGGATTCTGGTGGTGGTCACTATTTTTACTTTATAATATCATTTTGTCTTGATTTGTCTAATGAGTATAAAATATAGATAATAAGCCAAGTCTTGAGCAGAGACATTTCTTAGAAATCTTGAACAAGAACTCAAACATTATTGGTTTGGCTCAAGCCTGGCTTGGTTTAAGACCATGGCTTTATTTTATGAACCTCACAGTTTTTTTTAGCACAACTTGATTTTACTATCAAGGTTCAAACTGATAGAGTAATATTACAATGAAAGCTTAATGTAACAAAAATTGATAAAATGAAAAAATTAACCTTATCTGGGATTGGATATGAAACAAATTGATCTATTTATCTTTACTCACTTTATCATGAGATAAAAACAGGTTTACATTAACATGCGTAGATATGAGGAAGGTTATGGGGGAAGGAACTAAACTGTCTAAGTGATACACTACTTATCCCACTTAATATTATGGCAATAACAACACACATGAAGCATTAGTTAGACATATGCAACACCAAAATATCCTTGTTTTAATATTTTATTTTTAAACACCCAAATTAATAATTCAATTTCAAATTTATAAATTATAGAAAAATTGAATTTATCATACACAATTCAAATTTAACATAATCTAGTAGTTTTCAGTTATAAGTTTTAATAGTTTTGAATAACTACATTTGTGTGGTTATTTCATCACCAAACTTCAATAAACTTAAGAATTAAAATATTGTCTTCTTGAGAATAAGATCCATAAGATTTTCCCATTTTGCATTTAAAACTCTCTAATGATGATGTGAGGTCTGTGTTCCGTCTTTTGCCCTGGTTGAAGATTGTGTTGAATCTCTCGCCATTTAGTATTGCAAGTCAGAGTAAGTAATAAAACGGGTTTACCATAATATGTTCTCACCATTGATATTAAATCTTGGTAGTGCTGCATTATTGACTTAGGTGAGCCCATAAACGATGATGGCAAGATAACAATATGCCCTGTGCAGAATTCCTTAACATCTGCTGGATTATTTAGAGAATCCATAAGTACTTGATAAGAGTCAATTCGAATTTCTGTCGAATGCTTACGGATATAGTCTAACAGGCTTGCTTCAACCCTACAGTACAAATCAACAGTATATTGTTAGGTTAATTTACCACTAATGAATAAGGCTAAAATTGCCTCTAATTGCAAAACGGTGTTGCTCATATTCAAGCATTGTTTAACATTTCACATTTTTGAGCCTCTAAGTTGAGTTAGTACTCGGTTCAATATTTGACGTAAGCAAGATGTGACGTCGGGGAAACTTGTGTCATATCTCATATTGTGATCGTATATTCGAAGCCTCATATGGATGGACAGACAGTGTTCTGAAATTGGTAAATGTTATAGAATCGTGAGTAAACGATTTGTATGAATGAAAAAAGTTAAATACAAGGCCATTTTAAAATTTAAAATATTATAAACTTTTATTATAATAAATAAGTAAATTTATGAAAGTAGTTTTTCCCCAAAAATAAATATATTAGGAGAGTGCAGTGTGTAGTGCGCAGATATAATCGTCTGGTTATCCCCAATTGGCCTAAAAAATTCACCAATCACAGCATTTCGCAGTCGGACTGATACAGAAGACTTCTTGTAGTTTCATTAGGTCATCTTTGTTCGGCGAGAGTGGTCATGTTGACTCTCTCATCACCCATGAGACCTTCTCGTTAGGCTGATCGCTTCCAACAATCTTCAAGAGCGATGTATGCAACGAACAAGCTTGTCAGTAAAAGAAACAGTTTAATAAGCAAAACAGTAAAAGAAATTTTGCTTGATTTTAATTAAGATCAGTGTTTCATTTTAATTAGCGCCATGGTATAGACGCTTATGTTGTTTTTCAAACATCGTTTTCATATGAAAACATATTATTGGTTATCGCAATACATAACAATAAAAAATAAAAAACCACTAAAGAATACAATACCACTAAAGAAACATTCTAGTGGTACTAGTTAAAATCTTAAGAAAAAGACGATTAATTTATAAATTAATCATAAAATAAAGACATTGACAGATTTTCTAGAAATAAAGGTAATAACTTTAACCCTCGAACTGATGTATGTTAATTTGTTTTTAAAATTCTTCGTTTGTTTAAAAATTAATAAAATATATTATTTTTATACAAAACCTAACTTATAAGACATCATTTTTCTCAGAAAAATGCATAGAATTCATCTATGTAATAAATTTTTTTTTTTTTTGAAACGGTTTTGGAGTAAGTATGTTACATGTCAAAAAATGATGTTATCATTTTTCAGAAAAACCTGTATCCAAAATCAATAGCTCACTACCTTTTTTTAAGATATACACAATTTTGTGTATTATTTGTGAATATATTTAGGGAAAAAAAAAATTGTTACATTTTCAAGATTTAAAAAAATATTTTATGTTAATTGGGACATTGGTCATTTTATTTTCAACAATTTACCAAACATAGTAATATATATTTTATACAAAAGTGCTATATATCATTATGTTCAGAAAGGCGCATAGAATCTAGGTGTGTAGTGAAAAAAATGTTAGATGTATCACATTTGAAGTTTTTTGGTCAAATACCAAAAAATCGAAGGGTAAAAAGAGAAAAATTTCACAGATATCGTTATGTACACCGTACTAATAAGTTTTCGGAATTTTTTCAATGATTACTACAGATTTGTAATATATTTGTGAATATATTTAGAGGAAAAAAATAATAATTTGTTACATTTTCAAAATATAAATAACGATTTCCCCTAAAAAGTGATACTCTGACGGTTGAGGTTAGGTTAGACACCTCAACAATTTAGGTGTAATTAGTAACTTTCTAAAGCTAGGCCTAAGACAAAATCACTAGATGTCACTAAAACAATAAACTTTACAAAGAATAACACACATATACACTTTTATAATCAAATAAAACACTCAATATAAGAAAATTTGCATATAGGCTAAATTCACAACATACCATTTAGGTTATCCCAAATATAAAACGTTCACAAACTAGAAATTCACTCAAAAACATAAACTTTAGAAATAAAAACACACATATATATATATGTTGTAACTTGTATACAAAATTTATATACAATTTGTATACACAAACCTTCAAAATAACAAATATCTAACCTCAAAACAATATGCTCCACGCCTAATATTATAGTATTTGCGTCAGACAATTGCTATGTTTGGAGATCAAAACAAAACCTTCTAAGTAAGTATTTGCCTATGTCAAGTGGTACTAACTTGTAGAATGAAATTTCCTCTACAACATACTATAAAGAACGAATACAAAATATGAAATATATTGTATGGTATGTCATTTCGTAAACTGCACCGAATGCCAAATGAATTTCGTCGCGTCAAGTCTGTACTATCGTCAAGTACAAATATCTCTGGATCTGTGAGACGCAGAAAAATTTGTAATTTACGGTTAGAAAGAGAAACATGTGATCTATAGAACAGTGTTTTGGTAGACTTATTTGACAGATAAATAGAGTTGTAATCATATGGGGAAAAATGCCGTTGCATTTACTAAAAACCGCACTTTCAAATCTATGATTTTACGCTTCAAAAATATGCGAACTTCGCCAATTTTTAGAATATTATTTATAACGTTTTGTGGTATTTTTTTTGCATGATTATGCATTTACGGAACATTAGCTTTCCAACGGTATTTTATTTATTGCGATACGACAATTCTAAGTGGGCGTAATGTTGAATTACAAAATACGTGTTTTATAGTTGGTGAAGTGAGCCATGACTAATGTCGCGACCCCTCATTTAGGCAAAAAGTGGTCGGCTACCCGTTTTAGGGTTAAATGTTATCAAATTTAAACACGGACTTTGTAAATTTTTCCCTAGTTTCAAAGACAGTAATTTACTGTAAATCCCAATTATTTTAACTATTACTATACTTGTTTTTAAAATTGATGTATTTAGTTTTAAGATTGTATTTGTGTTTTTTCAGGAAGTATTTTCATAATGGGAATTTAATATAGTATATTTCACGTATTTATTTCAGATGAATAGTGTTCAATGAATATTATAAATGAAGTATTTAATAAAATTTTTGATTTATTTGTGACTATTAAGTATTAAGTTTTCTGCAGTTTTAAGCTCTTCTACTTCTCGTATTTGTTTATATGACCTGATGTATGGGTTTTCACAGCCTTCTAGAACATGATAGAGAACTTCAAGCATATCAAGTGTCATTCCTCTATTTGCAGAGTGGCTTAATCTATGATTATTGGGCTCATCAGTACATATAACTGACCGAAGGCTGGCAGAACACTGGGACGTGCTTCTAAGGTGCTTATTTAGTGATAGACGGGACCATGTATTTTAAAACAGTATGAGCCTACATCAGGAGGCATTTCAACGTCAGCTCCAAATTTAGCAAAGCGTTGTTGTAGCTCTTGATGTTTTCCAGATAATGTTGTGAAAGTGGTATATCACCTTTGATTATATTTTGTAGGTCCGTATCGGCCTGGCTATATCACAAATGAACAGTCAGTGAGTACAATGTCTGGGAAGCAACTTCTCAACCGCCAGCCGAAGAAAACGGGTATATGTTTTATTTTATGTCAAAAGATATCGACACGATATCTGAAGGCTGTGTGGCATACCTGTTAACAAGAAGAAACCTACAGGAGACAGCACGGCACTACACGGGGACGTTTATTAACGGAGATGATAGGTGACAAATTCACCATAACAAATCCTACCCATCAAACCCATACAAGGTGCAATAAACTTCATACGAATATCACTATACCATAAGATACACCAGTGACAGTGGAAATAATTTTACCCTTCCATTTCTCCTTAAACGAAGGTAGCACTATCTTTATACAGAAACAGTTCCCATGGAATAGCAAAACATTCTTGAAGCCAATCTTGCATCACATCATTCCTGTCTCATAGACCACACTAACCGTGGTTATAAAATTCCTTTTCACACAAAACCACACCAAATTCATTCCACACCTCCAATATCCTAAACAAAGACTGGAGCCTTTCCACCCTCACCATATTTATATGTAACTGTATTGAAGAGGATGAACTGAAACTAGTATCCCTAACAAAGATCATCTGGTCAGATGTGATGGATACAATGTCTATGTTACATCTAATATTTACTGTTTAGGCACCCACCTTAATATTAATAAATGCATAGATCTTACTGTAGATGTACATAATAAAAAAGATAATATGCATTAGAATACTAGAGAGGGATTATCTTAAATTAAAAGATAGACAACATTAGACATAGAGACGGCATCTTCAAAGGCGTCAGTGTTGTTAGGATTTAGGATAAAAGTATTTATTATTATGTTTAGTAATTATTTTAAATAGTTAAATGTTAGCACCAGTTAAATCTTCAATATCAGACCCATGGTAATCATTTGGATTGTAGGAAGTTACTCTTATTATTATTTTTATATATTTCATTGGAAATAGGCTTCCGATTGTTGAAAAAACTTTTAAAGGCAGTTGCAATATCTACAGGGTCAGTAATCTTTGCTATCTTATTTGTTCATGTGTTGAACAAGATGGTTTTATTTCGTTCATTGTATGGTTATTCATTATTAACTTTTAGGAAAATAATGTTGATAATGTCTTATCTCTATAAATGTGTAGTGAATATAATTTTTAAATGATATTCTGGTGTACACCCTACTGATGTTAGCCTTAAACTACATGGTTACTCTTATTTTGCTTCATGTCTTATGACGATTATACTAATGAAGACGGGGAGAGTAGGTAGCATGAGAAAAAGCACTATGTCATCAATCAGCCTCAAACTTGCATTATCTTTGATGATTCGTAGTCTGAACTTCAGTAAGATAAGTGTATACTCTGCCAACTGAGCTACGCTCCTCAATGTTTACCTCATATTTAGAGTGCAAAATAAATGGCTACATATTTATTTACTTAGTTTTTAAATTTATTTGCAGGTATGTACTCTCCATCGTCAGGATCAGTTTATGTGAGAAACTACAATATTTTTGAAAAAATGGATGACTTTCGAATCAGCCTTGGACTTTGCCCACAACATAATCTTCTTTTCTCTTACCTCAATGTTATGGAGCATCTAATTTTCTTCGGAATGGTTTGTAATATATTAAAAAAAAAAAAAAAAAAAAAAAAAAAAATTTAGTAAATTCTTCAAGACAAGAATTTTGAACTACAGTAGAACCACATTAATCTGGACTAATAGGGGCTCTAGGTTGTCCGAATGAATGAAAGTCAGGATTAAACAAAATAACTTAAGAAATGCAAGATTATTTAGTATACAAAATATAATCGAATACAGTATTAGGTCCTACAAATGTAAGTTACTCCGGCTACTTACAACTTGAATTTAATTTATTTTATGAAACACTAGGGGCAATTTTGAAGGGGGAAAAAAACCACTTAATTTTATTAGTTAGGCGTCCATTTTGTGGTTGGACGCCATCTTGCAAGCATATGAATCTAACTTTATTCTACAACAACTTTTGTATTAATTAATTTTATTTCAAGGATGACTCTACTATGTGAAAAAGGACAAGGTTCTGTCTCTGATCTGTACTTACAGGCTGATTTTATATGACACGGGATAGTGGTTTACACACAATGAAGTTAGTTAGTCATGTTTAGATAATGGAAACCTTTCTTTTTAATTCCCATGAATTTATACGTTACAAACATAATGAATTGCTGTTTTTTACAATTGAAATTACTCACCATAAATTTATATCTTATTCTAACACATTGACCCAAAATTGTGTAAATGCAAAGTCCTCAATTATTGTTCGTCTTGAAAAAATTTTAATTTTGATTACTCATTTATTTTTTAAATATGAATACTTGTTTGTCTTTACTCACATGTTACACTTTGTAAAACACTTTTATTACGCAAAGCATTGCTTTTAAGTCACTTCACAACACTTTCTTTTTATATGCAACAACTACTTAAAACGCTCCATACTTGACGCAATACTCGTGTCTTGCTTCTCTGACTCCCCTCATTAGACTCTGTTGAAGCCAAGCTTTTTGTCCTTCTTCCTGCAAGTAACGCCAACTCAAAGCATCTTGGGATATATGTCACATGATGATTCAATCCTAGAGGCACATTCAATCAACGCGCACATTTTGAGTTCAAATCCTATTCACAGTTCACTGTCCCCTTGAGCAATCCTTAACTTCAAATGACAGCTTCCTACTTAAATACATCAACAACATCCTTATATTTATTTTCATTATTTATATTTATTATTCATATCTATTATCTATATTTTATCATTTATCATTGGTTGGAGGATGTCCCATGCTTAAACAAAATACAGAATAACTAGTGCAGCAGGCCTACAGAATTTGAACATGGCAATCAACCTTCATTGACTACACTTGACATGCTTACTGGTTTGAAGAAACTGGTGATATTTTTTTTGTTTTCCTTTGACATTAATTTTTTTAATAATTCACTCATGCAGATGCCTCAATTGTTTGCAATATGCAGATATGTTTCCATAGTTGTTATCGTTAACATATTTAATGTTAATGTTTTAGATGGTCTTTAATTTCACTGAGTTTTGGCTTAGGGTTAATAAAATATCACCCACTTCATCCTGGTCATATTTACCCCTTTCAGAGTTTTCTGCAGCAATCATACTTTCAATGATCTCTTTCTCTGTTAAAATGTGATAATTTGAATTATCGTCATCTTCTAGCCACAACTCAATGTCTTTCATTGTTACTGAATTTTCACCACTTTGGTGGAGAGTGTGTGGAAAATCCTGTGTTTCCAATCCAGCCATATCAATTTTTGTTATTGATTTTAGAATTTAACTGAATTACAAATTTTTTATGATGGTAGATGGCAAAAAAAAAGACTGTCCAGGTTAAGCGAAGTCCGGTCTAATGGGGTTCTACTGTATTAATATTTCAGATTTATTATACAGTATACTATATTTAACTACTCCTGCTTGTAATAGCTTCATCTAATATTTTATACCGCAATTTTAAAAGATCCAAATCAATTTTTCTATCACAAATTTAGCTTTTGAGAAATTAATTTTCAAAAATATTATTGAATTCATTGTAAATAAAAATTAATTCGTTATTACAGAAAACAATAAAATATGTTTACTCTATGATCAGATGTTTTCTGTCCCATATTTGACTACAGAATTATTTTTTGTTTTGAATTGGTGGATGATAATGTTTTTGGATTATGTTCCATACAGAACTTACTTATATAGAAAATAGATACTATTAGATTTTTATATTTTATAAATTTATGTCTGTAAAATGATTTTATTGTTCTTTTCAATTAAAAACAATTTTTTAAATTAAAAGGAGCTGGTTAATTTTAAAATAAGAAATTTTCGGATACATTTTTTTTTTTTCCAGTAAAAAGTGAAAAAAGAAACATATTTCAGACAAAAAGTGGCGTAATACATAATATTTATTTTGGAGTACAATGATATATTTGGGGGATAACAAAAAGATGTTTGAGGCTAGTGTGCCTAACAGTCATAACATATTAGATGGTTATGATAAACAAATTAGGTGAAAAAGAGAGATTATGCAATTTTCTGATAGAATATAAATTTGTGTTAGGTAATATAAATTTGTGTTTAGGTTTCACATTCTCTATACTTTCTTCTTTCTTTCTGTTTAGAATTTAAATATCTGCCTTGATTTATTTATTTTGCCCAACTTCCTGTTAATTGTGTGTAGTTTTTAAAAACAAAAACTATATTGTTATTTTTCATGGTAACCTTTTTTTGTTTTGTTATAATAATAATAATAATACGTTTTTAACTTTTGTTGTTTATACTTTGATTTTAGTTAACTTAGTCTTATTGTATTTTTTAAAACAACAGACTTGTTATTAAATTATGAATTTGACCTAAATCCCTAATTTGTGACTTAAAAAAGAAATAATTAAATAATAATTTTAATAATGTTTAGTTAAAGGGTCTCTCGTTCAAAAATGCTGAAATAGAAGGAATAAAGCTACTTGAGTTATTGAATATTATTGAGAAGAAGGCTGTCATGGTTGATAAACTATCTGGTGGCATGAAGAGGAAACTTTCTTTAGCGATTGCTCTCATTGGAAATCCTAAGGTAAAATTGAAGCATTATTTTAAGACGTGTGGTATGAATAATTCAAAGTTTTCAAGTTATGAATATTTTGCCCCATGGAATGATTAGATTTTGGACCAAATCACTTAAGGGTTGGAGTAAAAATGGGGTATAGCATGCATAATGTTCTATTGAATGGTTTTGATTTCAGTACATTACTTTAGGTATGATGGATAAAAAGTACGTTGATTCCAAATATTTGAAATTTTTTTAATAAATTTAATAATAATTTTTAATAATTCAGTTTTAATTAAATATATAATATCTATATATTTTTGAGAGGTTTGAATTTGACACCTAGCTAAATGTAAGTACTTGGTCTTCAAATTTCTAAAAAATCCAAAATGCATGTAAATTTAAACATTGTTTTATTTACCTCTTTTCATGATGCTTATAATATTTACAGGATGTCTACCAACTCGGAAAATCAGGAAAAAGTCGAGAATTTTAAGTAGTTGGGAAAACTTGGTAAAAAGATGGGAATTTGGTTAATAATCCGGGAAAACAAAGTATTTTTATACTATATCAGTTAAAACCAAATATACCTAGGATTTTTGTTGTTGAGAGAACAACATCGTGGTAGTATAACCAAAGAATATTCAAAATCTTTCAATAATTATTAATAAAGTAAGCAGATCAATCACATTATACCAGTTTATCCACTTCTACTGCGATGTAAGAGGAAGAATGATGCGTTATACGTGAATGATGCTTGATGCACAATAATTATTTTCCTACAAACCTGTGTTCATAATATTTAAGCATAAATAATTTAATAATTAATAAAAAGGAATGATCAATGATTATAATAATATTTTCCTTTATAAAACTATAATAGTTTTAAGAGAAAAAAAACTAGGGATTAAAAATTTAATTCTTAGAAAATGCTGACAAATAATTTTTATCAAGTGATTATTAGATTGTAATCGTTGGTAAAGATCATTTTACTTAGTGAATAATGGTAGAAAATTGACCATATATATATATATATATATATATATATATATATATATAGTTTTAAATTTGAAAACATTTTTGTAGCTCAAAATCTGTAAAAAAAAGTAGCAGTAAAAGTCTCGCCGTATACCTACATTAAATGAAAATGTAAAAATAAGCTCTACCTTAATGCCTTATTCTTCAATCATCCATGTTTTGAAACTTTTATTGTTAGTATAAAAAATTATTTTTGAAAAAATTGTAGTATACCAATAGTTCCAAGTACAGTGTACTCCCGATTATTCACGAGTCTTGCTGAAAAAATAATTAAAAAATATTACGGTTCTCTTTACCTGTTTAGTACGGGTAACAACCAGTAAAACTATGATAACGAAGTTGTGCAGTAGAGCTAAGCTTACTGTCTAGAGTGGTTGGACTGTGACGCAAATGAGACGGGATTCGAGCAACTGATGGACCAAGAAATGTATGCGCATGCGTGATTGACACTAGTGGTGGGCGTTAACGCTAACATTGGTCAACGTCAACACCAGTTAATGTTGAGCGTGATTAACTGTTGAAAAATACTGCTAACGTTAACCTGCCAGACAGAACAGAAGACCAAGCATCTTTGTTCAGTGTGCAGGTGTGCAGTGCACGTGTTCAGTGAGAAGTGAGAAGGCTCTAGTCAATTAATAGTTAATTAATCAGTTTTATAATCAATTATTACAATAATTCCAATGCGTGATAAAATAAAATCAACAATTATATATTAAACTCTTTTTAGGTGTGATTTTTTAAATTCGAAATTGTAGTTTTATAAGAAATATGACACTTACATATGTTGCATAAAGCATTTTTTTATCACTTGCTGTGAAATATTTCCAAATATCACTATTTTTTCGTCCTGATATTTTAATAAAAACAAATGTCTTCACAATGAATAAAAAGTAGTTTACTTACTGAATGTAGGGGGGGGGGGGGTAGGCTAGGTGATCACTAAACTAAAATGGTAAACAGAAGTTTTGTTTTCGTCCCAAATGAAAATATTTACACTATTACAGTTACTAACAACACAAGTTATTTATACAGTTACTTTCCTCTCACACAAGCACAAACCTAGCCTAAATATTTACACAGTTAGTCTGACAGCTTTTACCAGTACAAACTAAAGTTATTTGCACCACACTATTTTCGTATTATCGTCGTCGTTTTATACAGTTTTAGATTTAGTAAAAAACAAACATTAAAATAGTAGGCTACAGCAGAAACATACGTTGATTCGTTGATGAATAAACGTTGACGTTAATTAATTCACTTTAGTTGCTCAACTAAACTAACAGACGACTGAGAGGCGTACGAGTAGCTGGGTGTACGCATTGACTGGACCGCTGTTGCTAACAAACAACCACTGATGTGTCACCTGCAAGCACTAAGCAAATGATCAACGTTAGGAGTTAATGCACTTCTTCATCAACTGCGTTGATCGTTGACGATGGTCAACGTTTACGGTTAGCTGTTACTCATTAACGGGCATAGCCCTAATTGACACATGAAGTGGCCTTGGAACACATCAATGAACTGCTCACTGCTCCAGTGTGTTTAGAGGAACAAGACGATGATACGCAGTTAGCTGAAAACTGACGCTAAGAAATGTTCAGTGCTGATGGTGTTTTCTCAGTAAGAAACAAAAAACAATGTTAGATTTTTTGAAAAACCGTCAGGTAATTAAAATTGCAGGACTGTACTAGTGTAGCATGTGCTTTTGTATTGTCGTTTTGTTTTACTACAAAACTTCTAGTTTATTACACTTTTTTTTTATTTCATGTAAAATATACAATAAAATGATTTTAATTCATAGGTTTGTACTGTGTATTATGTGTTTTATGTACAGTATATTAAAATCTTTTTATGTCAGAACTATTTTTATTACATATTTTCCCTTTATTTTTAGCATTCTTGCATATTATCAGTGGTTTTTGCTATCCGAGATGTCTGTGCCACCCAATTTTGCTGATAATCGGGAGTATACTGTAACTCGAGTGAATCAGTGTTTGCATTGACCTTGAGTGGCCATGACTGTGTGGATCGGCTCCAAACTTTGGTGCTCATCTCACACATACATACACACTTACAATGTTTAATATTTAGTCAACAGAGAGGGAGGAAGGAGGAGGGTACTTCTATACAAAAATTAACGGAACCACACTGAATGCAGTTATGTTGTGTGTCACATTACATGCTTACAATGTATGCTGTCTGTTTTTACTTTCTAACATGTAATAGTTCTGGAGCATTAGCTTAAACATTTGCAAAAAGTCAAAGTCCTCTATCTTTCATCTGATTTTCATAATTTTTCATTTTAAATGTTCATCTCTGTGTAAATATAATTTTTCTAGTTATTTAAAGTTTGGGATAAGCCATGTAAACAATTATAAACATGTACACATTTTATATAATTTGAAAAGTTAAAAAGTCTTTCAATAGAATTCAAGTCTACAACTGCTCCCTAACTATTTTATTATTATTATTTTTTTTTTCCTCTTCATATTAGTCCTATATCCTATATGAATATACACAAAAGTGATAAATATTTCCTCGACTTCTCTTAGTACTTCTCCATGCTATTGGTATATAGCCCTAAGCCTATAAAAGAAGGTTTTGCTTAGTAAAAAGAGAAGTATTTTGCTAGCTTTTTGAATCAGGCCATCTATTCCTGGGGACTTAAATGGATCAAATTTATTTATGACCGATTTACCCTGGATATTGTAATTTCTCTGGCAGTTTTCATTCAGAATGGAGGCTCTTATAGAGATTGTCCCATTTTGATTATAGATCATATCAGTATCTGTCATTACATTGGAAAGTGTATTTTAAATAACACTTCCATTGTGTCTTTTACCTGAAGAAGTTAGTCCACCTCCAGGATCATCAATGGATCCAGTTGGACGAATCAGTTCTTTCGATATTATTTTGTGTATCCTAGAGACTTCTTTAGTTGAGTCAAAAGAAGATCTTTTGTGTCTTGTAACATTCCACATTATTTGGGTTGGTACCTTGTTCGGTATGTCAGGTGTAGCATGTTTATGTGTAGCATTAATTGCTTATGTTCTACAGGTGTCACAATCATGTATCGTAATGAGGTAGAGATGGACAGACAAGTTTCGAAAATTGGTTAATACTGCAGAACGACGAGTGAGTGAATCGAATGAATGAAAAATTTGTTAACCCTTCGCGGACCATGCTATATGCTCCTTGTGGACGGACATTTTATTTATATCTTAGGGTAAAATCAGTTTTCTGTTTTAAACCATGTTTTGGGTTCATATATTATAACTTATATTGTTCAAATAATTTTATATGAATTTTTATTTATTTTTTTTACGGATAAACGTTGAAAAACGTAATGCGGATAATATATCCATCATTTGTTTACAGCTCAATGTAAAGTGACGGATAAACCGCTTGTGGTCTGCAAAGAGTGCTATGTTTGTGTCTCAAATTTGGGAGTTGTATAAAAAATTCAAAAATGTATTGTGTGTAATGTATTATAATTATTTTATTACACTTATAATTACAAAACAAAAAGATTTTCAGAATTATTCACATTTTATTCTATATTTTGTTCATGTTAGATTCTTCATGTAAAACTTTACTCAGAAGTACACTGTCTTGGTATGATATGTTTCGAAACATGAGTCTAGGTGTAGATATGGCTTGTCAACACATGTTTTACAAAAATATACAGTCTCTTTACGTAACCTTTTTTTGTAACTTCAATCGGATAAATGTCCGGTTTCGTCTAAATCCATTTCTCCTTCACTCACAATAAAATCACCCTCGGACACACTACAGTTCAAAACATCTATTATATCATCTGAAAACAATAGATCATCACGTTGTTGGCCATGGCACAAACTAATGACTACAAGTAGAAAAGACAACAACTGATGATTTATGGCGCCAGGATTGTAGGCGGGAAGAAGTTTATAAAACAATAGAATGTTTTATCTGTATTATAAGATTTTATAATATTTAATTTTAGTGTAAAAGCAAAGAAAAATATACATTATGATTGTAGGATTCTTTTATAAAAAAGCGTATAATACCATCATTGGTCCGGAAATTCTATGGATACTAGCGGATATATCAGCATGGTCTGCTAGCCTCATGAAATGTAGCTGATATATCTGTCATTGGTCCGGGAAGGGTTAAATAATAATTATAGTAGTTAAATGTTACCTTAGAATGCATTATATTTTAAAATATATAAACAAATGAAATCTGTAAAAAGAATAATGTCCCAAATGTGTTAAAAGTCAGTGCAGTGTTTTGTGCGCCGACAAGTTTGGTCATTGGTTGAAGAATTCGTGTTTGACAAATTGTAATTAGCTGAACTAGTGACCAATAAGAATCCTGGCGATCTGAAAGGGATCAGTCGAGGTTTTTGGAAGCTTTGCTTGCTCTTCATCTGCCAGGGAGGGAAGTTATGTTTGACTCTCTCTCTCTGTCCATTAGGAACTTCTCATTTGCCTGATTGGCACTTCGCTTTGCATCAAGAGCAATGTCTGACAAATGAGCAGTATCAAAAAAGACAGTTTTTATTTTAATATCTGTAAATTCAGTGCTGGTGTTCTTGGTATAGGATGCATACTTTAGATTTAACATTATAATATATTCAGTTTGATATTCATTAAAGAACTCATTACATAAAACTTTTAAGTTGAATGCCGCTAAAGACATGTTAATTTGATAAAATAACAGAAAATCAATCTTTTCACATTAAAAAACTAAAAACTATTAGTCAACATTTGTGGTAGTAATAATTCCAAAGTAACTATTGTGTGTTGAAAGATATACAAAGATTTGAGCTTTTTTGTTTTGAAGTTTATTAAATGTATAAATTTGATTTGAAGAAAACCAATAAACTCTTTGAAAATAAAATTATAACCTACGTACTCCCAGAAAGACAGACATCAACGGTGATCCGTCTTTAGATTATAAACAAAATTATGCTTTAAATGTTATCTATGTAGTTATTGTTGTATGTATTCCAGGAAGGACTTCATATGTTGTGTATATAACTTCTAAGCCAATTTATATCTATGTATGTATTCCAGGAAGTACTTCCATAACTTGGAAAACGACTTTAGTTTATAGGAAATTCATGTATGTATTTCAGAGGGTAGATTTGACAATATCTATAATTAAATGTGGGTATTTCAGCAAATATGAAGATTCCTTATAATTTGAGTACATTCTCTTCAGAGTCCACTTTGTTCTGAAAAGTGTTTGTGGTTACTCAAAGAATGGTGCTCTTAAAATCACTTAACCCTTTGGCCACTGCGCGTCCAGCGCACCTGACTAGCCTAGACCACCGCCTAGACTTGTTTTATTAGCGTTATTAAATAACCGCTTTGTAATTTTCTTTTTCTTATATAACTCTCTATTCCACCATTTAGCTCCCTTTCTTGTGGATATGGACTGGATAGGACAGTTAGTGTTATACAAGTTAATAATGGCCTCTTTTATGGAATTTATATCTTTAACTCTCTTACTGAGGGAATCTATTCTATAGGTAAATAAAAATAATATAATATCTATTCTATATTACTGTTAAAATTGTAAGAGAAACTTACCTCTTAGTATTATTTGAGCCCTATGCTACATGATGAGTTGGAGTCTAATCCCACAAGGGAGAGTCTTTTGGGTAACGAGAAGTGGTTACGAATAACAAGTTACAAGTAAGCTTCAAGGCAACAAACAAAAATTTATGGTTGCCATTTCCAAAAACCTACCGGTTCTTGAATTATCTCTAATAAATAAAAAAATTGACAATGATAATAGACGTGTTTTATCAAACTCGACTCTACCGATATTGTATAACTGTTCATAATATGTGTAAATTAATAACCCAAATTCATGTGTAAAATCTTAAGGACCTTATGCGAATCACCCTGTATATTCAAATGCTATAGAACATACATTTTATACTAATAGAAATTGTATTTTTGAATAAAAATTAATATAACCAATAAATGTGAGTAACATTTCCTATTTAGATAGCGATGATAGAAACTGAGAAAGGAGTTGCTTTATTTACACTTTTATGTCAAGTTCGGGTTGTACCTGTAGCGATAACAGTTTGAAAATATTTAATGTTAGGATTTTTGTTTCAATATGGCAGTGTCAGATTATTAAATTAATAAATGTACTCACTATTAATTTTTATTTTAGTCATATCCAAAATCAATGTGAATTATTTGTTATTTATAAAATCAACAAATAATCTAACCTAATTTTAATGTGTAGGTATTTATTATTTTACGGATGTCAGAGTTCATTCCTATCTTCCTTATATTACTTGTGAAACATAAACAATTTCACATTTCATCAAATAAATTTATTGATCCAATTTTCATTTGAATTTTTAAAGACAACATTCATGGTCCATTTAAATAGTTTGCTCTATAATGCCTGAACTTGTATTTTTGTCTGGATCCAATATATTCTGTTTATACCTTTAGGGTTTAAAACTGAGTTTGATGAGAAAATAATTTTTATGTTTTTAGTTGCTCTACTACATATTTTTTAAACTAGTAACATTTATAAAAGCTTGTTTTATTGGCAAAATACGCTCACATTTGATTTGGTTTTATTTGACACATCTGAATGTTTTATTTTTATGGTATCTCGGGACTTCGAAATAAAAACCTACATAAAAGTGTAATGTCGAGTTTTTGTATAGAACTTGCACTTCATTCTGACTGTACTCTTCTAGAAGATATAAACAAGTGTTTTCACATGATTTAACAATGAAATACTATTTCAAAATTTTTTTTAGCCCTTGTCTAAACCGAAATATAATATATAGTGAAATATAAGAATAAAGTAAAAAAAAAGGAGAAACCACACAGGTATTTTCTTGAAATAAGTTTTTATCACAATTAATTAAAAAGTAATTGTTGGAATAAACATTTGCCAGAGTGTGTAGTAAATTACTTGATTTAAATAAAGAAGTTAACTACATTTTTGTTCAGTTTTTAATAAATTTTATACTTAAATAAATATTGGAACAATTAATCATAAAACTTTTAAAAAGGTAATAATTTTAGTTTTTGCCATGTAGTGATAAGTACAGTGACGACAGCCATTACAGTACTATAAAATTGAATTTTTAAAATAGAGTGGGGGGGGGAGGGGAACACATCACAGATGGCCCAGATTGATTTATAATATAAAAAAAATAATTAACATAGATTGTAGACAATACACAAATGTATGATAAAACAGATTGTCTATATTAAAAGAAAATTTTTGATTTAGTTGTGATTAGTGAATACTTTTACACTATTGGGTAAAATAAATATATTTAAATTAGACATAAAATATAATTTATGATCAATTTTGCTCGTTATCACTTTTTAAGTTGATTTATTTTAATTATCTTACCCGAAGATTTCATAAATTTTGGAACAGCCGGTTCTGTTGCCAGTGGTATGGGTGTAGTGAAAAAAGAAACAATGCTGCATATAGGAAGTTATTTCCTTCCAATACAAACCTAGTACAAACATAATGCACGCTTATTTTTATAAATTCTTATTAACTCCATTACTTTCACCAATTCGTAATTGATCATTTTACTGAGAGTTTTCGTCCTGTTAGATGTTTATTTTTAAATTCATATACATTCTTTTTTACTTTCTTCTTTTCACTGTACATTTTGAAATTATAGATTTAGTGGAAAAGGTATGAAAAATGCCAGGAAATATTGGGAATTCCAGTAGCAAGTGTTAATAGACATTCTGTATTTATAATTGAATTCATCGAGTTCAAATGAAACATTTCTTTTCTTACTATATAGGTAATTACCAAATTTACCCCATTGATGCCCACATTAACTATTTACCAAGTGAAATACATTCCAGAAAGTAGATTAAATAACCTTAATTTCTCAAAAGTTTTACAAATAGGATGCATATTATTTTAAATTTAAATGCATTCAGTGGAGGTTGTATAATTATTTCACAAAAGTGATTTTTAAGGAGTTTATGAGGACAAAAAATCAATTATTTGGTTCTGATGAAATTTATAAATTGTATATTTTATGTGTCATTGCACTGACATTTGTAATTTTAAATATATTGTAAGCAGTTTTTTTAAATCTTACGACACAACAAGGATATTTTAGATGACCTCAACTTTGTTTTGGTAAAACTGTTCAGTAAAAATATTTAAAATTTTCGTACAGTATCCATATTACAAGTTCCTAAATATTGATTCAATTTGTGTAATATCTATGACACTAAATGAAATGCATTCTAAAATAAAATAATGTAATTTAATAATTCATGTTTTGTATTATTTTTAACTATCTCATTTAATATAAATATTTGTTTTCAGGTTTTAATGTTGGATGAACCAACATCGGGAATGGATCCAGAATCAAGAAGAGAACTATGGGACCTTTTGTTGGTAAGAAACATTTTATGACAATCCATGAATTGACAATTTTTTTGATTATTCGATATGTGTATATTTGGAAGATTTTTGTACAGTAGTATAGTATAGATTCTGCTCTTTCCGTCTATATATTATAAGTTTAGGTTTCTTTAGCAAAAAGCCACTAAATCACCACATAAAAATCCACTTCGGAGATCCGATTTCAGAGTATACCATTGTGTTGTGTGTGAGTGTTGGTGTGTTTATTCTTATTTTGTAAGTGTATATGTGTGAATATATTTAGTGAATTCAAGTCAATACATATATTTTGTGAAAATATATAGTAAATTCAATTTATAATATGTAGTTTATTGTTTCAAGTGAATATTATTTGTCAGTAAAGTTAGTTTGTGTGGTTTTTTTTAGGTTAGGCCTACTTATTTTGATTCCTAGACTAACAACGATTTTTTTTTTTGATTACTGACATACTGACTCCACAAATTTTACAAAAAAATAATTTGATCATAAGATATTTGCATTCTATACATCTTTCTGAAAAAAAAAAAAAAGGTATTTTATAAGTTTGATTCAAATAATATTTATATTTTTGGAAAATTTTATAAAATAAGTCGAATTTTTTATCTATTTTGTAGTTTTTTTTTCGTAAAACTGATTTTTACCAATTACAATTTGATAAATGGTAAAACTTTTTTATATCTTGAGAAAAATTATAAAATGTATTTGTACGTTAGGCCTATGTGGCCTTTATGTAGAATTTTACCTCGGCTAAAAGTGACTTTTTTGATTCTGTGATACCAAAAAATGGTAATTTTAACTTAGATAACCAAAAAATGGTTATATTGAGATTTGAATATTTAAAGTAACCCGGGAAACGTTAGAGTTGAATAAGGGAGGGAGTTTTAGAAGTCAAAAAGATGACTCAAATACATATTTAAACAAGGGAATATAAAAAGTAAATATAGGTTTCCAAAATAATAATATCATGTATAGAATATTAATTATAATTTGTAATAATAATTTAGGTAGTGTTTGTGTTGTAAAAATAATAGACAAAGCTTGTTTTCAGGTGAAATGTAGTGCGATGTTAGAAAAATTCTCGCATACGTTGCGAGACGAGATATAACGGTACAGGAAATGAGAAAACTCCCATGTGCTCGGCAGTCTAGAGGAGGGAGTCTTAGTAGAACTTTCAAGGAAGTAGGACGTGTTTTCGGTGTGGAGAAATATTTTCAAAAATGTAGTTTAAATATTATAAACAGTCTTAGAGGGAGATCTGATGTAGTAAGACGTGTTTTGTAGTTAGAGAAACGTTAAAAAAAAAATGTAATTTAAGTGTTATAAACAGCCTAGGGGAGAGAGTCTCAGTACAGCTTTCAAGGTGGTAAGACGTATTTTCAGAGTAGAGAAACATTCTAAAAAATGTAACAAGTGTAGTTAAAGTGGAGTCCTTTTGTGAAATTTGATGCAGTGAGAGATATTATGATCTAAAAGAAGTGTAGAACTTTAATGGTGTCAATTTAGCGAGTGCAGAGACAGTTATATCACGGTAAGATGTATTGCGTTTAAAGAATAAATCGGACTATTACTTTTAGTAAAGTGAGATAAATTCTACATGCCGTGAATCTGAAAGGACAATTGATCATCAACTGTATAAATAGAGTCTACAAGGTGATAACATTGCAACATGAAAGAAACTCAACACGTGGAGCCTAAGATCGACTGGAACGGTTATGCGGTAACCCTGAATCATAGACAATTATGTAATACCTTTGTATAAAAGGAACTTTTTTGTATGGACTTGCTAAATTTATTCAAATTAATAATCTTTGTTCAATAATTAGTATATCTAGAGAACTTATTCTTAAATTTAAATGATAATAATCTTTATTAAGTGAGAATTTAAAAACTCACCATAAAAATATTTTATTTCAAGTTGCAACTACAAATTTTAGAATCACAAACAAGGATTTAAGCCTCTTCAAGGCAGAATTTTAAAGTTAAAACGATAAAGAAATTTCAAATAGAAGTAAGATATGCATTATGAATATGTATGTATAACCTTGTATAAATGTTTTAATATTTTGCGTAAATAAATCATGTTTAGTTTCTGCGCAACAAAATAAGATTCTTTCATTTCACCGAAAAAGCCAACTGGAAGTACACTTTTAAAAGAACTTGCGACCCTGAGGTATTTTTAACAAATAAATATTAACTTCTTTTCTAAATTGATGATTTGATTCCATCTGGTGCCCTTAGCTGAGCAATTTTCATAAAATAAAGTTTTCAAGTTAAAGATGTTACAATTTTAAATTCAAAGTCAAATAAATAATAAAAACGATTTTATAAAATCCCATAGTATTCAAATTCTTACAATTGGCACTTCAACTGCGGGCTGTTTTCTTATATTGAAAAATATAAGGAAATAAGTCGAAGAACAGTGGTTTTTTGGTGAATGAGAAACTCTTAAAAAAAGTAAGAATATTCATAGTAATATGAAAAATAGAAATGTTCTCTCTAAAATTTTTAAATAAGTAATTTTAAAATAATTAAGTCTAAATTTAAAGTAAAATAAACTAAATGATAATAATCAAAATGGAGGGTACAACTATTAATAACTTAATAAGTGAAAAAGATAGGGTAATGACAGAATTTAAAATAATGAAACAAGAAGCTGATAAATATTTTGGAAAAGTGAGTAAATGTTTTAGAAAAGAAGATTTGTAAATAGATGAAATGGTTAATAGAATTGATCAATGGTGTATAGAAATAAGTAGAGATGATTTGGATGAACATTGGAATGTAGGGTTAGGAAGGGATGAGATAAATAAGGAATTAGAGTCAAAAGAAATAATAAAGATGTTACATGCTGTATTTAAAGTGAGAAATGACGTTTATAAAAAAATGTCAATTAGATTAGCTGTAAAGGAAAAAATAAATTTTCAATTAAAAGTATTTATCAAAAATGATCAAACTGAAATAATAGAGAATATTTGTATGAATGATTATGTTGTAAAAGCTGATAATAAAGTAAACAATGGGTTATGTAATAACAAAGAAGATGTAGAACTTAAGAGAACTGGTGGGGTTAGCAATAGTTAAATAAGTAAGGATTCTTTAGAGAAAAATTAGTTGATTAACTAATTATTATTTAGTTTATTTGTACATGAGGTGACAGCACTGTTTTTGCAAAATCCAAACACTTGGCTCCACTCTTATCGTGTGGTAGGGGTTACTGCAGGTTGATTCCTGTAATGTCTGATTTTCTGGAATTTAATTTGTAAACTTTCTTGAAAATTCCCATATCTCTGGTTCTAACAGGAATTCTGGAAATCTGGAAATGTCATTTTGTTCCTCGTGACTTCTGGATTCCATATAGCTTTGATTTAAAGTTGTAGGATGATAACTTTCTACGATGTACCCTTTTTCGTTTTTTGTAATTTTTTCTTTGACCAAATTTTGATCGGTTTGGAATTTCTTCATTCTTCTTTTTGGTTTTTTGTGCCTCTACCTTAGAAATGAAGGAATTCTTTACGTTTTTCATTTACTGATAAGTCATTGTTGATTTTTGTCGATTTTTTGATAGTCAAACCCCCCCAAATTAATTATATATATATATATATATATATATATATATATACTTATTTTGGTTTCATTATATTATGTCACATATCCTTAACCTATTTCCATTATAAAAAATTTAAACTTATTATCTAGACAAAATTTTAGTTTTTTGTCTATGCATGTTTTTTGCAATAACTATTAAACTATTCGGTTTAATAAATATTTTCTTGTATTTCCTATGCTAACCAGTTATTCTTTATCATAATATGATTTTATATTCAAAATTTAAACAATTTAAAATTTAACATAGGAAATTGCATGTGAATAATTTTGTAACAAGTTGAATCAGATTATTTAGTCCAGTCTGGACCTGAGGTGTCATGTGATCAGCAACTCTATTGTTCTCTTTCGACCTGTTAGTTCCTGTCTGTCTAGCATCATCCCACTTTGTTAATATTAAAAAAGAAAGACAGTGTTTAAGTTTAAAAATAATCTTGATCTTAAATTAAAAATCTTAAATTGGCACTTTTTAATATGAAGTATTTATTTAAAGAAAAATTGCTCAGCTTATGGGCGCCAGTTGGAATTAACTCATCAATTTAATACAAGTTAATTATTATTACATAAAAATCTCTCAGGGTCGTAGATACTTTTAAAAGTGTACTTTTAAGTGGTTTTTCGTAAATAAAGAAACCTTATTTGTTGTGCTGAAACTGAACATGGTTATTTATTATGGTTATACATATACATATATATATATTCATGGTACATTTTTTAAAATTATTATCTGAAAATCTCTTTATCATAAATTTAAAATTATTCTGTCTTGAAGAGACCTAAATCCTTTTTAATTACTCTACTTTAATCAGTTTCAACTTTTAAGAATTATTTTAATTATGAGCTTTTTTATTCTCATGTATCAAAGATTATATTATTTTTATTTAGAAGTTAAATTAAGTTTTTCAAATTTACTACTTGCACTACAATTATTTATTCATTAAAACAAATTTCAACATATTTATATCAAAAGTTCTTTTATATCCAAATTTTATATGAAATTGTCTATCATTCTTTGTTACCGCATGTGGTCTTCTCCATGGTGAGAGTCCTTTGTGTAAGCTGCTATCATCTTGAAATGTAGTTTCCTTGTAGACGCAATTAGCACGCCGACAATATCAATTGTCTTTTCAAATTCACAGTATTACGCACAAAGTTCATCACTCTACTGCAAGCTATTGTCCGAAACTCTCCTCGAACTAAAATACGTCTTACAATGTCAAATGCCGTCTCTCAACTTGTTAAAGCATTTACACACAATGTTCTAATATTTCTTTAACCCTTTGAGTGCCACAAGAAAATTTTCATAACTGGAAAATTCGGTAACACATCTAAAATGCACAGACTCACCCAAAAATGCCACAGGTATAAATGGTTTTTTGGAGAACTTTGTTATAATTGACACAGATTAAATTGTATACAAGATATCTTAACAAATTTAGTGTCAAAATGTTCAGTGTTACCTAGGCTACAATTATATTTGTAAATAAGTTGGATTCTATATGTAAAAAAAAATTATTTATTAAAAACCAAACTTTAGATAGCCTAATTTAAAAAAAAAATTTTACATTTTTTTTTTTACCTCACAAACCAAAAATATTTTATATATGGGAAGTGTGCTATTTTCTATCTATATACTGTTTTCTATAAGTGACCAAATTTTTAAATTATTTGGTTGAAAACCAAACTCAAACAAAAAACTTTTATCTCAGAACTAACCTATCCCAACCTATCCCTAGGCCTATTTTGTTTACCTGATGTACTAAGTTAATCTAAGTTTAAATCAATATCACTATCACTAAACTGATTGTCACTATCACTTTCTGGTTGATATAACGGGTCTAGATCACTGTCATCCCCAAATAAATGTAACAAATCATCTTCAGAGGCTAAAGAGTCATCGTCTGAATAACCTAAAAGTAATCTGTCTACTTCGCTACCTCTTAGATTTTCTTCCGCCATTTCAAAGCAATATATTATCCAAAATACTACTTTAAACTTGTAATAACTAAAATAATAACCTTCAACAAACAAATAATAAAATAACACGAACAACAAACTTCAAAAAAAACTGATGACTGTAGCGAGAAAATAATATCAACACACAATAATATCAGTACCGTACACTTCTAACCTGCAAGTGAAAATGACAACAGCTGATTTTGTGCATCAGTAATTGTTGTCATCTGTTTAGTTAGCTAAAACAAAATTTTTTCCACCACTGAATATTACTGGATATACCACAAAGTATTTTAAAACACCGAAATACTATATAGCAGATTACAAATAAATTAATTAAACTACGAAATACGCAGTGGCGATGGATCGTCACCGTGGCATTTCTCGCACGGAAAAATGGTGACGATAGATCGTCATCGTGGCATTTCTCGCACGAAAAAATGGTGACGATAGATCGTCACCGTGGCACCCAAAGGGTTAAACAAGAATAATACGTCTTACACGTTAGATACCGTCTCTAAGCTTTTACTCTACATCGTTCTAAAACTTTCTTTAGACCGAAAACACATCTAACTAGGTCAGAGACCTTCTTTCAACTGTACTTATATATTTTCACTACATTGTCTTAAAAATTTCTTTAGACAGAAAACACTTCTAACTAGGTCAGATGCCGTCTCCCAACTGTTTTCTAGCATTAACACTACATTATTTTAAAAAATTTCTTCAAACAAAAAGTAATACGTCTGACTCTGTCAGATGTCACCTTAAGACTCCCTAAACCGCATGCCTGCTTTTCTATTTGCGTCAAACAAGCATCATTTCCAATGTACAAAGTCAGCTAAAAACCGTTCACAAACCCTGCACCATGGACACTGCTCAAATCATTTATATGACAACCTGTTCTGTCTGTTATCACAACACAATTATCACTTAAATATTCATTACAACTTACAACTAACATTTTATATATCAAATTAATATTTTGGAAATCTATATTGAATTTTTATTATCCTTTCTTTATATTTATTTTCAGCCATTCATTTGACTCACGTGGTCTCCCCTCTAGTCCAATTATAAATCTCCCGGTTTATTTTCATATTTCAAATCTTAATACAACAATTTCTTTGGTGTCCAAGTTAAAGTTAAAGTTAAAATTTTAAGTATCACAACTTCCCTTACCCTTTGAATGTTTCATTTTTTAATGAAATTGACAAAACTCGTATAATTCTACTTTTCTTCATATTAAACTAATTTTTTCTGTACACATTATTAATTATTTATGGATATTACCATTTATTTATGTACTCTTGATATTTATTATGTTTGAACTAAAATTTTGTTTTACAAAAATTTTTGTTTTTGGAACGATTTTGGTGAAGAACCCAAACCGTTTCAATATCCTCTCCTTAAAAACCACAAATTTGGAAGAAATATTTGTTCTATCTATTTTAACAATTTATACACATTTTTAAACATTATCTAACACTATTACACAATTTATTTCTTAACCTATACAAATTTACATATTTTGACTCAACATTACATATTACCATTTTATGAATTTCCAAATTTATTTTTGGAAACATGGTTTTGTTCTTTGCACTCTTTTCACTACCTGTAAACACTTTAAACAAATTAGAACACACATTTACACAATTTCACTTGAATATAAATATGTTCAAATTAGTTAACCACCAAATATTCAAATTAATTGTGTTGAATTTAATATTCGCCTTGTAAACTTTATACTATCCCCCAATATTATAAATAAAAATACAATATCAGTGACAATACAAAGGTTAAAATGGTTAGATGTTCTGTGAAGAATTCGTCCTTGAGCCCATCTGGTCTTACAATGTATTGTTTACTTCCTGCTACTGGACATTTAAATGGGGTAGCATTGAATCGAGCATTGAGATGATGTGACCTATTGTCCTACATCCATAGTTCTTTAACTAACCCCTATTCATTAACTCAGCTGTTTCTTTGTCAATGTCCATAGTTTTTGTGTCACAATTTATTCTTCCAATTTTCATTTTTACTGTAGGTTTACCGAAATTTTTCTTCGTTTCTATTTTATTTTTCATTTTAAATTTAACTGTTGATTTATTTATTTCTTCTTTATAATTTCTTTTTTGTGATTAATCTGTCTTGATCTAATTGAGATTTATTTTGATTAAAGACTACTGGGTGTTTTATATTTCGCGCGTTGACTTCCTTACTAATTATTATTTCTCCTATATTTTTTGACGATATATTTTCTACCTTAGTATGTATTATAGGCTTTGCCTCATTTTCATTTTCTCCGCCCTTTTTTGGCACTTCATCATTTCCTTTAATTAATTTATTACTTATCCTCTCCTTAAACTCCCCTCCTTCTTTGGTTATTACCCGTAGCTTCTGTCTTTCTCCTCTCTCTTGGTCATTAGATTGCTTATCACTTCTCCTTCTGTCACTTTCGGTTTTCGTCATGTTCGGTTTCTTGTCACATTCTGGGTAGTCACGTTTGGTTGTTGTCACGTCTGGATTTTTTGTCTTTACACTTGCTTTCACAAGAAACGTTAAAGCCCCGTTCTCTCGCTTTGACGAATTTGGGTCACCTATTTGAGTCGTTGGTATGTTGTTTGACTCATTCTTATCACCCAATGTTATTTCTGAAAATCCTTTACTATATTTTCATTACCTATAATAAATTGTATGAACCGCCGATCCATATTTATCCTTGCTTTGAATTCATACAATATATTACATCCCATTATTAGCTTGCTATTTAGATTAGGCACAATTAAACATTGAAATTCCACTAATTTTTTTCAATTTTGACACTAATTAATGCCTGTTTACTGACCCGTTGCTTCTTATTTTTTATTGTCGTTACGATCAGTACATTTATTACGGGCAATTCTCTCACTTTCATTCCTCCTTCCTTTAATTCATTATAATATTTTTCTTGGATAAGAGACCACTGAGCTCCAGTGTCAATTTCCATGTTTACATTTTTTTCTTCTATTTTTACTTCGATGATTGGACATTCATCGAACATTACAATATGTATTAATTCGTTTTCGTTTCTTCCATTAAGTTGTCCCTAATTGCAAAATTTAAATTATTTAACTGTATTAACTCTTTATTGACATTATTTACTTCTCCTTCATTTATGTTATTATTATTGGTTTTATTATTATTATTAATTGTTCCGTGATCCCATTCCTTCCGAATCTATAATTATTTAATTTTAATTGTAACTTATTGCCTTGCTTTGGGATCTCTTTATTCATTATTTTGGCCTTTGAGGATTTTTTTGATTTGATGGACCTGGGTTTTGTGGAGCTTGAGGTTGTGGTTTTTCAGGGTAGCGATCATAGGATCTCTGGGTAGGGTTAGGATTAGGGTTATTGTTATACGGCCTATTTGGTCTATTACCCTTTGAATTTTCTACTCTCCTATTTTCCTGAAATCCTCTTGCTTGTTGAGTTCGATCCCCTTCGATGCTCTCCAAAGTTAAAAAAAAATTTATAGCCTCTTCGAAACTCTCACTTGCTTTTCCCATACACGCTAATTGAACTCTATTGTCAAAGTGTCTCATTAACGTAAAAATTAAGAATGTAATTATTTACGTCTGTTTCCATGTTTGGCCAAAAAAAAAAAAAAAAAATATCCTGTTTAACGTTTTCTGAACGGCTGCGTGCCCTGAAGTTGGAATATCGTGATTTATATTAATGGTTTTTGTTCTTAATATTTTTGGGGCTAAACTTAATTTCCTATCGCTTAACCTATAATAAATTATTTTTTCGGGGATATAATTGTTTTGTAATTTTTCTGGAATTTTGAAAATACTAATTCCAAGACAATTGTAGATAAATATTTCAATTTATTATCGACATACATTAAAAATAGTTAAATTTCATTTCACATTCATTGGACTATTTTTGTGTATTCCCCCTTAAAGGAGAATCAGATGCATTGTGATAAATGTTATATTAATAAACATTGACTATTTGCTAATTGTAAGGGAGACAAGTATCAAAAATTACATGTGATGGAAAAACAACCAGGACGACCTCGAAAGCATTGTGTTCTGAATAATCTCTACTCTGAACAACTTCCTATCAGAAGCTAAGAAGAAGGACTTGCTGAAGTTGTGTAAGACAAATGTCTTCCCTAAAGAGCACCATTCTTGGATCTAAAAGCTAAAGACAGACAAAAATAACATTGTGGATAAAACTCGAGAAACAACCACCGAGGAGTATTATTTTGAGGAGGATCAAGAAAATCCTGACGCCTAAGATGTTATGGCAGGCAATAAGTAGACTTCATGATCTTTTATCTTGAGTTATACTATCTACTAGGCTATGTGTTTTTTGTAAAAAAAAAGTTTTTAGTTACTTAACAATTGTGTCAGAGTTATGGCAGGCAATAAGTAGACTTTATGATCTTTTATTTTGAGTTATACTATCTACTAGGCTAAGTGTTTTTTGTAAAAAAAAAGTTTTTAGTTACTTAACAATTGTGTCAGAGTTATGGCAGGCAATAAGTAGACTTCATGAACTTTTATCTTGATTTATACTATCTACTAGGCTAAGTGTTTTTTTGTAAAAAAAGTTTTTAGTTACTTATTAAAAATATATAATATAGTTCAGAATGATCAATATAGTTCAGATAATACTACTGGATTACACTGCACTGTTTGTCATATCTTGAAGAGTATTTTCTTTAAACTGGACTGTTGTATTTGTTGGCTAAATTCGGATAGAAAAACTTTTCAAATTGGGGAGCGCCGTTTTGTTCTGGTCTGTTCCAAAAATCTTTTTCCGCCTTCTTAGCAAAAAACTGGCATCACAGAACCTTTTGATCTCCCACCTTCTGTATCACATCTGTATGTATGTGTGTGTGTGTGTGTGGTGTGTGTGGCGTGTGTGTGTGTGTGTGTGTGTGTGTGTGTGTGTGTGTGTGTGTGTGTGTGTGTGTGTGTGGTCAATGACCAAATGGATATTTTGGAATGATTTTGATATAGTTTACAGAGGTCAATATTATCAGGAAGTAATTTTTTTTCTACTTTTCTGTTCGAAAGTCGGAAAAATCTTAGATGGCTGGAATATTATTTTAGTGTCGATTTATAAATGCTGCTAGGTGACGTGTATATTGTTTTAGATTCAATGATATATCGAAGATGCATTTTTGATAGCCTTTCTTTATAAATGTATTTCGAATTGTCTCACAATTAACAAACCAATTTCAGTGATTTTCAGTTTCAATACCAGCATACACAGTTTAGATCATTTGAGGAAATTAGTCTTCCATTGTATCAGAATGCTCACTTAAAAATTTATATATGTGTATGTATTTCTGATTGTATGTTTTAACGGTACTTACGTATTAACGCCACCGCAGCAGAAGTTGCGCTAATGTGCATGCACCAATAAAGAACAAAATGATGCCATTTATTAGTGCTACGAAAATGTGTAGTTGTTCACACGCACACACAGTTATCTTTTGGATTCTTTGTTGCCTTGTTGTTTGCTGATTTTTGACGCTATTTTTTTAGTGTTACAGAAATGCCTATTTGGGATTTGCCAAAAACATAACAAGATGCAATTATATTTTTTCAGGAGCGAAATATTTTACCAAAAAAACGAAAATGTACCAATTCCCATGACATGAAACTTTATTTTGGTAAACGTAAGTTTTGGAAATGTAATTTAAGACAGTGTGATCAGCAAGTGGGAAAAGACAACTGGTTTGAGGGAAGCAGAATTCCATTTTGTTAAGCTTTGAGATTAATATACTGCTGGTGTGAGGAGTTGACGTCGATTAAATTTTGTGAAAAGCAACTTGATTTATCAGATAAAACTGTTATTAATTACATGCGTGAATTATGTGTCTTGGATATGGAGAATAAACCAAACAAGAAGGTAGGTGGACCAGACTGCATTGTGGAAATTGATGAAAGTTGGTTTACTTAACGTAAAAATAATTGTAGTCGAGTATTACCCTAACAGTGGGTGTTTGGTGGTATATGTAGAGAAACAAAAGATTTGTTTGTTGTCACTGTTCCTAATACACCTGGCTCTACCCTTCTTGATAACACTATTGAAAACATTGCAGATGGTAGCACAATTTATACTGACAGTTGGAAAGGTTACCAAACAAATAGAATACAAATAAATGGATTCCTACATGCTAAAGTTAATAATAAATAGAAGTTTATTGATCCTGATACAGTTCATACACAAACAGTTGAGAGAATGTGAGGCAGTACTAAATGAAGGAACAAGAGACATAGGGGGACAGCGAGACATCATTTGGAATCTTATTTATCAGAGTTCATATGGCGACAGCATCAGGTGAAAGAAAATAGTGACTGTTTTGATTCCATGTTAAACTCTATATCGACTCATTTTCCACTGAAATCCGATTGACTACTTTGTTTTTAAATAACATGTTTTGAATTTTGAAAGTGTTTTGATTTTAAATAAAGTGTTTTATTTTATGATTTGTCGCAAAAATTTGAGGTGTAGATTGGCAGCACTTAAAATCCGCCAAATCTGTAGCTGCGGTGGCGTTAATACGTATGTACCGTTTTAACGAGAAAGTTTGTTGCAGTGTTTGTGTATCATTTATTGTGGTGTGAATTATAATTTTGGTATTGTTTTTTGTAGAAAATGCGAGGAGAACGTACCATAATTATTACGACACATTTTATGGAAGAGGCTGATGTTCTTGGGGACAGGATAGCTATAATGGATCATGGACGTGTTCGCTGTTACGGAACTACAATATTTCTTAAGAAATTATATGGCAAGTGTATTATTTTTAACTTATTAATGATTGCAGAAAAGCATGAAAATATTCAGTTTTCATGAGCATGGAAATTTGTATGATATAATTAAATGAACTTTTCTGTTTGTAAAAACTTCATTTTATTATATCTACTCAGTAATCAAGAAAGAACTAAAGAGGATGAAGTGATATTGAAATGTTTAAAAATTATGACTGTTATATGAGTAATTTTTCAATATTTAACAAAATATAATTATATTTTTGACACTGTTATAGTGTTTATATTATAATCAGATATTTTATTTTATTTCTTTTTTACTCGTCATTGTAAAAACATTTGATAACCATAATTTTAAGATTTATGAACCCAGATTAGATACTCTCATATCTACCTTGATAAATTAATACAAAACAATGTGCATTTTTGCAAAATAATTTAGAAAAAATAGAACCGGATCACTCTATTCCTGAGTATGTACTTATCATTCCTGTAGGTCATGTCCAGCACATGATTTTAGAGATGGGCACACTGTTAATAAAATCAAATTTTGGCTGTCTTTGAAGATAAAACCTTTCAACTCGGAATTAAGAGTTTTATCAAATTTTTTTAAATATAATTATTTAAAATAAAATTTGTTGATCTCTTTCCAAGATAATAATACTATTTAATTAAATATTTACTTACATTTCAACATGCACAGGCTTTTAAACTCAAGACAGGTCCTATATATTTTATGAAAATTACTCAGATGAATACTGAAATGGTCCAAACCTACTCACTTGTTCTAGACTTATGGGTTTAATTTTTTTATTCAAACAGTATTTATTTATAAACAGTATTATAATAAATCACTCTTCTAGGTAGGAATGCTAATAGCACGGTGATTCCTTCACCGATTTAACTTTATGCAAGGTTTTAAACTAAATCATGTAGTATAGTAATTTTAGCCTACATTTATCATTAACAACCGTGTCATTCATAGACTTCAGGCCCTAATTAACGTAAGAATTTGAAATAGTTTACTAGGGATGAGACGTTTCGGGGCTTACCGATTATGATTATTTTTAATAATCGCCGATTACCGATTATGGTTATTAACGATTAGTGCTCATTAAATCATTTCAGTCTTTCTTTTGTACAATAATGATTAAAGTAAGGATAATAAATGTAATATATTATTATATAGGTAACGCCAAATTAACTAAACTGTGGGCGATATGTATATGTGTGCGACATTTATCAAAAGATAGGTGTCTTCATTGTTCTGTCATTTAGAGTGAAAAAGCAAGAGTAGGAGAGGGCGACTAGTTGCCCTTGAACTTGTTTATAGTTGTATTTCCTTCCAGTCAGACTCAGTCAGGTAGCTTTTCATTGAAACACGTTACTTTCTCATATATCCGTAGGAAAAAGTAATGTATTTATATTTTATAGTATGATAAGTGTAAAAAAGATTTTGTTTGATAAGACTCCTTGACTGAAGTAAATGGAATTGGTTTCATAATTGGTGTAATATTATTTTAATTTATTTCACAATATAAAATAATTAAGTATTGTTAAAATAGATATGTATTGTCTTGACCATTGTTTTTTAAATATTTTGTTACAGGTTTTATATGCCATATTTTATTCGGTTTCTTCCATTGTTTTTAATTAGGATAATAAAAAGTGTGTGTTAATTTTACGGCTTTGATTGACAGATGAAAACAGATTTTTTAATTTTATAATCAGTGTAATATTATTTAAATTTATTACAATTAATTAAATTTTATTAGGTAATTTATATAATTATATAATTAAAACAATGTAAAAAAAAATGGTGTTAGTTGAGAAACAATATTACAAAAAATGTTTAAAAGAGTAAGGAGTGGGGGGGGGGAACTTACATCCACATATAACATCTTAAAAGAAACATAACAAGAGTTTTTTCTCAAAACATTTATTTTCAAAAAAAAAATATATTTTTTTCCCTTTTTTTTCCATTCTGTGAATCTATCAAAAGAGATAAAAAGTATATAAAGGAAGTAAAGTTTTGCCTGATGACTCATTCCTAGATACAATAAGCAAGCTACACCTTTATGCCTCGTGGGTTTTTCTTATCACTATGTCTGTGTTTAGTTTAGCATCTGCACTACTGAATATTAAGTTCATTGATATCACCAATTCTCCTCCTGCCCCCCCCTACCCTTTAGCATAGACTAGGAGGGGACCAATTAAAAAAAAAGAGAATTGAGGAACAGGAGAACTTTTACTGCATAGTAACAGAAATATGTCCTACATATTCTCCTTTCATGCTTTAACAGATAACCGTAGATACTTTTTAACAACAATCCTTCTTGGTTCATATCAATTGTGTACCCTTTAAACACATTATATTGGTGTATCGTGGTTGCTCCCATTATTTTCTGTAACTTGTGAAATGTAAAATTTCTCACTTGTGAAAGATGTGTAAATAAACTACAAACTGTGGAAAAGTAAACTTATTTATTTATTTGTATACAAATATACATATTTTTGAATGTATATTATACAATTAAAACATTGAAATATATTTGTTTAACTTTTTTAGGTATAATTTTTTTATCTTTGATAAAAAGTCCTTTAATTAGAGTCTTTAGTGTCTTCTGCAATATAACACTCATATGTATATATACACAATCAATCCAGTGTATTCTTTACACAACAATTTTATGCACGAATTAGAGTGATTTTTCTTAGCTGGACAGAAGTCATACTTTTTTTTTTTGCATCAGCCGCACGTTCCTATTGTCAGGCCGTGTGGTTCCAGTGATTTTTTCGTTCCAGTAAAGGTGTGGAAATTGTAGCTACCGATGACCATTTTATGATGTGAGACTGGATCAAAGTAGTTGTCAATGTTTTTATGTACAACCTTCTTGGCACACGCTGACTTGAATTGAGATGAAACATAATCTGACCATTGTTGCCAAGTTCAAGAGTTCTCAGAATACTGTAAATGGCCATCTGTTGCTAATTCGTACAGTGTATTCGGACTTCATTCTATTTACAACATCCACTCCACTTTAAGTGCTGTTGTAAAATTTTATTATGTCTGGTTTTGTCATCTCACCTGTACTTTCATCTATGGTGCATATTTGATAACACAATCATATTTTTTTCCTGTTTTTTCTTCGGAATGTAAGAAACCAATGTACATTTATTAGGGGCTTTGCCAAAAGTAAAGAGTGAACTGCACTGTTTTCTTCCTTTTGTGTGTTTTATTTCTGGAGGTAATTGTGGTTTGTTTATCCTTACTGTTCCAACAACAGTTGTTCTGTGGTTAGTGTATAGATCATTTGCCACAGGGATTTGTGTCTAGTAAATTCATAGTGATATTTCTAACACTATTTAACAAAGGCTGACAAACTCTTTTTACAACACCTCAAATGTAACTTTATTGCTAACAAACAATTTTTTATTTGTTACTACTTATTATTGTGTAGGATAATAAATGTCTACTATAATTTTATTTCACTTTTTGATCTAACAATATTTTTCTTTGTGAATTATATTTTGTTGATTAATTTTTTTACAATTTCACTGAAGATAATTTGAATTAATAATCAAATTCCAATCAAATACTTTTCAAGTATTAAAAAGTAAATTGATAGAGACGAATGAGGTTCTGTTGTTTATGCCTTGAATACTTTCATCATTTCACCATAAAGAGATTAAAACATTAAAATATATTCTAACAATATAACTTTAAATTTATTTTGAATTAATTACTATCACAATTTTACTTAGATTCTAATATCGAAAATTGGGTTACTTCTGTTTTAGGTACTGGTTACCAACTAACCCTAATGAAGGAACCATCTGCAGATGTGAGTTGTATCACTTCACTTATTGAGGATAAAATAGATGGAGCAAAACTGAAATCAAGCTATAGTGCACAAGTTACTTACACATTACCCCAAGAAACTGCAGCAGACTTCCCTAATCTATTTCTAGCACTTGAAAATAGCAAGTCTGTCCTGGGTATTAAGGGGGTAGGCATAGCCTGCACCACAATGGAAGAAGTTTTCCTCAAGTAAGAAGATTTTATCACTAAGTAGAGGGTTCTAGTTTTAATTTCAAGTTGGTTTTGTAGTTGCCAGCTAAACAATTGAATAAAGAGTGAGTGAAAATTTATTTTTTAATGCTTACATGTGGGGCTGAGCCTCATGTTCTCATCTAAAAACGACTTGGCGACAAGGCGAAGTAAGATCAGACAGGGCTTCACAGCAATAAAGACACCTAGAGGTGTCCAATGGGATAAACCTCTAGAGGTGTATGAATTTGGCTGATTTTTGTTCACAGCGGAACTCAAGGTTGTGTACCTTGCACCAGACTAGGACACCTATTCTGAAAGAATGAGACTTTCAAGATTTGTTATATTATTTTTCAGCCTTTTGATGCACTCTTAGGATGTTGTTCTTGGTCTGGTGAGAAATAGGAAAGGGGATTATTGTTTTCCTTAGGCAAAATTTCGTATTTGTCACTCAAGGGATGAAGGTTGGACACGGTATAGAAGATCTAGGAAGTAACAACCGACATCTTGAACACATTGACAGACAGTGCCTTCATGAGGTGTTTTCTAGCATTGAAACCACGAAGGAACAGGTGTATCAACTTTGAAGGATGTGGTGACAATTAATTCTTATTTTGTATATATTTCTTTAAATGTGTGTTCTGAGAACTTTTCGATCGACCTCATATTTTCTATGCTGTCTTGAATTATTTTTAATAATTGGCGATTAGTGGTTACAACTATTAACGATTAATACTCATTAACATCATTAAATGTCTTCAAACTTAGCAATTAAACCATTAGATTTTAGAATGAGTAATAAAGTATTAGTAATAATTGTATTAATTTAATATAACGTGTCAACTTAACTCAATTGTAATCATGATGTAGTACAGCTACACAATGGTCTTTATAAAGCGTCAAAACAAATATTGGAAATTCAACCTGATAAGTTGTGTAACAAACATATTCTTACATGTGTAGACCCAGAGAAAAATGTATGTTATATCCTCTTATGAACTTGTTATTATAATATATTGCTTGGTTTTACAAAATGGAATAAAAAAATGTTTAAATAAAGCATCAAAGATATGAGCATGGATAATTAAAACAAATGTTTTGTTTTGGGTTGAAAATAGTTTTAATGGATTGCCTACGATATAGGAATCAGCAAGTTTCTTTTTAGAACCAAGACCAAGTTTAAAAAAAAAGTTCTGATTAGACAGTCGGAATGCTTATATGTTCTGATTAGACATTCGGAATGTTTATATGCTGCTAGAATAATTTAGGAAAACTTTACAAATTTAATGTTTAGAAAAATAAAAATAAAATGTTTCGTGGTGCTTAGTAAAGATGTGATAAGTCAACCTTTGTAATTAATGCTTCTTATTATTTAAGTTTTTAATAACTTAGCGCCTTAAAAAATCAGTAGGCTTAATTTCATTGAGAAGAACGGATATCATTTCAGCAATAATTACCAAGGTGTAATCTCCATTATCTTCGAAAATATTTATACTGAATTTGTTCAGAAATATTTATTAAAATTTGATGAATTTGGTTTTATTTTGCAGAGTTGGTGAAATGACTAAAGAAGATCATTTATCAGACCAAGTGAGTTTACCATCACGAGAACACACTATGCGTAGAAACAACAGTCATGAAGGTATTAATATTATTTATTTATTTTAATTGTTTTATACAAATTTTAGTGAAGGAAATCTAAACCTCCGTTTTAATAATTATTCTTATTGATCTTAATATCAAATAGCTTGTTTGTTGTAATGTAAATATAAAAATAAAATTAATATTTTTCTTAAATATATTGAAAAGAAATTCATGATTTTTAGTATACAGTTGTCTGTTGAAACTATTTGATTTAAAGACCCGATATCTTACCTCTAGTTGCTAACAAATCTGAAAGCCTGTGGCTTTTATGTCAAGAGGCCACAAAAATATATTGATTCCATCAGAAATAATAATACTGTTACTTACTGCTATTCACTTCCCACCATTGTTACTTGCAGTATCTAACATGGACCCCTCTCTGTTAGTGATACAAGTCTTGCCAGTGACTTTCGATATTTGTAGCAAAACACTCAGATTTAGTTTTTACTATATATAACTTGTTTTGTGTGAGTTGAATCTTATTACATGTGATTTTTATTTCAATTATAGTCTCAATTCAGAGTGTAAATGATTGTTTTTTTTAATGATTTCTAAGGATTAAACCAAAACAATAAAATCAAATATGGTGATAAAAATGAATAGGCTTACTCATAATATTTTGCCGATCAAAACAAAACAAAAAGAAATTGAATCAAAAATATTAAAAAGCAAGGAACACTTTGATTCATTTCCAGTTTGATAATTCTGAATTCATTTTTGTTTATTGAGAAAAACATATTACACCTATTGTGAAAATATGACCATTTTCTCTCATCTTTTAGTTTGATTTTATACAGTTCATGGGTATCCTGAACTAGAAACTATGACCATTATACTATAAAGTTGTATACAATACTTTATGGTATTATGAACTAGAAACTACGACCACTATACCATGAAGTTGTTTACAATACTTTATGTGTTTAGTACTTTACATACTGCAACGATTAGTGCACTGTGCAAATTTGAAAAAAAAAGATTTTTTTTTTGTAAAATTCAATTTTCTGAACAGCACGTGAGTAAAGATAGGCAAGACGGGATTTCAGGTCCTGAGACCTGGCTCTTATCGCTAAATTGACCTTCGACTCGGTGATCTGTTGAAAAATATTTAACACCGAATGGAAAGAATTTGAAGAAATTTAAATTTGGGAAAAGCAGGTTTTAAAGGTGTCAGAATATGCTTCTTAAAGCATATTTCTCGTTACTTTATTACACATTTTTCCATCTTGCATTGTTTAACCTGTTGAAGAGTATAGCATTGCTAAGCACAAGTCCCAAAGTAGTACGGACATCATGTGACGTCTGTTTCCAAATGAGCATAGACATCATGTGATGTTTTTTGATATTAATGTAAACAAAGTCAATTATCTTACAGTCATAATCTAAACTACAACATGTTTCCTGCTTGTTTACAAGTAACAATGAACACCTAGTGGTAATAATGTGTACTGCAAATAACCTTCTATTTAGCATGTTTTTTGTCATTCCACTTCATGTCAGTTGTATTTCTCTACCCATAGAATACAGTTGCATACTTCTAACCTAGTTTCTTTTGTTTGTTGTGCAATTATTTAGATTTTTCTGTTACTCCATTCACTGTTATTTTATAAATAAATTTTATTGTTTGTTGCTTTACTTTTTTTTTTTTGAACTGCGTTATGTGTATACCCTTGTTTCAAAAATTACCATACTTTAAAAAATTAATAAATTTTGTTAGAAAAACCTTTTGTATTCATTAAATTTACTTTGAAATGTTATTTTATGACAATACTTTTTTTTTGGTTTTGTGTAGTTTTTTTTCTTACTCCCCAGGGTGTGATAATTTTAATATGATAACAAATATTTTCGTGAGATGTGCCGAAATATACATTTGGTATTAGTGAAATGTTATAGATCTTGAAAATTGATGAACAGGGTGTGTGATAAGAATATTGAGCAAATATTGAACAATGAACTTATTGATCTATTCCAAACATGAAGCTGATGTCACTAGGACTTCTCCAAAACCCGTGTTCTGATTGGTGAATTAAATTAGAACAGTTGTGACGTAGATATGTGACACAATTTGTATAAAGAGTAATTAGTTTAACCATTAATATTTCGATATAAAAAAGAAGTTATTTGTTTGTTTAGTAATATAATTTAGTTTATTTAAAGTTCCATTTTTCAAATTGAATCATTGAAAACCTTAGAAAAACATTTTATTAATAATTATCTAAATTTTCCCTTAAAACACACACAAAGTGCATACATAAAAGGTCTGGTGATATAGAAGGCGGGCGATTTGAAACCAAGTAACGCTTTCCCAAAATAATGGGTTGTTGTTGGCGTCTTGTAACAGGATGTTCCTACAGAGCTGAAGATTTTTAAATAAGGTTTTAAAAGGTACATCAACGAGTACAAGGTTGTCAAATAAGACTAGAAGAAGTATTAAATAGTGCATGTTCAAAATTATGGTAGAATTTTTTCCGATTCTTGAAGTGACAATTAAGAAAAACGTACTCAAAGCTGAACAGAATTATTGGTGAGATCCAACCATTTTCTTACGCTAAATTTATAAAGATGATCCAAAGACAAGTATTAATTTTCATTTACCAAGTGATCAGAATTGATGTAGAGTTGATTAATTACATATAGACATTGTTTAAAATTGATATAGACAATTCAATTTGATCAAAAACTCCTCGAATGAAATAGACCCTTTCTTACTTACATTTCAATACATATGTCCCTTTATAAAGCAGTTAATTTAATTTAAATATTTTGGGACTTATTTTAGAATTGTTTTTTATTTTATGTGTATATATTTGTGTTCTTTTTCTAAAGATTGGAAAAAGCCGGTACCAACCCCAAACCCCAAGATTAAGAACTCCTAATAGATAAAAGACTAATTGAATATTGTTTATGTGTATATTTATAGATTCTGAGAAAGAAAACATTGTGTTAATTAATTTTTTTTACAATTTTCGTCGATAAATATATAATTAAGATTTTGGAAGATAGACGGTTTAAGAACTATTTATTTAATTCTGATTTTGAAGAAAATAATTTTGTAACTGTTTTTTTTATTTTTTTTTATTGAAGTTATTTTAATGTTATTAATAAATTTGAGAATTTAAACTTATTTGTTTCATATAATTTCATTTCAGAGTTGTTGCAAATTTAGCACCACAACGTGAGGCTTTAATTAATCAATATTTTTCTTATCCACTAAATTTAAATATGTGTTTTAGTTTCTATAAAATTATTTATTATGGTTGTATTTTTTGGAAAATTATAAGACTTCCATAATCTTTTATGGAAGAATAGGATTGAGAAGATTATAGGCGACACATTGTTCTTTTAACTATTCTAATACCAAGGTACCTTAGCTGAACTTACACCTTTTTTGTATTAAATATTCCGCCTTCAATTTTTCCTCTCATGTTTTTTTACCAACTGTTGTTTTCTTGCGTCTCTGACTACCCATTTCGTTAAGATTTTAGTGAAATGTGAAGACTCATAATGCAAAATCGGTGCAAAAATTCAAAAGAAAAAATATTATGGTTCAGAAATTATTGTTACATTTTAACTGATGAATTGGACCAAAATAAGTTGTGAATGCTAAAGAATATACTGTTTATAGTCCTCAGATTTTATTTAAATTTGGCCTCTAGGGCAGGGTTCATAACAAGACCTATGTAGAAACAATATGCTCTTCATTTGTAATTACATTCCTATAAATTACAAATTAAGTTGTCAATTAGTTTTCTATATTCTTGTTTTGTCAACTTGACTAACCGAATATATTTTAGTATTGAAATCCAATTATGTAACATTTTCTTCTTCTTTTTTACGAGACATTCTGTATTATAATGTAACATGATTAATTGTAAAAGGAAAAATATAATAACTATAATTTTTCAGCAACTCGGACACTTATGTGCTTACTTTAGTAAATACAAGCTTGGCAATCCGATGGGAACCTCGTTGGAGCTCTACCTTTATTCATGTAGTATTTTGGGTTAGACCCCTCTCTTTCTTCTTTCCTATCAGGTCTCTCTTGACCAACTCTTGTTCTCTTCCGACTCTAAAACTAGGGTATTCGAGGGCTAGGGGTCTTTATTTGATTTTATTTTTTGAAAAATGGTGGTGATGACCAAAAGGTGTTTAGCTTTAAAAAATAAATAAGATGAGCAACTTTGCTTTGAAATAAAATTAGTTTCTGAGTGTTCAAAATGTTCAACAAATTATGACTTACTAACCGAATTATGGCAATATAAGTTACAATTTGATTTTGGTTAATATATAGTTGGCCACAAAAATTCTGAAATAAATTCTATTTTTAATTAATTTTTTCAAACATGAGATTTGAGATCTTTAGTATAGATTTATTTCATTTGCATATTGTATAAGCAATTTTGTTTCTATAATGACAAAAGTAAATTCTGCATTTTGTAATTGCATGAAAAAGTATATATATTTGATTTCTACAAAGAATTCTCCTCAATAGTTGACTATGTAATGTTTTACATTTTGCGTTGCAATCGAGAAATGTTACCGGTTACATCGGCTTATCTGTGAAATATTGGACTTTGGATTGACAACTTAATATGGAACAATATGTGTGATATTAAAAGTGAGATTAATCACATAATAGACTATTTCTGTATAAAATGTAAAATTTAATTCTCTTCCAAAGAATTCAAGCCACAGAATTAACTTATTTTTAAAAAGAGTACATGTGTTCACACACACACACACACACACACACACACACACACACACACACATATATATATATATATATATATATATATATATATATGGAACCATATATTAACTATGGTTGCATAACCCACTCGAAAGCTGGGTATAGTGACCATCGGGGCTAGTTATTAATGGTATACACATGAATTTGGAAACACTCAGTAAATTGCAGTAATTAAGCCTAATTGCAGCTTGTTAGTCCTATAATTACTTCGACTGATAATTTATAAACTTTAAATGTAGTTAATCTTAATAGTGTTAGTTTTCCCCTTTAAACTGTTTCTTCAAAGGCGGTAAGTTTTGTAAGTGGTGTTGCAACGAGAAAAGAACTGTGACATGACCATATCACCAAAATGATCTCAACCTCCGGTAAGGGCTAATTGACATGACGGTACAATTTGTTGTACTACGTTTCTTGGTTAAGTTATTAATAATAGTTGCTAACTCCACTATAACTATATGCCATCAGACACCATAAGGATATGCGTTGCAATATGGTATGTCTAATCCAAGAATCATACAGCAACAAAAGTGTTAAAAAGCAAAAATTTTCTAATGATTATCAAAATCAGGCACTCACAACAAAATGGAAAACAGTTTTGTTTTCTTAAAAATTGTATAAAGAGAAAATACCAGGTTTTTATCAACCAACCAAGGTTTATAATTTAAGTCAGTTATTTCTGCTCAAGCTTTAAAATACAATCATTTACCACCGATGCCAATATCCACATAGATAAGATCTATTATCCGGTTCAAGGTCTAATGCACTTTAAGAAGAATGATTGTGCAAGAAAAGCATAAGTTCTTTATCTGAAAAGCATAAGAACTCTGTCATCATGAAATATTATATACTATAATGTTGGATTAAATTAGAAAACTCATTAAATTCGACTAGTCTGTTATGTTGCTATTTAACTACTGCGCAGGGACTAAACAGATACGTGCTTAGCCTAAAAACTCTGTCGACATGGAGGTGATCAACATACCTGCAGGGTATATTGAAACCATGATGCAACCCAAAATAACCATCATTTATGGGGTGGATTATTCAATTGACCACAGCCACCCTGGTTCGGAAAAAGAAAAAATATATATATACAAGATATGGGAAAGGTTGTATGAGGCAAATAAGCCCTATACCCCAGAAAGAATGATAAAATCTAGATACTAAACAATAGTAAAGCGTCAATCCTTATGAGTGATGGGTAAACCACAACATAATTATATCTTAATGGAAATAAATAGTGACTAGATAAAAGGGTGGGGATTTCTCCCCTGGTGACAAAATAATAATAATAATAATAATTAATGGTTGGTGAGTTGCTTTAAAAATTTTTTTTATAGAATTTATTGAACAATAAATGTCATTAAAAAGTTTTAAGAATAAATTGGTTCGGTGTGATGAAGAATTGGGAAGAAGAAGATGTCGTAAAAGGCAGGATTAAAAAGGTGAAAAAAGAACAATTATTGTGAACGGTATAATTAACATTTTATTGAAATATATTTTAGGGTATTTAAGAGAATAATAAACGTAATAATTATTACTGTTTATTTGCTTTTTACTGTTAATACTAACCATTATCCCGAAGCTCATTTTTGGGACAGGGTTTTTTTCTTCCTGCAAGTTTACCAAATTTTTGGAATCGTGCACAACCTTAATATTTTTGGGATTGCTGGGTTCAAAAACAAGGAGAGGCTAATATACTTTTTCATCCTCAATATTCACACAAATAAATGTAAAAAAAAAAAAAAAAAATACCCTCAATATATCTTCACAATTACACAAGAAGAAACTACACAAGAATGTACCTCTTAGTAAATAATTTACACTCTCCATATTTGTAATATTTACTCAAAAATAATTGATAATTTTTAGCGAAGTAATATTTAGTAAACATTTATTCTAAGATAAAATTTCAAATGGTTGTCCGATGGAGGTGAGATTACAGAGTAATCCAAAATATAACACCATTGTATTCTTAAAACTATAATTTGTATTGAATGTGTTTTGCATTTTCAGCTTTGACATACAACAAAGTAAAAGGTCTATCACTTCTGATACAGCAACTCAAGTGCTTAATTCATAAGAAAGCATTGTACACCAAGCGCAAGTGGATTGGATCTCTGGCATTTGTAAGTTTTAAGACTTTAAATATTTACATTTTTGTCTAGTTACTTCTGTTAAAAATTTCAGCCAGTCTAACAAATCATAGGAAAAAAAAGTATATTTATTGGTTAAATTTTTATGAAATATAGCACATTTATTGGTTTTTACTTGTAGGTCTGTACTCTTAATGACTTGTAGTAATAGCCTGGGCTACATATCCCTTTTTGTCAAATTATTAACACTCGTCTGAAACTTCATGTGTGGCTTCATCTTAACATAAACTACAAATATTGTATGTGAGGAAATTGTCAGAAAAGGGCTATGACAATTTCTAATCTGGAAACCAGAAAACATCAATTTAATGTTGTATTAAAAATATATGATTAACCCTTTGTTTTCCACTTGAATTGTAAGATAATTTAAAAGAAAAATATGAAAAAAATCGGCCTACAAAAATATTGGACCATTTGGTGAGACCTACTCCCCCAACATGTCAAAATAATGAGGGTATACAATTTATCAATAACCAACTGATTTTCATGAAATTGTTTAATAAATATTATTACAATCAAATGGTCATACTGGACTACAATTTTCATTGGCAGTTTTTTCAGACTTACGCCCTAAACATGTTAATTTTTTGAGCCGAGTCTTGGATCTATGGAGACGATCTCGAGCCGTATCTTGGGTAAATCGAGCCATCTCGGGTAAATCGAGCCAAGTCTCGGGTAAATCGAGCCAAGTCTCGGGTAAATCGAGCCAAGCTTGAGCTTCAATGAAGCTCAAGCTTTTACCAAACTCAAGCTTTTACTGAGCTTGAGCTTTTTATGAGCTCAAGCTTTAATTGAGCTTGAGTTTTTATGTGCTTGAGTTTTTATGTGCTTGAGTTTTTTACGGCTCAAGCTTTTTAACAAGCTCGAGCTTTAATTGAGCATTTAACAAGCTCAAACTTTTATCAATCTTTTTAACAAACTCAAGTTTTTTAAAGCTTCCGATAAATTTTATATTGAATAATAATCAGTATAATGTCAATTATTTTGTTTTGGATAAGGAGAAAGGCGAAGTAGCAGTAATTGACAGATAATTAGATACTCTCGATCGAACTAAAAGGATACAATCTCCCTTTGTTATGAAGTTATATTACAATCCTATTTCATTGACATTTCTAACTATTTTCTAACAATTTCAAATTTTATTATAGATAAATAATTATGGGTTTGTAGGATCAAGTAAAAAAAAAAAAAAAAACTGATCCAAATAAAAGAAAAAATGTTGGATTTCGTAAGTAAGAGTAATAAAATTCACAAATATGTCAACTTACCAAGTGCGAATTTTGGGTAACTTTTTTATGCTAAATTTAACCCGTGCTTACTTCTTTGGTGAGAAAAAAAAAACTTATCCACTTTGATATTTTGTATATATCTTTGTTACCCATACATATTTTTTCCTACCCCTTAATTTATGTCCCACCCAGTGTATACATGACCAATTGCATGCGATTCTGTTTTGTTTAGTTTACCTTGAGAGGCAGGGTTGGAGGGGAAAGTCTGTCCCATCACCCAGTTAGTGTTTTTCTTACCACAGGAGTAACTGTGTCACCGCTTTGTAGAGAAATTACCTCACCATTCGAGTAACAACATCAGTTACCTTTTTATAATTAAAATTGTGGGTTTTAGTATTGTTTTCATGTTTTAGTTCAATTATGACTTTTTTGTATAAATAAATAAATTTTAGTGATTTGTAACTTTAAAATTTTACATTTGTAGTTTTAACATAGTTTTCTTTTTTAGTTAAATTATTAGCTGTTAGTGTGTAAATAGAAAATTTTAGTATTTCAGTGTTTTCTAATTTCAATAATATGGGTGATAAAGAAGCTGAAAACATTATAGATTGGCTACAAGAAGAAAAATCTTGTGATTTAGAATATATTAGTGCATTGGACTCTGACTGTGAAAGTGAACACAGTGAACATAATACAGACTTTGAACAGTCCTGTGTTGAGAGAGTGAACCTACTATTTCAACTCCGAATGAAACAAATAAAACTACTGGACTTACTGTTTCAATTCAGGATGAAGAAAATCAAACTAGTGTAAGTAGAAACATAGAAAATAGACATACAGTACTCCCTCTGTAATCCGGCATCTCAGCTCTCCGGCACACCCAGTAATCCGGCGTTTTGTATTCGAATAATGCGTCCCCAATACAGTACAGTACAATGTTTCCCACGCAGTAACAAGACACTAGTGTCTGAGTAAACAATGCATTGGCGCCAAAAGTGATGACTCACGCATGCCCCCCTCACTCACTCCGTCAGTCTTAGTCACGATCGCACCACGTTTAGTGCTCCTCAATCTGTCCCGCGTGTGTTACCTGCTTAGTGTAGGACAGTTGTAGTAGTGTTGTATTGACGATGGCATCCGTGCAGAAAAAACGTAAACATAAAACTCTATCTTTGTTAGATAAACATGAAATCCTAAAGCGGCTTGAAAAGGGCGAAACGTTAACTAGTGTTGCTAACGAATACGGTGTTGGTCGAGCTACAGTTCATGACATAAGAAAAAACAGTGATAAAATAAAATCGTTTTTTAAGACGAATGAAAATTTAAAAAGTAATCGACAGACATTGAAAACTGGTGAAAATCCTAAAGTTGACGATAGCCTATATGCATGGTTTTTACAAGAACGTGGTAGGCATACACCAATTTCTGGTGAAATCCTTAAAGGAAAGGCTAGAGAATTTTACCGGAAAATTACAAAAAAGGATGATTTCCAAGCCAGCGAGGGATGGCTGCAGAAATTCAAACAACGTTATGGAATTAGACTGCTAAGTACAACGGGTGAGAAACTTTCATGTGACGAAAGCGCTGTTGAGCCATATAAAGAAAGGTTCAAACAGGTTATCCAAGAAAGTGATTTAACTCCTGACCAAGTTTACAATGCGGACGAGAGTGGTTTATTTTGGCGGTTGTTGCCAAAAAAAACATTTGTGCATCGTAGAGAAGCTAGTGCTCCTGGACGAAAATTGGCTAAGGATAGGGTCACTTTCATGCCTTGCTCAAACGCAAGCGGTGCACATAAGGTGACAATGCTAGTCATAGGAAAGGCGAAGAGTCCTAGGGCATTTAAAAACATCAAACTTCCTGTTGATTACATGAGCCAGAGCAAAGGGTGGATGAATAAGTCCGTATTCACTGAATGGTTTAATGAACATTTTAAACCCTCAGTGAAAAGATTTTTGAAGGAGCGGAAACTACCAGAAAAAGCTTTGCTTATCTTAGACAACTGCCCTGGCCACCCCGATGAAGATGAGTTGAATTCAGCCGACAGTTTTATTCGCGTGATGTTCTTACCGCCGAATGTGACCCCCCTCTTACAACCAATGGACCAGAACGTTATCCAGGCGATTAAAATGCAATACAAAAAGAGCTTATTGTACAAAGTGTTGTCTAAGGATGAAAGTGTTATTGAATCCTTGAAAGAAATAAACCTGAAAGACGTGGTATACTCGCTTGCTAATGCTTGGGAAAATCTTGACGAGAAAGTCATCATTTGCTCTTGGAAACCCCTATGGCCGGACATGACACTACTGGATCAGTACAAAAAAGATGAACCGAACAAGAAAGCCAGTGAAGAGAGAGAGATTAATCTACTGCGAGACGTGGTAAACGAACAACTCGTGGATTCACAGGATAACGCATTGACAACTGATGACGTAGGCGTGTGGCTTACCGGTGAAGGTGATGAAAACAACCAGTTTATGACAGAAGATGACATCATAGAGGAAGTGGCAAGAGAGGAAGAGGACGAGGAACTGGTCGAAGGAGAAGTAACAGCGGCTGTACAATCAATCTCTCACGATGCGGCCATCGCCTCGTTTGCCACGTCAATTGCCTGGGCGGAGGAAAATGGCGTCTCTGCTAACGATGTCTTAGTTTTAAGAAGGTTACAGGAACAAGTTCTCAAAGTGTCTCTTAACCGTAAAAAGCAACAGACAATTGATGCATATTTCCAGCCGTCTACTTCCAAGGAATAGTGTGAGTTATATGATGTATTTTTGTACTTTTTTTACTTTGTATAGTACAATGCAATTAAAACTGATTTTCAAATGATATCTGCGTTTTTCTCAATATTTTCCAGTAATCCGGCGTTTTCGGTAATCCGGCAGTGCTCCGGTCCGATATCTGCCGGATTACCGAGAGAGCACTGTACTTCTATTATTGAGGGCTCAGGCGTTTTGCCTACTGCAAAAGATGGCAGGAAATGGGATGCTCACAAAACATCAGCAACTGAAACGGCATATGCTAACATTGTAAAAAAGTTGCCTTTTATTACACGTGATTACAAAGACAAAAAAAAAATAAAAAATTGAAACTTGGAATTCTTTTATATTAAATGACATAATTCAATTAGTAGTGACCTACACAAACCAGCAGTTGGATATAAAATGTCAGATTTATTCGCGAGTAGAACAAGATTGCCCTCCCATGAATATAGATGACACAAAAGCATTTTTCGGGATACTGTATTTGATAGGATTGACGAAAAGTAACCACCTTCATGTTGATGAACTATGGAGCACAAATGGCACCGCTCCAGATATATATATATATATATATATATATATATATATATATATATAAAATGTACTCTCCTTACAAAAACAAATATTATGTAACTAATTGTCATTTCTACAACAAAGAGTGATCATCTCACAAAATGCTATAATACCTAAAAGACTTTTTTAGACTCTTGTTCAAGCGATATGTTTTGATGACCGAAATACTAGAGAATCCTAGATTGAACTCCTATAATTTGCCATAATTGATGAAATGCTGGAGCACTTTAGAGGCAAATGTCGATTTAAGTAGTATATAGGTAACAAACCTGCTAAATAAGGCATCTACGCTCTGACGCTCAACCTGCTTAAAATCTACGCTCTGACAGATTCTAGGACATTCTTAAAATTAACGGAAACCGATATCGATTCATGCATTGATTAATTGCCAGAAGGTTGAACAGTCTGTGGTTTTCCAATTTTTCTGGAGGGTGTTGAGTTGGATTGTACCTGTATGAAGTAGGAACTTCAGAAAAACCTTGAATTCTGGACATCAATAACCTTCCAGAAATTGATGTGAGATTGTAATAAGTAAATTTGTGGTTTGTCTGAAAAAAAAATGAGGGACATACAAATTTGTTTCTTGGCAAATAACCACTAAAACACATCATCAATATTCTGAAGGTCAGTACAGTGATTAGCCACGAAAATACGTCACTCGACTTGGTTATAAAACAGTCCTCCTCCTTTAAGCCCATAGTTTTGACTAAATACAAGTGTATAGCAAGATAAAATGGGCTGGATTCAGGTCGTGTTCACAAAGTGCCACCTCTCTTGGTGCCAAATACTGCCTCACCTTATGCAATGTGTTAATTATAATGATGCTAGCTCCTTTTTTGAAAATTTTGTGTTTGTGTTTTATTAAGGATTAATGTTTCTTTATATTTTATTTGTCTTTATTTGTTTTATGTTTGTTTAGATTGTTTTTTCTGAATTATTTTTCTTTTGATTCTACACTGATTTCTTTTTTATCTAATGTTTGCTTCATTTATTATTTTACTTTTTTGTAAAGATAATATATATATTTGACTATTTTTTTTTTTTTTGGTGGAGGGTGGGTGGTTTTACCAGTTCCATTTTGAATTTCTTTTAGCTGTTATTTATAATAAGATTTTGTATATTATACATCTGAATGTTCTATTGTACTGATAATAATCTATATCATTGACTAAATGATGTAACCATTAGATATGGAGGTTTGGCTAAATTGCTTCCTGTTGGTATCTGTGTGCTAGTTATGGTTCAGTGTCATGAGTGTTTGTGCCCATAATACAACTTAGATTGATGACATGGTCATTGAAACGTCGTCTTGTACTGTATAAAGTGTTTATTGTAAAATTTGTATTTCTTTTATTCAGAGCATCCCCTAATTATTTTCATTGTTTTGAAAAACTTTTTATATTTTTTATCAATTTTTGACAAAAATTATATCTATTTTAAAGTGTTTTTGTTATGAGTTACAAATGATTTAGTAGCTTAAAATTTAGTTTTAATTAAACATAACCTACTTGAACTTTATGTTTGGTAATTGATGTTTTATTTATTAATCATCTGACTTCCACAAATTTTGGAAATCATTTCTAAATAACCATTTTTATTCAAATATATTTTCTACAATGAAAATATATTTTGTACACTGATGTTTAAGAGCTCTCAAAAAAACGTTGATTATATTATTTTAAATAATACATTTGACTATTGATCTTAATAGTTTTGCATTATTTCTTTCAACATGTATTGTGAAAGTGATTTTATTGTTTCAGATAATCTTACCATTATTAATGCTGTTTACAACTGTGCGAGTTGATGTGCTTAACATATATACTCCAGAGAGTGAACCAGCACTTGCACTTCGACTGTCAGCATATGACTCTGTCTCTCCGGATACTTATGTAGTAACAAACGAAGGTGGAAGTCAGTTGTTAAATATCTTTAAAAAATTAGTCTCGGATGAAGGGTCTTCTCTTACTGAATTCCATAATACTAACATTAATGATGGCAAGTATTCCTACCAGTAATTAAATATACCCATATTATCATGTAATGTTATTATTTTATTTATTTGTTTTGTTGTATATATGAAAAAAAAAACACTTGTTTGTAATTGTTCAACCTTTTACTTCAACCTTTGAATTGTCACTAGGGATGAGACAATTAGCTTACCAATTAATCGCAATCACGATAATTATGATAATCGGTAATTACGATTAATGGCCGATTCTCTTAGCAACTCTGCTTAGCTCACCACAAAAAAGTTTTTCCTTTCAAAAAAAAACCTTTCGGTCATCATTGCCTTGTAAAAAAAATGAAGATACTGATAAAATAAAGATTCTTCACCCTCAATATTGTTCATTAAACCGGAAAAGGGCTTAGGAAGACTTATTTTAGTTGAAAACAAAAATTGTATGTACAATAATAATTCACCTTTATGATTATAACTATAAAACAAATGGCAAGCATTTCTAAAAAAATGTGATTAGTAACCAGTCCAGCCAATTACAAACGTTTGGCTACAAATTTCCAATGTCCAAATTCACGACTTGCACAAAACCACAACTGATATTGATTCAATTTAAGAAACAACTATTCTTTTTACAGATACAATTTTTCTTATATTTATTTTTTTAAATCATAAAAATGTAACATAACCCTATAACCATTATTCAACATATTCACTCATACAACTCGCTCACCAATTGTTCTGAAACATTTACCAAGTTTCAAAACCCTTTTCCATTTGTCTATACCTGATGACGATAAGTGATTGCAACACCTGTGTGACACAATTAATTACTTCATATTTGATCATATCTCACCTATCGAACACAGGAGCTACCCAACATTAAATACAAAAAATGTGGAACGTTACAACAACATTTTTGTTTGGAGTAAGAAAAAACTTTATATCTTTTGGTTTTAGACCTATCTAAAGCCAAATCCGAAGAATAGAAATGTGTTAGGATATATGGTCTTAATAAAATGGAAAATTGGGGATATAATCAATTATCATCCCATCTTCATAAATATTTTCCTTGTATTTTATAGTTGTGCATTATGAAACCTGATTTTTGTTTTAAAACTATAAATTTAAAAAAAAGTAATGGGAGTTTCTTCTATACCTACTATTTTTTTCATTAGAAATACATGAAGACCAAGACAAGTTTGTATTTCTAGTATTACTGAAGTGGATGCATTTTTATAACTAAAATTAGTTTTATATGGTACTTGTGAAGCTGTCTTACCTATTGCAACTAGATAATATAAATTTAATGTGTATTTTGGTTTGCTTTCAGCATTATTGAAAGAGAGTGTAGCCAATGTAGAACATTATAAACAGCAAATGTTAATAGCTGCAGAGTTTAACTCATCAACAGCCAAAGCAATGTATTCTAGTATTCCTCTTCATGCAACTCCCATTGCTCTAAACTTGATTACTCAGGCCATACTTCAGAGTAACCCCTCAACATCTACTTACAAGATTTTTGTTACAAATCATCCTCTTAACATTTATTCTACTGTAAGTAAATGCAATTACTTTATTATAAATTGCTGTTGTTTAAGCTTTATATATAAATGGAGTATATAATCTTTTCTTAGCATGATTATTTGGAAGAATATTTTTTATATATTATAAATAATCAAAATTTATTTAAATTGTGTAATTTGATAAATAATACATATATTTTATGATTGTATCAATTATTTGCAGTAATGCAATAACTGTATATTTTTATATTAAAGCTGAGCCGATACCTGATACACAGTATCACAATTTTCCAATAACTTCGTGTCGGAACAAAAAACGCTGGTGCTAAACTCTCGATACCTGAGTTCTCCCTTCCTTTCCCCCCTACCTCCCTGTGCTAATTGATATAATTTGTGTTTGGTTTAATATCTTTATTTGTTATTGGCTATGGGTATACATATTACGATTATACCCAATAACACTACCAAATTAAAATTTAAATAGATATAAGGAAACGGAGATCTAAGCAGTTTGGATTTCGATAGTAATGGAACAAAAATTGCCAATCTTAAAAATCAATATTCAAGAAATACTGCTCCCTTCCTTCTCCCTAATATCATGTGCATATTTATACTTTTTTGTTTATTTATGGTCTTAAACTGTCATTTGCTGTATACATAATGAATATAGGTGAAATTATTAAATTGTAAGATAAACTGGTATAAGAAAATAGAGGTTCAAAAAATATGGATTCAAATAGTATCAGTGCAAAAGTAGTAACCAAGTAACCACAAGGAGCAGTGCCGACTTGATCAATATTGAGGATGGTGGTTTAGTATATGCAATCGAAATACATGCGCCTGTCTTTGGTAGTTGCACAATCGTTTACAGAAGATGGGCATGGCCTGTTTGGTTCTCAGTGGGTTAATTATGACAGTCACTTAGGAGTGAATAAGGCTAGATGATGGCGTTACAGCTTCGAAACATGTCATCATAAATGATACAACAAGAAGTCAAGACGGACCATAAAAGGTAATATTAATAATTAATATTGACCTTACCATAATTATGCAATGCTATATACTATAGTTGAAGACATACAAAGTTGTCCCAAAAGTAAGTGTATGGAGCTTTATATTACTCACATGAAATTACAAATTATCTTCTTCAAAATACACAGTGATTCCAACGTTCTTCCCATAGATCGTACCAGATATTTGTGATTGGCAATTCTATGCACTTTTCTGAGAAAAATGATAATAACAAGTTGTGTTTTCCATAATATTACTGTTTTTAGTCATTTTTTTTCCAAATTAGGCCTATCTTTTTAGCAAATTTCGTAAATTTTTTTTTTCATATGAAAATTGCATAAATCAAGTTTGTAAACAAATTTTCCGAATGGTTTATATAAGGTTTTCTATAGAATTTTCACTTCATTTTTTATTCCTAACATACTTACTCCAAAACCGTTACGCCTAACATTTTTTTCATTATACAGATAAATTCTTTGTACCTTTCTGAAAAAAATTATATCTTACAAGTTGTGTTTTGCATAATATTACTATAACTTATGAATTTTAAAAACAGGATAAGTTATACTACCAGTTCTAGGATTAAGATACTAATATCACAAACAATAACGTAATTTTTACTAGTGAGATTATTATCTGTTATTTTTTGTCACAAAAGATGTAAGTTATTTATTATTTATTACACCATCAAGATAACTTATTACGACTTCAAGGTGTTTTATCTCCTCTTCTATATTTTCTGCAGTCAAGGTTTGTTTATATAACTTCTAAATAAATGAATAACATAAGGCTGAATTCATAATTGAAGTTTAATAGTAATAGTGTCCACCATTTTTTATTTGTTTTTAGTTCAAATACATACTGTGTTTCATTATAATTTATTTATTGGCAGTTTTAATTTAATTCATATATTTTATATGTAGTTTTTTCTTCTTTGCAACTTGTTAACAGTAATTTTACATAAGTTGTTTTTCCATTAATAGTTTTTTTACTAACTGCTTTTCCAGTTACATTTTTTTTTTTAAATACCAAGCGATTTGAGCATTTCACAAACAGTTCATCATACACTTCCTTAATTTTCTTTACTTTCCTAGTGGTTTTCATTGCGTTCATGTAATTTACAAATTTATATTTTCCAAAGTTTTGATAACATTAATCACAATATTCAGTAATTAATCATGTAAATCAAAATACATATCATAAATGTATGTCAATTATTCAATATATATGAAGGAAACGATTTTATTACTTGATAGCTTTTTCTCTTTTCCCCATTACCTTTTCATGTCATTCACCTCCCCTTCTCCTACTATTGGGAATTGAAGTATCATTCTCAAAGGATTATATATCATCTTACACACAATTTTTTCTAGTATTTAAAATTAAAAAAAAATTAATCTATATTTATTATAACAAACACGCACTCTACTTTTTAATGTAAATGATTTTTTTTATTGTTAAAATCCCTTTCTCTTTTGTTATTATAATAATTTTTCACAACTAATTTTAATTTAGTTTTGATTTGCTAAGGATGCACTTATCTAAATACAGCAATGTCTAATTCCATAATCTGACAATTGAAATACCTACAATATATCTTAACCTAAACAATGAAAATTCCTGAAACAAATCACAATGATAATTAAACACAATCTAATAAGATTATACAATGCTTCCTTAACAATTAGAAAAGAAACAAAGAGTGTATCAAAATTGTTATTAGTACGATTTATTTATAATGAATTAAATTTTACTGTAATTTCTTTTATTTAATTTATTTTAGTAATTATGTGCCCAATTTAATTGATTTACTGCCCTGGTTAGTTTGTTTTGTTTAAAGATTGATTTAAAATTAAAATAAAATAAAATCTCTCTCTCATTCGTGTGGTTCTTTGGTGACTATAATTTAAACTTTAGTTACTGAATCAAAATGTTGTTGGTGGTTAATTATTTATACAAATTTTCATAGTCTACTTATCGAATCTGAAGTCCTTTCACAATCTGAAGCGTGGTTGTTATTGAGGGTTGTTCCAGCGGATAAGCTCGATGTTGATTTGGTGTCCAATAATCTCCTTTGTTCTCGCAAAGCTGTTCTGGTCTGGCAATCACTTGGCGTAACCCACGTTGATTTCTCGCAGAATCCCTCTTCTTATTCTCGATGCTGATATTTCATCTAATAACTTTTTGCTGACTATATTCACTTTACGACGTATTCTTAAACTTTAACTATTTCACTGTTCGACATATTTCTTTTAATTTTTATTAAATTGTTCGTCATATTTATTTTACTTTAACTAACTCACTTCTTGACAAAATTTCTTTTAATTTAAACATTTCAATTTCAACGTACTTTCTTAAATTAAATATTCTTCGCGATTACATTCAAATCTTTACCAATTTCCCAGAATATTTTTACAATTTATTATAAAAGTTTTAACAAAATTTTATGAAGAACAATTATCTAGTAGAACAACTTTGTACAAAATATCTTGCAGAACTCCCTTGTACCAAAAACTTCGCAGAACAACCCTGTACAAATTATCTTGAGGAACTCCCTTGTACCAAAAACTTCGCAGAACAACCATGTACAAATTATCTTAAGGAACTCCCCTGTTTCTTTCTCTCGGACCTATATTTATAATTTCCTCGTTTTCAACAGTCACACCACGGCTTTATTTTTCATTGGTGGGATTCAAAGTTTACTGGAATTTAGAAAGTGACGCTTTCTTCCCTATTGGTTAATTTAAACTTTGTCCGTTGACCTTCCTTACTCTAACGTACCCATAAATGAGTTCCTTGCCTTTAAACCCTTCAGTTTTTTTGAAGTATGGGCTTGTCCATGAGCTGTCAACTCTTTTATTTTTGTCAAATTGATGACTTGCCGTTCACTGACCCTAGCCAGCATCTTTTCGTTACATTATATTATGTAATATTACAAGTCATAAGAAAATCTTAATATTTAGTGTATAGATTTTGTATTTTTGTATGATAGGAGACACAGGCGCTTACCTTCCGGAAAGTGGTCCATGGTATTACCTAGTAGTATACAAATATAAAAACATACAATACAAAATTAATGGTCTGAAATATTGTGTAAACACTGTTCACTTTCTCAATTAGTAGAGAGTAAAACAAGTAATTGAGTTTTCTTTTTATACTCTCTACTGATTGATAAATTGAAACAATGTTTACAAAATATTTCAGAAATTTAGTGATTTATTGTGTTTTTCTATTTGTGATCCGAGGTAAGTTTGTATCTCCTATCCATACAAAATCTAAACATAATAGGCTATGTGCTTTATTAAACTCTAACTTAATATATTTAGTGTAAATATTTGTAACTTACTGTTGCAGACAACATGCTCGTCAAGTGTAGGTGGTGCTTTCACTGCTACAACTGTAATGGTTGCTTTCCTGTGGTTATCTCTTGTTCCTCAAGGATTGTTATACTTTGTTGGTGATTTCATAGCATTCCCACTGTCAGAAAGAGTATGCAATGCAAAACAGATCCAACTTATGACTGGTATCCATCATATTGTCTACTGGTTATCCTGTTTCATTTGGGACTACTTCATCTACATTTTGGTTACCATAGCTATGGTAGTTGTTATCCTCTTGGGTGATGTTGTTAATATGTATTCACATGCTACTCCACTTGGTTAGTACATTATAATCTAAGTTTATGTTTTACATTATACAAAAATCTCTCGTTACACAAATTTTTTGGATTGTTTTTTTTTTCCTTTTTTTTTTTCAACATGGTCAGTAATTTTGTTATTTATGAAAGTTAAAATAAAGTAACTTATATGAACAAATTTGCCTACTCCTCACGTACCATAATTTTCAAGATTTTATAAAATTTTGACAGAAAAAAATAGGGTCTTATTGAAAACATTAAGTATTTTTATTTTCAAATTTTTATTCTTACAACAACTTTCTCAGAATAAATCCCATTTCCGAACATAGAAATAAAAAAATACCATTTTGGCTCTTAATATTAAATATTATTTATTAATAGGGCACATTGCCTATTAGTTTAGATTATGTATGGATAGGAGACACAGGCTTACCTTGGAAAGTGGCCCTTGGTATTACCTAATATTATGCAAATAAGAAAACACACACAATTTTTATTTGTGTGCTATTGGGTAATACCAAGGGCCACTTTCCAAGGTAAGCCTGTGTCTCCTATCCATACATAATCTATAATTTCATATTAATTATTTGAAAATTTAAAAGCTCACCATCTTTCTTATATCATACATTCAGATTATAACTATTTAACCTATTATGTCTCAAATATTTTTCTGTTAAAAAGAATATATTGTAAAATATAATTCGGCCTATTATGGCACCATGGCAGGCTGAAAATACAATCTATCATTATAAAACTTAAAACACGCAGGAACCTCAGTTTTATGATCAGATGTACATGATTAGACATTTCTCATATAGCCAGTTTAATTTCACAGCTGGTGAATGATGTTTCAGCTTGAATATCATAAGAAATAATATATATATTTACAATAACAAATGTGACAGAATTTACTCCAAAAATATACAACATTAACATTTGCAAGAAGGCATAAAATTATTTAAAATCAATGGATTTTGGTGTTGAAATTCACTATTGGCAGTAATGGTTATTGTTGTACACAACTCCTGCTCATATATTTGTCTGCAATAATAAACAACTAGCTGATATAAGACCGGATTTATATTGTCAGCCATTGCTCAGATTTCTTCATAAGTTAAGAGGACAAAGTTGTATAATCTTTGTGGTGGCATAAACAAAGCTTACTACTTGAGATTTACTGTATTGTTTTGAACAAAAAAGACTGTTAAGGAATGTAATATAATTTCATAATAAATTTCAACCAAACTGAAAACGCTCACCCAATACGAGTACCATTAGTTTTAGATGAGTATCTTTCACCGCTGTTCAATATACTCAAAACAATTGAAACCAGCCGTATATTAAGACTGGCAATTAGAACCTAGTAAATTGATCACAGTACAAACATAAGGCTACATAGGAAGAATAAAATGTTATATACCTTATGAATGTAATGTAGCTCTTAAGAACTTTTTTTTATAAACATATACTTAAATTGCACTGATTACAAGGGATGAGACTATTTAGGTTTTAACAATTATGATTAGTTTTAATAATTAGTATTCTTCAAATGTTGTCACATCATTTCACAGTGTTCGTTTTTTATAATTAGGAGTAAATTAAGGACAATAAATGTAATAGTTTATACAGTGTCAAATGAACTAAATTGTATTCAGTTAAACTCGGTGCAGTGTTGCTACACCCATAAGGCTCTCCACATCGTGTGTGAATGCTCTCCAGGATTCTTGGTAACATAGCAGTACTCAATAAAAGCTAAATGATATGCACTCGACTTCTGGCTGTGTTATAAAGGCTTTGAGTATGCCTTCTCATATGTTCTAAATTTTTGTTCTACCATTTTACCCAGCTACTCAACATTTTGGTGCCTATTGGGCAGTTATCTTGTATTATGTTGTCTCCAATTTGTGACACCACATTATATCTAGATCTGCAATATTTCTTACCTTACCTAATGACTCAAGCCTCTTAGCAAGGTTATCCTTGTAGTATGATCAGAACGTCCTTCATGGGTTTGTAATGGACTCTTTATCCATAATATATATATATATATATATATATATATATATATATATATATATATATATATATATATATATATAATTATCATTATCAACATTTACTCTCAAGCACATTAAAACTTTTTATATCTTGAAAAAAGGTGCTAACAAATGTATTTTTGTTTATATAGGTTTTTCTGTAAAATGTTAACTTTATTTTTGATTCCTAACATACTTACTCCAAAACTATTACATATACATTTTTTTTCATTACACAGTAAATTCTATGCACCTTTCTAAGAATAATGATGTCTTATAAGTTGGGTCTTGCATAATATTACTATTATTTATGAATTTAAAAAAAGAAACCTTTTACATGCACCCATTTCTAGGGTTAAGGTACTTATTTGTTTCTAAAATCTTATAATTATTATAAAATAAAAGCAATATTGAGTATAGGACCAAAGTTAGCTGATGGTTTTCAATTCCAAGTAATTATTTTACAAAATCATTTGGTTTTATAGCATTTAGAATCATATTAATAAAACACTGTCTGTCCGTTTGATTTTTCAACTCGAAAACTGTATAGGCTAGGAACTTGAAATTTTGCACAAGCATAGACCTTAGTGAGAAACTGCTAAAACCGAAGTTTCAAGTATATAAGTCAAGTGGTTCCTAAGATATAGGTTCCTGAAGTTTCAGAAATCTCCATATTGGAACTATTTCGATATATAAAAAGTAAACAAATAAATTGTAAATAAAAAAACAAATGTATCAGCTGTTGGAAAATAAATACATTTAAGTGTGTTTAAACTCAGCCATTTTAAGATGATTATTTTATCCTTACACTTTAAATGTTAGCAAATTTTACATTATATTTCTTTTTTGTTTTGTGCAAGATCTTATTTTATGTACAAGATCTTATTTTATGGGGTTGTCTTGAGCTTGTTTACATATTGTTTGATCCTTTACAATCCCAGTCTTACAGTAATTGCTTATGCCCTGTCGAAAACTTACTGCTCGAGAAAGAGCAGAAGCTGATGATCGCAACAGATTGAATACACGTGAACGCATGAGGCAATTGCGTCAAAGTCGAGGTTACAGAAATAATGAACAGTGTAATAATTTAAAAATACAGGGGAGCTGACTTTAATTTACTAATCGCCACACGTCGTGGTCAAATGTAACTATTTAGAAAACGTGGGGTTGAAATTTACTTAAAATAACAAATTGCCTAACTTTGTGTGACAATTGTAATGATTTACTAAAAGGGGAGAAGCTAATAATGCATAAAAAGTAATAAAATGTTGGGCGCCATGGCAAGTGCATATTTGCCAATTTAAATTTTGAATATTAATCTTAAAGGGTCGTGAATTCTTTGGAAACAGTGTACTTGATGGAATACTGGAATGGAATGTAGTAGTCTTTTATACTTTTAAACAAACATCTTATTTAATTAGCCAAACACAAGAACATATATAAGAAGATTCTACAATTAGTCAATTCAAAATTTCTTAAACTATAGTAAAATTCAAGTCAGAGTGAGGCAGAAACCCAGTCGACCGCACTAATCGCCTACCCTTGGCGTCTATTGTGCGTTAAGTAGCCACCGGCCGGAGCCAGTGAATCATAACTAATGACTCCAGTAACGATATACAACTTTTCCTCTTTCATGAAATTCAGAAAAACAAATGATAACACGTGTTACATTGCAATTTTCCGATTAATTTGATATCAAATTTCAAAGGAATCAGTCATCTGTGATAAACACAGAGTGATACATTTATAACTTCACTAATCACTCTGTGTTTGTCACAGATGACTGATTCCTTTGAAATTAGATATCAAATTAATCGGAAAATTGCAATGTAACACGTGTTATCATTTGTTTTTCTGAATTTCATGAAGGAGGAAAAGTTGCATATCGTTATTGGAGTCATTAGTTATGATTCACTGGCTCCGGCCGGTGGCTACTTAACGCACAATAGACACCAAGGGTAGGCGATTAGTGCGGTCGACTGGGTTTCTGCCTCACTCTGACTTGAATTTTACTATAACAATTACATAGGAACTAACAAAATATCAATTTAGCATACTAAAGCTTTCAGTAAAAAGACTTTATCATTTCTATTATGTTTCAGGATTATGAGTTTGAGCCTTGTTGAATTGAAATATTTCAAACTCATATCCTATTCAAGCTTGAAAATAAAGTAAAAATAAGAATAAAACAAAATATAAATTTTAGGCCTAGTTATGCCTATTATAAATATGCTCTCAAATGAATTATTTTAATATTTATAAAGTACAAAAACAACTAGAAAAATACAGACATTCATGTTCTCATGAAATATTGCAAATAAAAAAAAATACATAAATATTTTAATAAATTCAATAAATATAATATAAAATAAATATATTTTATTAACTAAAGCTAATACATACTGGATATATCCTGTGTCTTTTATTACAAACGTGGTTATTACTATTTATATCAACAACGCACTTATACCGTAGCCTTCGAAGCACATGGGAGGTAAAGGTCTGGGCCCTTATTACACACTCCATTTCAAATTTAGATTTTCCATCCAACATTTTCTATTGTCACTGTTACTGGTTCAATGTATGAACATTGTCTAACTTACAACATACATGATATTATAGAGAACACTCAGTTTTTCTATTCGTCGTTTAAGACCGAAAACTATCTTACTCCCACCAACATGTGGTCGCTCATTATAAATCGTTTTCTAACCAAATTCAGGTCATTTTTACTACAAACCAACCATCGTTGACCATATATATGACCTCCAGCAATACAATTGTTCCCTCTAATCACTATCAGTGTTACATAACTACACTTTTCACTTCAAAATCGTCATTAGCCATCATAGGCGACTCACCTCTCCCGAGTTCTACTGTAGACTGACGCAATGTCTAGTTACCGCTAAAAACCTCTCTTGAATAAGTCACATGTCTCACTTCTATATCACTTACAATAGTTATTTTTGTTCTACCTATTTCCAGACATCACATATGTTTCTTAGATTATTTCTGATTAATTACATCTTCTAATATTTTGTCATTTCTCATGTTATTAAAAATAAACGTTCGGACTATTTCCTCTCGCGCACTAATCCCATACAGCCTACTCACATTTTTTCTTATTTCTAATTACAACAATTCTTATTCTCTACTTATCTCTAACTACAATATACAATTTTCTAATTACTTTTCATCATTTATATCTCTTTGAATTTTGTTCTTTGTTAAATTATAAAAGATCATTTTTTCAGACTATTTGGCTGTTCGATTCTGCTTGCCGTTACTTCTGTTATACATACCCCCAATTGTACATTAGGCTTAGTTCCTTCCTTATTCAAACATCTGTTCTCTATTTCACAAACTAATAACACTCAGAAATTCACAATGTTACAACAGGGACGAAATACCTCAGCACGTTTGAAAAGTAGTCTTGTGTCAGCAAGAAGGTCCTTGGCTCGAGTAGGTCAATAGATAAGGTTGAGTGACGGTTAGGTCAATAAGAAAATGTTGATGAGAAGTTTCCTACATTGATGGATATAGATAAGAGTTGATGAGGGTGTGGTGATGACCATGAATAAGTTTTAGCTCTAAGTGGATTTTTTGTTTAGAGATAAGTGATTGATTAAGATATACAAATAGGTAGTTTTTTATAAAAAATAGATTGTATAATAAGGCAAACATAAGGATTAGAGAGAATATTTCTTATTTTTTAGTTGTTTTCAACAAATAAATGTTCTTAACTACTGAAATTTTTTAATTTGGAAATCTATTGAATCAGTGTTTTTTAAAGATTTTTTTTTTGTTGTTTAAATTTTTTTAAGTAAAGATTTGTAATATAATATGTTATATTATAGTACAAATCTTGGTGGGGTCTCTGTAACACCTAAAAAAGGTTAATTTGAATTAAATATTTAATATAGCGGGAAATCGTTGAAAAAGAATTTGGGAGGGGAAAGTGAATCAAAAATGTGACTTATGTTTTTAAAAGGTAAAATAAAATAAATTCAATTATTATAGGTTTCCAAACACAAATAAATAATAATGTATAGATTTTAAGAAATTTTAGTTATAAGAAATTAAATAATATTGTGTATGAATAAGTTTGTGAAAAGGACTTGTTGTTATGTGCGTAGTATTTGAACAGAGCATTAGATGAAATGCATACGAGACAGATAACGCTAAGCCAGCGAGATTTTGAATAAAGTCTAGGAGACCGGAAGGGTAAAGCCTAAAACTTTTAACGGAAGTAAGAAATTCACTATGCGTTTTCATCAGTCCAGTTGGGAATGTTGAACTGAACGGTTGTATTCTGAGAGTTAAAGTAATGAACGTGGAGATGATAAAAGATGTGTTTTTTAAGTCTAGTTGGAGTGTTTGGATGAACAATAGTATCTCAGAGACTAGTTAGAGCGTTCGGTTAGACCAGAAGTTATGTAAATATAAACTTTGTAAAAATAAGAACTATTCGGAGTGTCGAAGTATGAAGTCATGTTCTCTGGTCGAATTTATTTCAATAAAAATGTAGTGATGCGTTGTAAACAGTTCTAAGATCGATAATCTACATATCATTATAATTATATAAAATTAAAAACGTGAACTGTTGATTTGAAGGGTGAACTTTGTAAATTGTGCAAAGGAAATAATTTTTGCACGTGGTCGAGATGGTTGGACAGTTTGAATCGTGAGTTTGGGTTATGAACTAAATTACAGAGGTGTTTAAGTGGAAAATAAACTTGAATACGAACTATTATTTGACATGTAATTAACAATAAACTTTGAATAGTGGTAAACTGAACGGACCATGTTCACGTCGGAACTGAGAACAAAAGGAGAGATTACCACGCTACGTAGAAAACATTTCTGGAATACAAGACGTAACAACGAGGAATTGTGCTTCTAAATAATAAAACGTGACTGGTATACACGTTAAGACTTTTCTTATACATAAACTCACTTTTAAATGATGAAATAACTTGTAAATTTTTTTAAATTATATATTTAACTTGAAAGGTTGAAACATAGTAATTTGAGATTTTTGTCTATAATAAAAAATGAGACTAGTAAAACAAAATTTTATTCTTTTTAATAATTAAAATATAGAGAGTTAATCTAAATTAAAAATAATATAATTAATTAAAGTAAATTCAAATAAGTAACATTAAAGAAATTTCAACCATTTAGACTCATTTTAATAAATTAGGAATTGTTAAGATGCCTTAAGTTAATAATATAAATATGAAAATTGATTACATATAACTGATGAATATTTATGTGAATGTACTAATCTTTAATTTCAATAAATGTATGTAAAATTTCAGTTTACACAGAAGTTATTCATTCAATACCAAAAGATCACTGTAAGTACACTTTTAAAAGAAGCCATGCCCGAGATCTTCATAATAATTAACTTCATTTTTTCTAAATTGGTAAGTGAAAGCTTACCTGGCGCCCATTAGCTGAGCAATAATTTTAAAGTCATTAAAGTTATAAATAAAATAAAATTAAATTCATTTTTTTTTAAATATAAAGTAATAATTGATAATAACCATTTTACGACAGATTTACATTTATTACAGTAGAACCACTGAACAAAGTTAAATGAGTTTTAGACTCATTGTAGTCGATCACGTAAAATGACAGATGATCAAATTTGAAAATTTTTATAAATCAATTCGCCTTAAGATTAATGATCATTTTAAAATTTTTTACCCATGGTAACACGGGTACGCGGGACGCTGTATAGAATAGAGTAACAAAAAATGCAGCTGATTCTATTTATTTTCTATAAACAAATTGATTGGTTATTTAAATAAGAAAATGTTGGAAAATTAATGGATATCCTATCATAATGAATTCATATTATAATTTCTTTGGTTGGAAAAGAATGTTTATGTGTCTGATATAATTAGATTTTAATAATTTGTTTATATATATATATATATATATATATATATATATATATATATATATATATATATATATATATATATATATATTTGTGTGTGCGCATGTGCGTGCATGTCTGTAAGTGTGCACACATTCGTATTGTAGTTCTACACCTGTTTTATTTTAGTTTCCCAAAGGAATTTTTTAAATAATTTGAATATACTGTACTATATTATAATCTTTTCAGTTTTTTATGGTTTTATTTTACATATGCTAGGAAGTTGTTATTATATCAAATGCTTCATCAGTAGAATAAAATATTATACTAATTAAGAGATAATCACAATATTTTATTTTATTTTACTTTTGTTTGAATTGTAATTGCTCCTTTTATTAAAAAAAAAAAAAATAATAAAAAAAATAATAAGTATAAGACCTTTTAATTTTCCTCTAGCGCATTAATAAAACATTGGTACAAATTGTTAAATTGGTAAAATGAAGAATTAGAAATGAAATAAATGTTATTTAAATTATGTATTAATGTAAACTGTAAAATAGATTTGGAAGATATATCTTCTAGTGTTATTATTGATATTATGGTACATAATACAATTTTTGTAATAGTTGTAAATTATTATGTACAAGTCAGCAACAAACTATAGAATATCTTGTAGATGTCTATAATAAGAAGTGAATTCTGTACATAGTGATAGGTGAGCCTTACTACCTGTTTGTAAAATGAACCCAAGAAACAAGGAAGAAAATAAAAATAAATAAAAAATAGAAACTATTACAAATTGAATTGTACGAGTAATAAATCTAAACTGTTTAAAATAAGAGTTAAGAATGAAAATGTATAAGTTTGGCTTACATAAAGGTAACGATAAAAATATTTTGGTGTAATTGTTTTCTATGTTATTTTTTCATAAAAATTTAGTTACTTAATTTTTTATATATACTATAGAACTTACATATATTAAAGTGAAATTTGTATTAACTGTTTACATGATTGGCAAGGTAAGGCTTACTATTAATCTCTTATTGTATATTAACTAAAAGGTACATAAAATGTGTAGAAAATCATTCACACAAAATCTCAAAATAAAAAAGATATGGATAAAGCCAAAACCCCAATCTATTTGATAGATACAAAAGTATAAGGTCCTCTAAAGTAAGGCGTTGATAATTTATTTTCAGTTAACTTACATGAACTCCATTACCTCTGAAACTGATTGGCTATCATAAATATGTATTCAGTATTAATAACCAAAGGAATGTGTGAAGTTTACTTTGATTTTAAATTGTTCATATTTCATTGTCATTTTAATGTTTACTTGTTTCGTGAAAACAGGAATTTGTTATAACCTGAATCTTATATTTGTTATAGGTGTGTTTGTGCTTATTGTACTTCTGTTTGGAATCAGTGGCATTAGTTATGCCTATCTCTTCAGCTATTCTGCAAAAACATCACCTTCTGCATCTTCAATATTTTTGATTGTTAACACTATCTTTGGTAAGTGTCAATTTCATTCAAGATAATAAAAATGTGATTGGTATAACTACGTATAATTTCTGAACAGCATATACTGTTTATTTTTTCTTCACAAATACATAATAAAATAGGGCTTTCACTATTACTAATTATTCGTCTAACAGATGATGTGTTTAAAAACTGTACTGTCACTATTACTAATCATTTGTCTCACAGATGATGGGACATAAACAATATGAGATAACCTCAAAACAAATGTTTTACAGTGTTTTTTACACTGAACTCGTGCGCAGCATTGACAGGAAGAGTGGGTAAAGGATTAGAGGGGTTTTAGGTCCTGTTCATAGCACTGCATAATAGTGAAACGCACATTTCGGGTATGTTAAATCATCTGATAGATGAATGATTAGTAATCTATTGTTAAACAAGGAAAATGAAATATTATAATTTAAGTTACATTAGAAAAATTTTGGAAAATATAAATTTTCAAATTGTATAAACATCAAAAATTAGAAACATTTATAATTATTGATTTGTTAAATGTGGGAGTTGCTTAGAATAAAAGAAAATTAAAATATAAAAACACCTTGAAGTCATTACGGTTATAATTATGGGTTTATAAATAATAAATAATTCACACTTATGTAATATAAAAAAAAAGGTAGCACCTTAAAATAAATATAAAGACTGGATGCGTGTATAGTTAAGAATTCAGTACAAGTTTAAGCTCAATTCTCTTCTCTGTTGAACAATAACTGTAGACCTTTTTTTGTCCCTTCTCTAGTCTACAAGGCTGAAATTGGAGGGATTGGGATTGTTTTGTTATAGGTGTGTAGAAAGGCTGTCTCATTTAAAATAAGCAAATCAGTTATTGTAATTTTTGTTATATAACTCTTTTGGCATTGAATAGATCAATTTAATTGATTATATCAAGTGTTTGTTATTGCCATAAATTTGTTTCAAACATTAATAAAGGATGACTTCCTAATTTCACTATCTGATACGAAGAATTTTTACAAGAAATCAAATTGGATTTTTTTTTGGTTCTGATTAATGAAGATTATGAAAACTACAACACATTCAAGATAAACTTGTTATACCCCACATTGTTATTAGGCTCGATGCATTGGATTGTTGTCTTTCTATTTTTAGCTTTCTTTGAGTTATATGAGACCTGTTACTTGTTTGAAATATCTTTCTAATCATAATAATAAAATCAAAGCGATATTAAAATATGAGAATAACGCTTGAATAAAGAGGAAATAACATACACTCACCTTTAAAATAATATATTTATATTATTTATTATGTACCTAAATATGTACATATTTGTTACACTATTAGATGTATTACATCAGTATGGTACTTGCTAATCACCAATTTTAATTCAGTTGACACATTATAAATACATTAATGTCTTATTAAGTTCATTAATATATTTATTAATTTTACTTTTTTCCTCGTTCTACAAACACTATGTAGTGATTTAATTATAACTTTAAAGACATTTAATGACGTCTAATTATGCGATGGCCTAATTTCAATTATATTTTCCTTGTTTAAAGGCGAAAAACCTTTCGATCATCGTTGTCTTATAACGAAAAAGAAAAAAAGAGCATAAAATAAAGACTCCTAGCCTTCACATACTCTAATAGCGTCAGAGTCGGAAGAGAATAAGAGTTGTCAAGAGAGACTTGATGGGAAAGTAGAAAGAGAAGGATGAAACCCAAGACTACATGAAGAAAGGTGTAGATTCAGTAGGGTCTTCGGGTCCACAACACTAGCATTCACTATAATTGAGCTCCTGTGGGTGCCTAATTGCAAATCAACGATTATAGAAATAAATCGTAATGTTTAATGATAGTTAAAAATGAATACAGTTAAGTTAATTTGACACTGTATAATAAGCTAATACATTTATTACTTTCTTTATTCTTAATTCTACAAAACGAACACTGAGAAATGATTTAATAAGCACTAATCAATAATAATCGTAATTGCTAATCAGCCATTATTTAAAATAATTGTAATCGGTAAGCCCAGAATCGTGTCATCCCTAGCTACGAGACTGTTACTTTTTTCTTTTCTTTTTTTTATACCATTTGTTAAAACAACTATGTTTGAATAATGATGATGTTGTATTTATATTATAGTGGCTGTAATTTATTAGAGGGTAATATTTAATTTAGTTTTGATTATAGACTGCTGTAACTGCAGTCATATACAAAATTATTTTTTTATATTGACTCAAAATAGAGCTCTGTTTTATTATTATTATTTACATATAATAAATTTTCTTTTTTGTTGTTTGTTTTAGGTTTAATAACATCGATTGTCATGTATTTCCTTCTGCTGTATGCTAACTCAATAAGTGACCTTGGAAACAACCCATTCATTCCACGTTGGGTCATATATCTCATCAACTACATACTATGTTTAAATCCACATTATGCTCTTATTGGTGCATGTATGAAATTTGCTTCTATTACTTACACAAATTTCATGTGTGATCTCTGTCCAGACCAAAATCCTCCATGTATAAGTAAGTTTCATTAAATTTGTATTAAAAAGACAACATTATTTTAGTTCAGTTCAGAGGTCAAGCAGTTAAATTATGCTCTAACTTCAAGTACTTGCAAATCCAAAAAGAAGAAAAATGAAAAAGAACAGTATGGTTCAGAAAAAGTAGCAATATTTGGTAATATAGCCCAAATAATAAACAAAAAATAAAAATGTTCCATTGAAAATATGTCCGAAAATGCTTTATTTGTCGACTGTCTATTCAACTCTGTTTTTTCTTACTAACATTCTTTTTAAGGAACAAATTTAGATATTGAATTCAAGTTTTATATACAGATGTTTCAATAACATTTCATAATGACGTTTACTTCAAAATGTTTGGTACTGAATTTTTTAAAACCGTTAGTTTTATAGAAAAACTACGAACGAAAAATTCTTTGTTATGAAACAGTGACTTGCTCTAAAACAGATTGGTGATTAGTGATTGGTTCAATTTAATACAAAAAAATTAAAGAAACACCTTGATGGAATTTAAGTTTAAAATTTACTAAAAAAAAAAAAATCCCCCACAAATGTTTTAAAAGTAACAAAAATGTATAAAAAAGATAATAAAGGAAAATGAGTAGGGAACTTTTGTACCTACTTTTGTCAGAGATTTTTAAGGGTAAATACTTAAATATGACTTTTTTATATTGATAAAACTTGCTATTTTCATGATTTTTGTCTAATGAAAATATTTGGTTATTTCATAATAATTATCCATAACATTAAAATAGTATATTATGGCAATTATCCTTAGCCATTCTGTATTGTGCCAATAAATACTTATTTTTAAATCTCTTGATATCTACATGCTATATATAAATTATTGTTAATTAATGAATTATTTACTTCTTAAATTTATAAATAAATATGTCATGTTATTGAATGGAATGTGGTGATTATAATAATTATATTATTCCAGGTTTCAAATTATATAAATACTTTTTGTATCATTATAATTAGAAATGTTTGAGAATTTATTTAAAAAATTTAGAAACATATTTTAAAAGAAATTATTGGGCTTGAGGTAGACCGAAAATGCAGCTTTATGTGTATATCGAGACCAATAATTTTAATTTACTATTTCAATTAATTTAAGAAAATAACAAATATGGTACCCGAGTCATTACTATTAAGCTAAAATACCTTGTATTTACTACTAGGCCTATGCAATTCTAGCAAATAGAATTTGTAGACCTGTAATTCATTGATTAATTACTGGTTAAGAAAACAAATACTATATATTCCTTTTATTGTTTTTAAGTATTTTGTAATCTGTAAATATTCAGTGAGTAAAAAAAAAAAAAACTTAACAATCTTATTAATTATTTTTTGATTTCTCATGAAAACTAATTATCATGATTGAGAAAAACCATGAGTACAGGCTTAGGAAAGCAAGAATGAGATTTATATTCATGAGACTAGGACAAAAGCGAAACCAAGAATTTGCATTTACAGATTTAAGAATAACAATAATTTTTAGTCATTAGTAGTGAGCTAAGCTATGTTGGATTTACTGCTAGGATTATAAAATTTTTATAAATTGATTGTGTTGGCCTGCAATTCATTTATTAATTCATGCTTTAAAAAATAAATATGTTTTGTAATTTGTCCTCTATATATTGTCTAGTAGGAAGAATGAAATATTCATCATTATTTCAGAATATGAGAATCTGATATGATTGCAAAAGTCAAATTTTCATGAATAATGTATTAAATAATCCCAAGAAAGAACATTATCCCATTTTAAACTTGCACTTAAAATAAACATTGTTGATATACAAATATTTGTTTAAATATTTTTGCCCTTTATAATAACAATATGGTATTATTATGAAAACAATATGTCATTTTCTCATTTTCTTAGTAGTCTAAATACTTATGTTTTGTAATATTATGTTTTAAACACAATGATTGTCAAATATACAAGACGTGATAAAAAAATACGGTGAGTGAATTTTTATAGCAGCAACTGCTGATGCTACATCCATTTGAAGTAGTAAGTTTTATAACCCATCCTTTGAGATAGTCAGGTCAAGTTTTAACAAGTTGTGACTTCTTAGCCCGTTTCCAGACTCTGAAGAATTAGGTTGTGTTTACCATGTTTGTCAGTTTGCATGGAATTGAAGGATTGTCTTGAAGTATATCCAAACTTCATGGCTAATATTATAATAGGAGGTGAAAGTTGGGTGTATTGATATGATCCTGAGATGAAAATTCAGAGTTCCTAGTAGAAAATGAGTGGCTCTCCTCCTCCAAAGTCAAAGTCGAACGTTAAGGTCATGCTAATTGTTGTGTGTATAATGAGAGCAATTAGAGTTCGTTCCAAGGGGAACAATCGTAAACTCTGAATATTACGGAGAAAGAGACCAGGAAAATGGGGCAATGGCTTTCTCCTTCATCATGACAATGCATCGTGCCACACCTCACTTCTGATCTGTGAGTTTTTGGCCAAAAGTGATGTTCCTGTCTATCCATATCCGCTTTACTTCCGGATTCAGTACCATGTGACTTCTGGCTATTCCCAAAAATAATAACCATGCTAAAAGGAAAACATTTTAACTTAAATCTTGACATTGAGAGGTCCTCGACTGAGCAGTTGAAGTCCCATCCAAAAGAAGCCTTTCAGACATGCTTCCAGGCTTCAAATCTTGGGATAAGTGTATAGCTAGTCAAGAAGAGTTCTTTGAAGGAGATTAATTTAAATTTTATGTAAGCTTTTTACTTTGTTCGTAATAAAATTATTCACCTTATTTTTTTATTACATATCATAGTATTAAAATTAAGAACTTGGGCTTCATCAATGCAAGACATCATTGTGTACATAATTTGAACACTAGGTGTTATTACTGTATTTCATATATCAATTATTAGTTCTTAATTTGAACACTTTATTTTACAATCATAATGTTACTTTTCTATTAAAAGACAATATAAACAAAAGAAATTAGTATTTTATTTAGACTGCTAAGAAAATGAGAAAATGCTATAACCGTTTCATATAATAATAAAAACATATTACTACATATTTTATTATAAGAGGGAAAAATGACTGACAAACACCAAACTGACATTTTTGATGAAAAAATAGTTTCGATTGGTTTTGGGAATGGGTGAATGAGTAAGTTTGTGGAATGTTTTTGGACATTATTTGAGTTGTACTACAGAAAGGCTACTTGTACTCTTACTTCAAGTCCTAAGAGTAACAAATCCATCAGTCCTAAGTCGTGTCAAATCATTCCTTACAATTTAAGGAATCAAATGCTAGTCAGGGAGCACTTTATAATACAGAAGTTTTGGGCTCCCGTAAGTGTGAAGACCCATATTATTTGGTTACTTCACCTGATTTACCATTTCTGAAAGAGGTAAAAATGATTTTCATTAATTAATTACATGAAAAATTTGTAAACTTACATTTTTGAACAGAGCAAGAAATAAACTTACAGCTTTTTTTACTCCCTGAGACTTAAAGTACAGTTGGATCACTCGTTCTTGGCACTTGGGATATTGTATGAAAACATAGTTTTAACCCCCCCCCCCCCATAAATGGTGTGTTTCTCAGTACTCGGTACAGTTACAGCTAGCATTTTCACACTGAACGTTAGGAACCGGAATTAAATTAATGTCAAAATGTCTAGCCAGTACTGTACACTCCCCTCTTTTAGTGATAAAATTAGCTTTGTGCATGACTGTAGCCTCCAACTGAGTTTCACTACGCTGTACTAATAGCCTCATAGCTAAGCCTTGTGTAAACCTCAAGTGCCAAGAACGGTTGATCCTACTGTAAATTGTAAGCAATGACATAAGTATTAAAAAATTTATGATTTAATTTAAGCTTTTTAGGGACTTGAGGTTGACATAAAAGAGAATTAAAAATGATAAAACAACATAAATATGAAATTACAATATATGTAATAATAGTTAAAATTGTATAGATAGATTAATATTAGTGGAACCATAATTTTTTTGTGAAAACAAAATTTAATTTTATACTTGCACAATTGTTTTAGGAAAAAACTATTTCAGTTTTAAGACCGAAGACGAAGGCCTCGGATTGTATTTGATGTACTTATCACTGGATTGGATACTCTATTACATTCTAATTTTGCTAATTGATTATGGATATGCATCTATTATTTGGCATAGTGCGAAAGCAACATGGATTGGAAAAGAATATGATCGTATTGAACGAGAAGATTCTGACGTGAAAGAAGAAAGAGATAGAGTAGATGCAGCTAGGACACTCAATGGGGGTAAGCCAGTTGATGGTAATCAATCAATCAATTTAAAGCCATCTATTTTGATTATTATAAAATCGATAAATTTGATTATCCATTTTGTTGATAACATAATTTTTAACTTTTCTAAAATTATATTATTACAAATTACTACAAAGCTGGGCAAAACAAGCACTGTAGTTGGTAGATAACATTTTTTGTTGTACATGTGTGATGATCTTTAATTTTAAATTCTTTTTTACTAGAGGAACTATTGGAAGTTTTTGGACGCGAGATGTATTTTGCAACAACCTAACCTTCCCCACGGTTCTTTTCCATGCAATAGGCCTAGATGTAAAACATGCAAAATACATCTGTCCAAAAAGTCAATAGTTCCTCTAGTAAAAAAGAATTTAAAATTAAAGGTCATCACACATGTACAACAAAAAATGTTATCTACCAACTACAGTGCAGGTTTTACCCAGCTCAATATATTGGCCTAACCACAGGCAACTTAAGCACCAGGATGAATGGCCATAGACATGACGTGAAAATCATGGATATGGAGAAACCAACTGCACAACTTGCAGCAATCCACAACGTTGTCACATTTGATGAATGCTTCACAACAAAAATCATAAAATCACTCCATTCAGAATGTAACCCCTCAGAACTAAGAAGATGGGAACTAAAATCAAGAGAACCCCCTAACCTTAACCTTAGATGAATCATCCTTTATCCTTTTCCCTTTCCCAACAGGCTTTACGAAAAAAAAAGAAAAGAAAAAAAAAACAATAATAATAATCTGTGTGGTTCAACACTCAGTCTTCAGTCTTCTTCTTAACTCTACTGATTGAGAAAGTGAACAATGTTTACGAAATATTTCAAAACTTTAGTGTTTTTTGTGTGTTTTCTTACTTATGTACTATTATGTAAACCAAGGACCATTTTCCAAGGTAAGCCTGTCTCCTGTCCATAAAAAATCTAACCAATCTAATAGGCTATGTGCCCTATTAAATTCTAACCTAAAACTATATATATATATATATATATATATATATATATATATATATATATGTATAGTGTTGTAGCCTACAGATAAAAAAGTGCAAAATAATATAGCTATATACATAACTAATTATTTTACACCACCAAAAATCCTGCATAAATCTAGTTCCTCGGTAAAAAATTAATAAAATTAAAAGGAAAGTTAAGTTAGTACAATGAAAACAACAGAGATATTAATCATAATTAATTATAATTTCAATAAATTCCAATGTATAATGAAGTACATAATACTACCAACTTACTGAATAATTAATGTAATATATACAGTAGAGTCCCGCAAACTCAGCGTAATGTGAACCGGAAGTGTGCCGAGTTTGTGAAAGGCCGGGTTATCAGGAATAAGGGCAAAAAATAAATTGTAATTGAAACACTAAAGCGGCGGCGATATCAAACTACTTTGTCGATAGTGGTATCCCATTGTCGGCGGTGTAAAAACACTGCGGCACCAAAGCAGCGGCGAGTCAAATGACTTTGTCGATAGTGGTATCCCACTGTCGGCGGCGTAAAAACACCAGCATTGGCACCCGTCGGTATAGCAGACATACACCTGCAAAAACGTTTGATGGGCCGCTTTTTTTCCACGAATCAATTTAGTATACATTTTGGAAAATATAATATTTCTTTTCAGTTTTTTTTGACTCGTTATGATCTACGCACTGTATATACAGTAAATAAAAATGAGCGAGTTACGAAAACGGAAGCGTGTGTTGGTTTCGTTTGAGACGCGGTTAAATGTGTTAAAAAGACTTGACAGAGGGGAATCTGTAAAAATGCTTTGTGACGAGTTTAACGTGGGAAAAGTACCATCAACGATTCGAGCGATCGAAGTTAATGCCCGCTTTGGGATCTGCCGAACTTTTACGAACATCTCTGTTTTTAGCAATATATTTTTTTCCTATCGGGGTCGCCGAGTAATCTGGACTGCCGGGTTATCGAGTGCCGAGTTTGCAAGATTCTACTGTAACAACAAAAATGGAAAAACTCAATTTTTGATTTCTTGTATCTGTGAAATTTTTAATTTCTTGTATCTGAATATTATTCTCCTGTTATCTATAATAACAGGCCTAATAATACTGAATGCTGGAAGCAGGCAACATTATACCAGAAGTAATCTACATTAATACGATTTAACTCTCTTTTCATTGTTTATTTGTACAATGAATAAACATCTTTATTATAGTTACATATTTTTAGAGCTGTAAAAGATTATTAAATTGAGGTCAAGTTATACTTTGTATGATGGATACAATATTTCAACATATATCATACTATTACAATAATGTAATTAAATAACATTAATTTATAAATACTATAAAATTATAATTTCTGTAATATTATATTTTAAAATGTTAAAATCGAATTCTTGTTTTTTATTCCCCCCTCCCCGGTTCATAAGACTATAGATACAGAAAATTTCCAGGATCTGCAGGAAAAAATCGGGAAATGTACGGGAATTTTTTAATTCCAATTCGCTAGACATCCAGTTACTGCTTGGAATAAAATATGTATACAAATAGCTTTTCGTATTCAGGCCTTTAGTGTTATATCAGTGTTTTATGAATAATTTAAAATAGTAATTTGTAATTACAGTGAAACCTGGATCTATAACTTCTGCATTTATTTTTCAAATTCAGTTATCTCAAGAATAAATCTTTATAAATAACTTATAATTCTACCAATCCTCAAATCAGCCATTAAAAAAATGTAGGTCCCAGTTCAATCATTCCTTGAAACTAACTGAAATCTGATAGCAAAGTTATAATTTTAAATTAAAACTACATATATTTGCATTGTGTTAAATTTGTCCCTGATTTAATTATTTATTAACTATAAGTAAATATATTTGTTTTTACATGTTCATCAAGCAACTCGTAATCCAAGTTTGATTCATTCGCATATCCCTAGTGATACTTCAGACAATTGTCTATGGTGGCTCAGTTTATACAGGGAATCTCAGTTTTACCTTTCCTACATTTTCAATTTTATCCAAAAGTCCCAATGTAATGCCCAGATACAAATATTGATATATAACTAGATAACTAAATTTGGGTAAAAATACAGGGTGTTTCAAAAAGTACTTTACAACTTTAAAAGTTCATATACATTTAATAAAACAAGGTACAGAGCTGGTTTTGGTGTTGTTTTAAAGAAAAACACTTCAAGTTTTTTTACCTTAAATTAAAGATGTTCTATGTCGCTTTCGTTGGTTATCTTATCTGGCAGACATCCTATCGGTAGTCGATTTCTTCCCAGACTCGCACTAGCATTTCAGGTGTAACTTGCTCAGCGGCAGCGTAAATTCTTGCTTTAAGTTCAGTTAGAGTGGCTGGCAAAGGAGGTACATACACCATATCTTTTTATGAAACCCCAGAAGAAAATGCCTATCGGTGTCAGGTCTGGGGAATGGGGGGGGGGGGACATGCAATTGGCACAGCATGGCTAATCCATTCACCTGGATAGCGGTCATTGAGAAAATCCCGGACGTCAGTCAGATAGTGTGGTGGTGCGCCATCTTGCATGAAGTAAACATTTCATTCTCGGTCTTCCTCATCGATCTGTGGTATCAAAAATTGTTGCAACATATCAAGGTACACTATCCTGTTGATGGTTCTCTCTTGGAAAAAAAGGGGCCGTACATTTTCCTCTTGCTCAACGCACAAAAAACGTTCACTTTAGGGCTATCACGAACATGTTGCAATGTTTCATGTGGATTTTTACATGAAACATTGCAACATTGCCGACTTCAATTCTTTAAACCGAAACACACAGCTAGCACGCTCGGGTCCAGTGAAGACAGCCATCTTTTACGTAACTGCCGCTAGCGCTTGTGCAGTGCGATTAGCACTAGCGGACTACGCGAGTCAAAACTTGATGTGTTTCCCTTTAAAACAACACTAAAACGAGCTCTGTACCTTTTTGGAATAATTTTATATGAATTTTAAAAGTTGTAAAGTCCTTTTTGAAACACCCTGTATAGTATTTGGATACTGTATTATAATTTATCGATAAACTGAACTTATTTGGTTTGAATTCTTAGTCAATAAATTAATTGATGAAATTTGTTGTTATTTCTAACATTTATATTATATACGAAGTATTTTTTTTCCAATTCTCAATTTATAATATTTTTCGTTCACTTGATGTTATATATTTTATACAAAGTAACTTACACTAGCACTCTTTAATATTATTGTTGTTAATTTTTACTGGATTCATTTTGTTGTTGTTCACTTGACCTGAAGATTTTCTTTTTATTTGATTGTAATCAAATATTAAAAAAAAATATATGCCTCAACAAATTGAAGGAGGTTTCCAATTCTGAAGAAAGAAAACCATTATTTCTATTCATTTCTAGGATGAACCTCCTGTCAATTACAGCTACCTTTCCTCACCTCTCCTTTCATTTTACAAGTCTGCTTTGTTTATTTAACAAAAGCAAAATAATTAACGTCCTAAGGTAGAGTTCATAACTAAAGCTTAGTATTATATCTTCCACATCTATATCTTTTTTGTTCAAACAAATACTGAAATTCTCTCTTAATATAGTTTAGCCATGTAGGTCTTTATTTGATTCACGTTTTATATGTGCAGTAGGTAGGGTATACCCTACAACTCACTGACGGTAATCTTTTGTACCAATACTCTTCAGTATTTTAATATCGCTCCTCAGTTCCAATTTTATATTTTCTTCAGTATTATTTCCCTACAATTCAAAAAAATATTTTTATACATTTTTATTCATATAAAATTTATTACAGTATTTGATAATCTAAATCAAACCACATTTAAATTCATATATAGTCAGTTAGTCTGGCAAATGTTATACTTTTTTGTATAAATGAAATAGCTATCACCCCCACCCTTCACCTTTCTTCTGTCTTCTATCGTGTACTACACTTCCAACTCTATATTACTCCTCCCCCCTCTCCTTCAGACTTATCTACAGGTCTTTATCCATTAATCCTTTTTATTTTATTCATTTCCTTTGGAAACCATAGTCTGAGGTTTTACTGTATTCCTAATTTATAATCATTTTGAATATTTCATTAATTTAGTTCAACGATATAGGTGTAACAGTTTAAAATTCTTTATTTCACAGTTGCTATGACATCATAACCATGTTTTCTATAAAGTACATACGTTCATAATTTATAGGCAGATTTTTATGACATTTTTAACATTCATATTTTTTTAGTATGATCCAATGTGTCTATAGAAATGTGGGTTTCATGGTTGTCTAAAATTAGCAGAACCAGGTTATTTTTATCTGATTTCACATGTTGAATGAAAAACTGTAAGTACTTTACAAATAATGTTTCATTTGACCACCGACTAGGATTTGCTCCCCAAATGATCCATTTTGAGTACCAATCAATATACGTTGTTTGAAGTTTACACATGGAAAAATGATCATTGACTGAACACTGTTGCCAATAGCATTTATGCAAGTTATCATCATGATATTTAGACCTCTTTCAACTGAACTTGGAAAGAGTCACTGAGTCAACTTGGTTAGTTCCCTTAGCATAACATATTTTAGAGAGAGTGTGAACAGTTGAGTTTCCAGTATCATATAAATTATAGATTCTACTAGCTATAAATTTATGTAGTTTTGTAGCAAGTTTCGTCTTTTAAATTTTGTAATTCCAAAAATGATTGTTAATGCTTCTTTCTGAATAGTCAAATAATTCTTCTCTGCCTTTATAGAACTCTAAACATAAAAGCAATTTGTTTTTCTTCCTCATTAGGAAATACATTAGATAAAATATCTCCTAGACCTTAACATGACTCATCTTTTAACCATTTCAAAGGTAATTTCTCTTCATAATGGCATAAAATATTACTAGACACTAGTAATGGTTTAATCTAATTGAAAACATTGTATTTTAGACTAAACCCAAAGTCTTACTGAATGATTTATAGAATAGATGTAAAACTGTAGTTAAATTTTTAACAAAAGACTTATAAAAGTTTACTATCCCTAAGAAACCTTGAAATTCACTCACGTTACATGGTACTGGTGCATTAACAACGACTTTTCTTTTTCTTTCATCAGTATAAAAACCATTGTAATCAATTACATAACCTAATTATCTAATACAAGGTTTTAAAAATTAACATTTACATTTCTGAACTGTAAGCCCTGTTTTTAATAATCTTTCAAAAACCATATTCCAATTATTGAAGTGGTCGTTCCTTATTTATGCCAGACACTAGGATGTTATCTTGAAATGAAAACTTCCTTCTTCAGTCCACGGCGGACTTGATCAATATATTTTTTTGAAAAATGCTTGGGCCTGAAACAATTTCAAACAATTCTAGTATATCTGAATAAACCTTTACTTGTAGAAATAGTAGTGTACTGTCTAGATTCATTATGTAGTTGGTATGCATGTTTTATATTAATCTTACTGAAATAATAACTTATCCACTTAACTTGGCTAAAATGTTCTCTATTTGAGGAAGAGGATGTCTTTTAACTTGTATAACAGGATTTAAGGTTACAGAGAAAATCCCCACAAATTCTTAAATTGTTGTTATATTTTTTTAATTACTACTACAGGAGATCCCCAATCTGATAATTCTACGGGCTCTAAGTTACTTTGCAATGGAAAGGGAACAGGTCAGGCCTTGTGATTTATAGGAATAGACCCTGCCTTAATTTTTAACTTAATCGTACCCTTAGAATATGAATCTAGCTTATTATATAAGAGTTCTTTGTGTTCTTTCAAAGTATTCTTTTTAACCAATCCCTTCAAATTATAATGGGTTACTACCTTTTTGTTTCACAAATAATTTTAAAGAGGTATCGTAATGTTTAAATTTACATTTTTTTGTCATCTAACACACGCTAGCATTTACTTCGATATAACCTTCTGGTTTAATTTCTGAACCATTGTAAGACTTTAAAGTTAGGTTAGCTTTATGAATTTTTAAATGTTTAAACAAATCTGTGTACAGTTTACTAGAAAGAGCACTGATTGGACTTCCCGTGTCTAATTCCATAGTTATTGGAATTGTATTAATACTAACATTAAGATAAAAAGATTTAGGTCTGTTGCTGTAAGACCATAGACTAACATTATACATTTCCTCGGAATGATATTGGGAACTATAATTTTCTTCATTCTTAACATTAATATTATGTTTGTTATCCTTGAATTTTATCTTCTAGAAAAATTCTTTTGTTTAGCCTTAAGCATATTTGCTAGATGTTCTTTTATTTTACACTTATTACAAGCATAACCTGCTTAACCTAGGTATGTACATTTTGAGGTTATGCGGTTATTTTGGCCACAGCAGTTGCATAACACATTTTTTGGTTAAAATTAAAGTTACCACTGTTAGAACTAACTTAATTAAATTTTTTTTAAAAATTTAGTTTTGAATAATTTAGTTTACCGAATTGTACAGAAGTTGAGTGTATTTGTCCATCACTGTACATGACAGCTAATTATGATTACACCTGCAGCTTCTATTGACATTGCATCTTCCACAGCTTTTTTAAAAGTTAGTTTTGATTCTGTAAAAATCTTTTTTTATACTGTCACTAGACACTAATAAGTCCTACTATGAATTGATCATCACGAAGTGATATATCTCTTTCTTGAAATTCAGAGTCTTTAGCTTCCGTTTGTAGACACATAAAAAATTCACTTTGATTAGACTGTTGTTTAATATGTATAAATTTATATCTTTCTGCCATCTCAGAAGGTTTAGGATTTAAATGGTCTTACGTTAATCTAACCAAAGTTTTTAAACCCAGTTTGTCCGGTTGATACAAGTAACATAAAACAGAATACTTACTCCTTTAATCCCAACACCGGTAAAAAGATACTAGTTTTTTCCTTCTTTAATGTCATTAGCCTTGACAAATCGTTTGATATCTTCTACATATATCAAATAGAATATTCCCCCAATATTCTTGGTCACAATTAAATTCTGTAATTTTGACCGATGAAAGTAATTTTTAACTTTATTTAGTTACTATTTTTTATAAGCAGGCCTAGTAGACAGAGCTTAACTATCTTGCCCACTTTCTCATCAATAAAACCCTAGAAGCGGCAATACATTAGCCGGACCATTTTTAATACCTGTTTTAAAAAATTCAGAAAAAATAGTAATCTTATCTGAAACGCAACTTGTAAAACACCATTTTTTTTTCCAGAAAGATGTACATAATCGATATATGTTATATACAAATGTTTTTTGTAAACTTTGTAGAGTCAGTATGTCAGGAATCAAAAAGTCTTTGTTATGAGAGCTAACATTTCTATATAGATGCCTATATATTTTATACAAATATATTTTTGTAATTTTTCCCATATTAGTAAAAAAAATTTTTTTTTTAATATCATTTAGTTGTCAATAACATTCTGTAAAAACAAATTTCAATTTAGTAAAATGATATTAGACAAAGCTAGTTTTTTACGAAAAACTATAAAATTCCCAAAAAATAGTCTTATTTTAAAAAAAATTACTCAAAAATATAAATATTATTCAAATCAAACTTAAAAAAATACTTATTTTTGTTTTTCAGAAAAATGTATAGAATGCACATATGTTATGAGAAAATTTTTTAGTAAAATTTATGGAGTTAGTATATCAGGAATCAAAAACATCGCTGTTAGCTGATGTAAAATTTCTACATAAACGCCATATTAGGCTATAGGCCTATCTTACAAATAAATTTTTGTAAAGTTTTACCATATAGTTGTCAATACGATTTTTTTTATTTTTCAAATTCAATTAATCAAATTGTTATTGGTAAAAATCAGTTTTATAAAAAAACTACAAAATAGCTAAAAATTGAATTCATAAATATATATTCACACAATTACACTTACAAAATAAGAACAAGAACACCGATTTTCACACACAACACAATGATAAACTGTGAAATTGGATCTCGGAAGTGGATATTTATGTGGTGAAATATTGGCTTTTTGCTCAAGAAACCAAGACTTATAATATATAGACGGAAAGAGCAGAATCTATACTATACTACTGCAAAAAAAAAAAATCCAAATCCTACACATACCGAATAAATCAAAATATTATCAATTCGTTGATTGTCGTAAAATCTTCGGTAATTCCCTTTTGGCAGAAAAGTGTCTATATCTAAGCACAAATGCTACAAAAACTTTTAAAACACCGATCGAAAGAGGAAGATTTAATCTATAAAACAGTCCCAAGGTTTAGCAGACTAAACAAAAATATGGACTTGTGAAAAATAAACAATAGTGTCGTGTATTTCAGACAAAATGATAACTCGCAAGCGTAATTAAGTTGACCAGCGCATAACGCTAACTTCATCCAATTAAATCATTTGACATATTATGTATTTTAGGTTTTTTACATGAAAATGCAAGTTCAAATCTTTAGCTTTCCATTGATGACAAATTTATTGTGATTAGACGATTTTTAGTGTGTGAAAAGTTGAATGGAAAATGAGACCTTTTTTTTTTCATACCTCTACCGCCAATAAAGTGAATAAAGGCACAGTGTGCCTTTATAACAGTTCCAGTGTTAAAGAAATTGTTGCTAAAGTTATCTTGACATTCTTGAAACATTAATTTATCTTTCGTTGCCAAAATGTTGTGCATACGTGATCTCGTTAACACACATTCATAATAATTATAATAATGTGAAAATAAATATCAAGTAACACCATTTATATTTGTATCAGAAGTCTGATTTAATATACCACAGCCGCCAACTTTATGGTATATACAATAGGTTTGATCTCTGATCCTGTTGCATTCATTACAAGTTATAAACAAATGGCAGGCACTAATATTCTTAGAGTAGAACTAGTGACTAAAGGCCTATATACACTTAACCCTCCAAGTACTGATTATATTAGTCCTCAGTGCTAAGCTAATTTAATGCTCTGCGCAATGCTTTTATTATTACAGGAAGTAATTTCACTTTTATTGGCTGAAATATGACACATTATACATCAATATTTTCAGATAATCCCATACAACAAAATGAAATAAAATTTAAACATACCACTTTAAAACTGAGGTCTGCTTCAACTCATTTTCGCAAAAAATAAAAAATAAAAATTTCTTTTGTCCATTTAGTGACAACGTAGGTAATAACTAAATTATGATAATCCAATTTCTAATATATACAACATGTAGCAAATTTTGTTACAAAACAAGAAATGTAACAAAAGTAACACTTTATTTTCTTCATAATGTCAACATCGTTGTAAACATTCATACATACACAAACTTCAAAATCAGTAATTTCGCCCACTGTGTGACACCTACATCCAACTTTTGCAAGTTAGTGTGCTCTGTTACTGTGTTTTTAGAAAGTATTGGCATTTAACCTTTGAATATCATGTATTTACTAAAATTAGTTATTATAAATATGTAATACACACACGAAAAAAAAAAAAAAATAAAATAAACATTTTGATTCCTACATCAGGGTTATCGCTTTCATCACTAGCGGTATCACTTTCACCAAACAGTTATGAATATCACTTGAATTACCAAGTTCACTCATTATTATATGTGTAATATTACACTAAAAACACTACTGATACACTAAATAATCATAAAATAAATTGTATTTACCAAAATAATATAGACAAAAACACTAAACAACAATTCACTGCCGGGACGCAGCAGTAAACATCAACAGTAAACATCAAATTGTCTTTTACAGGCTTGCTAACATTGATTTTTTCTTATAACCATCGATAAAATTGTGCAAAATGAATAGAGCGTTTTTTACTCAGAGTTACTATATAAAATACATGTAGTTTGGATAAAAATTACCTTTGGTATATCGATTTTAGCAAACCTTGTTTAATTAGATCTCGATCGAGACTTTAGCACTGTGGCGGCGGCAAAATAGATCACGATCGCGACTCTTAGCACTTGGAGGGTTAATTCATTATTTAGTCAACAGCATTAGGCTTCCGGTCTCAAGGTACAACACTTTCCCCTCCTCTTTGAATAAGTGCTATTGATTTTTAGGTTATGTTTTATAAATCAAATTTTGTAAAATAATATTTCTTTATGTGTGAAAAATATTAGAATACAATTTTTAATAGTTAATTATTTTCATCTCGGTTGTGCATCTAAATTGAGTTTATCACCAAATACTTCACTAGTCCTTACAGAAATGTTGCTTGTCTTAATTATTTAATTTTTTGTTTTTATACTTTTCCAACAGTTAAAAATCTTCAAAATATTTACAGTGTGAGTTTTATTGAAGTTTACAATTAGGATATGGAAACTATTCTAATTCTGAATAAGAATAAATAAATATTAACAAATAATTTTGAGGATAACAACATTTCAAACAAATTTGAAAAAAAATATAAATTTACTTGTTTTTGATGTGCATAGATTTTGAGTTATTGGCTAAATATGGTGCAACTAATGAAGATGAAAAATTTCAAAACCAGGAGGAATCATATTGCCCTAAAGGTAACATGAGGTTTTGTGTTCTTTATTCTTGGGTAAAATTGCACACTGGAGTTATATATTTAATGGTTTCTCTAATGGTGGTAATTGAATGTAGTTTAAATTGGGTTTGGTTTAATATCCTGAATTACTATTTGTTATGCTTCTGAATATTATATTATGTATTGTAGAATCTAATTGAATAACAATATTTAATCGTAGTGTAAAGAATCTTTGTGTGTTAGTAGTTGATTGATCTTTTTTATTTCTCATTTATACATAATACATAGGAGACATAAGCTTACATTGGAAAATGGCCCTAGTAGTACACAAATAGATAATCACAGGATAAAACACTAAAGTTCTGAAATATTTAGTAAACACTGTTAATTTTTTTCATTCAGTAGAGTATATAAAAGAACTTTAACAGTAGAGAGTTTTCAAACTACAACAATTTAGTCTTCTTTTTATACTCTCTACTGATTGAAAATGTAAACAGTGTAAATCTCATGGTTGGGTTTTAAGATTTTCTACATTCATGATTCATTTTCAAGATTTTTACTGATTACTCCTAAACTGGTATTTTGGAGGATAAATGAGGCATGGCAATTAAATGACCAGACTGGTGCTACAAAACATTTATTGATCACCAATTGCATTACATAGTTTATCCCCTTCAATTTACTCTCCATACCAATCCCTACAACCCTCCATACGAATTTTTCACTGTTCAAAGCAGTGCTAGAAGTCCGCTTCTGTTAGCTCGTTGAGAACCTCAGTCACTTTTAATTTTATCACTCCACACTGTCAAATGTTTTCCCCTTAAGCTCCAATTTGGTGTTAGGAAATAAAAAAAGTCACAGGGGGCCAGGTTGGGCGAGTATGGTGGGTGGTCCAACACTGTGATGCTGTATTTCACAAAAAAAAAAGTCTTCACAGTCAAGGTGGAATGGGTAGACCCATTGTCTTGGTGAAGCATCCAAGAATTGTTCTTCCACAAATCAGGTCTGTTTTCTCCTTCGTTCACGAAGGACTATCAGAACCTCGACATAATAATGTTAATTGACCATCTGACCTTCAAGCATACAGTGAACATAGACAATTTTCAAATAACAATCATCAAGGCCTTGCATTTTGATTTATTCATTTTCACTGTTTTTTTTTTTTCTTCGTGAATTTGGGCTCATTGCATGGTGCTTTGTTTCAGGACCATAGTTAAAAAATCATGATTCATCACAATAAACCATGATTCACTTTGTCTAAAAATTCTAAATCATTGTCAATGTTCCTCAAAAGTTCAGAAAAAATGTTCATTCTCGAATATTTTTGCTCTGGAGTGAGAAGTTTTGACGCTATTTTTGTGCAAACTTTCTGCATGTTCAATGATTCATGCAATATTTGACAAACACTTTCTTTGTTAAATCCTGAGATTTTAGCAAGAGCTCAGAGACACATAGGACAATTTTTACCAATAAATTTACCAATTTTCTGGATGTTGTTATCTCTCTTTGTTGTTGAGGGTCATCCAGGGCGTGGGTCATCTTTAATTGTTTCATGTCCCTCCTTAAACCTTTTAACACGTTAAGTGCCATGGGGGGCCGATCGGTACGACAGCAAGGTCATAGTTAAAGTGGCGTTCTCTGTTTGAAGTTATTTGTTAATTATGGTAGTTCAATTTTATTGTTATACATTTTTCGGATATTTGCCATCATTTGTGTGTTAAAAATCAAAACACAACGTTTCGGGAATAAGAATCTAATTTTTGATTATAATACCCCTACAACTAAAAAACAAGCTGAAATTTTACCTGTTAAATCGCCACAAGGGGTTGTAACCCGCTCTCGGGCTAGGTAGCTTAATACAACTAACAATAGGCCACTCCCTTGATAGTTTGTCACGCCTTCTGGACCACGTCACTTGTTACTGTATCTTTGATACAACAACATGTATTTGACGTTAGTTGTGTGTTACCGTGATTGTGTTTTTTGACTTCTCAGTTTTAGTTTTGAGATGCATGCTTAGATATTAAGGTTGGTGGTACTCTTATTTAATTTTACTTCTTACATAGGCTTAGTTTCTAGTTTCATGTTTCTTTAGTTTTTAGTCACTTGATAACGGGAATTGATTCTTATTCCCGAAACGTCGTGTTTTGATTTTTAACACACAAATGATGGCAAATGTCCAAAAAATGTATAACAATAAAATTAAAGTGGCGTTTCGGTCGATCGGTCCGACACTGCCATTAATGCAAGATTTTATTTTAGAGTCTTTTACCAGTAAGTGTTGCAACCTAGCGGAAAACACATACACTAAGTGAAATGTAGAAGATTGTAGCTAATAGCCATAGATATTTAATTTTATTATCTTTAAATAGTGTTGCGTAGCAACCAAATAAAATACCTCAACAATATGTTAATTTTGTCGTACCGATCAGTACGGCAGCGAAATTTTCAGTTGGAATTATGGATTAATGCATTAAAACAAGTAATATACAGTTTGAATATTCTACAGTTGTTATATTTTTTAAAAATAAACGTTAACTATTTATTTGTATAAAAGTTAACTATTACGGTAAGAAAACAATAAATTTTACATATTTTTGTATAAAACATTGAACAATTACAAAATTGGAAAACAATAATTTTTTTAAATTGTTTAACAATGTTATTTATTTACAATTAAGTTTTTAAATATCATTTATTTATATTATTACTGTCTAAACTGTAAGATAAAAGCAAAATGAAAGCATTTAAAATCTTTTATTGACAAGTATTGGTGTTGCGGTCGTGGTCCTACATTGCTTTTGTAAGCGAGCCAAGCATTTACAATGCAGGTGCCAAATAGTAAATGTTCTGCAACTTTATGATGCCATCTTAGTGTCTTTTATACTGCTGAGTTGTACGACAACATTTGATCAGCAACCTCAATGCTGGATTTGTGCTCATTGTACTCTGTTATTGTACACTTTTATATGGCCAGTTGGTCTTATGGTTATATGGAGAACTGATTTTTTGAGAAATTGTTTTACAAAACATTCAAAAAAATGATCGGCCGATCGGCCCGGCATGTCGTTTTGAATACCATATTTTGTTTGGAATTTGACCACACTTTTGATCGATTTCCTAGGATAATTTAGGTCTGTGATGTTGGTAACACATGACTCAGTGGTGGGAAACGCGTTGAGTAACGGCACGTAAACATCAAGTCGACATGGTTCAAACTGGAAAGTGGGTTCGAAGAGGAAATGTCATTTTCAAGCCTCTTGCAATAACAGAGTACAATGAGCACAAACCCGGCTTCGATGTTGCTGATCAAATGTCGTCGTACAACTCAGCAGTACGAAAGACACTAAGATGATATCATAAAGTTGCAGTACATTTACTATTTGGCACCTACATTGTAAATGCTTGGCTCGCTTACAAAAGCAATGTAGGACCACGACCGCAACACCAATACTTGTCAATAACAGATTTTATATGCTTTCATCTTACAGTTTAGACAGTAATAATATAAATAAATGATTTAAAAAAAGTTAATTGTAAATAAATAACATTGTTAAACAGTTTTAAAAATTGCTTACCAATTTTGTAATTGTTCAATGTTTTATACAAAAATATGCAAAATTTATTATTTTCCTTACCGTAATAGTTAACTTTTATACGTTTTTTTAAATAAAATATAACAACTGTAGAATATTCAAACTGTATATTACTTGTTTTAATGCATTAATCCAAAACTTCAACTGAAAATTTCGCTGCCGTACCGATTGGTACGACGAAATTAACATATTGTTGAGGTATTTTATTTGGTTGTTATGCAACACTATTTAAAGATAATCAAATGAAATATCTACGGCTATTAGCTACAATCTCCTACTTTTCACTTAGTGTATGTGTTTTCCGCTAGGTTGCAACACTTCCTGATAAAAGACTCTAAAATAAAATCTTGCATTGATGGCAGTGTCATGCCAATCGGGCGACACACCACTTTAACTATGAGCTTGCTGTCGTACCGATCGGCCCCCCATGGCACTTAACGTGTTAAGCCCTAGAACTAACTGTGTGTACCTTTAAACTCTCCCACTCAAATTTGTCCGGTTGCATTATTTGGAAATAAATAATCTGACTGTCTTAATATATAAAACTGTATGTCCAGCCTGAGTAGCCATCTTGATTCCCACCTGGGTTTTTTTATTTTAATCAAAGATCAATGGTCCAATTTACATTTCTCAATATATTTTTATTATACAATACAATTTAATTTTCTAACTACTACTGACAGGTTTTATTAATATACCCAAGGGTTTATATACAAGTCCTACCTTCATGATGTTCACGTCTCTTTCAAGCCAGGTTATTTCATCATTTTTACAGGTCTGACACAATAATTGTTGTTACTGTGACTTCTCTAAAAGAATTTAGATTTTACTATTTTTAAATATTTTATATATATATATATACTTTTTTTTTAAAACTATTTATACCCCTAATTCCTAATAGTGTCGTCTTCATTAATCTTCTCTGTTTGGTCAATAATGTTGGAGGTCTATTTTGTCTAAACATTTCTTGTACAGTGTGTCAGATTCCAATCATTGTGAAGTCTGAGCTCTTTTTCAATCTTGTTAGTTTACCTGCAGCTCTAGGTCGTCTTTTACCAGGTGTTACAAGTTTTCCTTCATTGGCTTCCTTCCTAATACGTTCCACAGTCACTCTGCTGATCACTCTCAAAGCTGCTGTCTCTTCTGTTCATTTTAGCTCATTAATATCCCATTATTATTGAAGAAAGCTTACTAATGTTTATCCCCATTTAATTTACTACTTTTTAAATATTGAAGATATTACTTTCTTCTCTCAATGAAACTATCAATTCAGCCAACAGATTACCAAACACAGTTAATACAATCTTTCTCTTCCCACTACTAATTGCAATTCCGTTAAACATCCTGTATCTTATTTGTTGTGTAATTAAGGGTGAACCGGACATAAATGTAAGTACAAAGTTTTTATGACTTGATTTATTGGTTGGAGATGTCCCATGCTTACAATGACAAAATCATAGTTGAGGAACTTCTTTCAGAAGCCAACTGAATGATTGAGAAAAAATGTATCTAACACCGTATATATTTGAAAACTGTAAATATCTATAAATATTAAACTCTAAACTAACGATTAAACTGTAAAAATAAAATTGTAAATTTTAAACATTTAAATAAGTCAGAAATGTATTATAAAAATTATATGATTTATGATTTTGTTATATATATACATATATAAAACAAAATTAATAATATTATGATGGCCTGATTATTTATTTCCAAATAGCGCTACCGGACAAATTTGTGGGAGAGAGTTTAAAGTTTAGCTCTAGAGCTTAAAGTCGGCTGATTGACACTGTAACATTTCACATTTGTGGGTCTCTAAGTAGGGTTAGCACTTGGTTCAATATGTGACGTAAGCGAGATATGAAATCTGGAAACGTGTAATCTCTCGTGTTGCGATAGTATATTCGAAGCCTAGTATGAATGGACAGACGGTGTTCCAAAATTGGTAAATGTTATATAATCGCGAGTAAACAATAGGTATGAATGGGAAAGTTTAAATATTGTAATAAAAATAATAAAATACAATTTTCAATAAAAGACATTCAACTTTATACTTTTATTATAAAATAAGTAATTAATTGTAAGAAATCATAGTTTTACCCCAAAATAATTGACTGCATTATAGCAGTGCCTCAATCTAATTGTCAGGTTATTCCCTATTGGCCCAAAAGATCCATCAATTATAACATTTTTATTTGAATTTGTCTGTGCGACTTCGAGGAGTAGCACTAGCTCTTCATCGTCCAACAAGAGTGGTCATGTTGACTCTCCTGTCACTGTGGGACCTTCTTATCTGGCAGATCGCCTCATACCATCTTCCAGAGCGATGTTTTAACAAGAGCGATTCAGACAAAAAACAGAGAAATCGGGAAAGGTTGGGGGATGACCTAGCAGGTAGATAAAGTTTAATGAACTATGTTACGGATGGGTTTTAGAAGGGGTGACGAATTTAATACAATTTGGTCATTTAAGTTGAGAATAGAATACATCTCTATTTTATTTCAGTTTCCTGTTACTTGTGTATGTTTAAATAGTTGTCTATACCTGTTAATTATCAGTTGCCCGATGATGCCGCAAGGCGAAACAATTGTAGCTCATTTTATTATTAAAATATTTTGAAACTTTAAGCTCTTGCTTTATTTTATCCTTGAATATGGAGTTTCAACAAGAAATATCTGCTATTACATTAAAGTTAAAAATAGTACTTCAAGAACAGAACATCAGCATTGTGCCATAGAACATGAAAGTTCTATCTCCATGGCTATTAATAACTTTTAAAAGAAGTTTTGGCGGTCATTGTATTTTGTCATTTGAAGCACAACACCATGATACCTGGTGTCAACATGTTTAAAACCCTAAGGACAAACAATGGAGTTCTTAATCGCTTTTAAATTGAGTATTAATGTATTAACAACTATTAAATATAGCCTGGCCAATATTTCTGTTCATAGTTTCAACTAAAATACCATAGATCTCCAGGGGACACCTTCTATCATTAAAATCAATATTACTTTTTAATTTGAAACATAAATGTTTTGTTTTGTTGTTTGAACTTTGACAACTTAGTATACCAAAGGTTAATACCTTCCATGCAGTGGACACAAACATTAAAGAAAATATTTTTATTCCATCTGAACTCACCCATCCATATTCAGTTTCCCAAATTCTACATGAAATATTGTTATTGATATCCGCAATGCATGTCAAGGGCAGAGTTCCTTAGAATATTTCAATCTTCGTTCCTTTTAACAACCCCACAGATCCAAGTTGTTTAATTGGCAGGCTCATTTTATATACTGAATTGTTTGGTTGTATAATATGTACTTAACAAAATAAATAATATAATATACTTCAAAATGAGTACATATTTATATTAAGAATCAAAGTGCATGTACAAATTTATTCATTGTCTCTTAAAATTATATTATAAGTAATTATATATAATGTAGTTATAATAAATACATTTTGGTGAGAGAATTTAAGTAATTTGTGGAGGTTATGTGTGTTTGTACTTCAAATAATTGAAATGGTAATCCTTCTTATTGACAAATTTTAAATTTTCCTGATACTCTGACATATTTCAAACAACCCAACTGGAATTAATGCATGACAGCTTATAAATCAGTAAAATTATGTGCTATTAACCACCATTTATACCTGACATTTCTTGAATAACATAAACCACTAAACTTATATATGTTGATGTAGTAGGAACAAATCTTACAAATTAATACTTATGTGTATTATTAATAATTTTCTACAAGAAATAATTACCTTGTACCATTTAATTTGGACTTAAAGTAAATGAAAACAAATGACAAACTCATATCCACCATCTCAAAAACATCATTAAACTAAGTTAAATCAAAATCTGTACATATCAGAAAAAGTTAAAATTTATTGTTATCATTTTACTTTTTTTTTGGCACAATTTGGACCAAAAACTAGTAACAAATATATTTCAGCAACCAGAAAAAAAGTTGAAATTTACAATCATCATTTTGTAATTAGTACCAATTAAAATTTTACAGTATTTATTTTGATATTTTATTTTTGACATTAGTTAGAGATATGAATCATTGGAGCACTGGGAATATACAATGAAAGAAAATTAATTTTTGGGGAATTTTCTTTCATTAGACAAAACAAATAACAAACTTGTGTTCAGCATCCCAAGACATGGAAAAACATTGTTTCTTTAAACTGGATAGGCTAGATATTAAATAACGTTAAAATTAATGGCAAACTATTAAATTTTTAATGGTGTAATTCAGGACTAAACTAAAATCAATGGTAGTTATGTGTGAAAACTATACAATTTCAGTTCAGTGATAATAACCAGTGAACTTGAATTTATTTTGGACCCTCTGCATACCCTTTGGATATTCGAACTGCTTGCAGTGGTCCAAAATTGAATGCCATAAATCCAAATAGGTTTTAGAATTGATAAATAAACCAGCAGCTTGTTATCGAGTGAAAGGGCAGATCATTTACCCAGGAGTCAGAGTAGATTTCTGAATTGACTGTTAATGGCATCTATTTTATTCTTAACGTGCTCTTTCCAAGTTAATCGATTTTCAAAGTGAAATCCCAGATACTTAACACATGTGGATCGTGGCAGAACATCATCCTAACTTAACTGATGCACAGAGGTCTCTTCACAGAACAAAGGTAATATGGTGAGATTTAGAAGCACTGGCTTTTATTCGCCACTTTGCTAACCAGGCATTTGTGATAACCAACTGTTCTTTTTGTCGGCTACTTGCTTCAACCAGGTCTACACTACACAAGAGGAAAGACACTATCCAAAGACTCCTGGATAGAACACCTGCTAGGTTAGCTTTTTTAGTTTATTTGTAGTTGATGTGGATTATCTTGCCAGGTCAGCAAATGGGACGGCAAATTTATTAGTTTCCTTCGTCGTTCTAGGACTAGCTGGTGGCGTCGTCTGAACCCTCGCACTCCTTGAGAAAAGGTCGTCATCTTCACTTGTTGCATTATGTACCACTTGAACCAAGTATTCCATTCCCGAGGCATTGCAGTAACTGGCTGACGACAACCTGGAGCTTGCTTTCTCACCTCAGACAGTCGCTGGTACTGAGGATCCAACCCCTGCACTTTAATATTGTTACTTTCTCATTCTCCATCATGATTTGAAAGAAAATGGAAGAAAGAAAGTGATATAGAATAGAAGTAGAATGACCCCAAGCCCTCGAATACTCAAATAGCATCAGGATCGGAAAAGAACAAAAGAGAAAGTATCCAGCGTTGGTAGCCCCAGAGATGCTACTCTGTGTTCACTAGATGTGAACTCCTTTAGGTGATTTTTATGCAAGGTTTACTCCCTAGATCTGACAGATTCTATCTATCCTGGATCATTCAAGATCAGCAGACTAGTGCAGGGTCTACACGAGCAGGATGCAGCTTTTAACTGCATTGGGATGTAAATCTTTTTATATGTACCATTTCGTCAGTCCTGAACATGGCTACACCGTACCCTGAGCCCAGAGCAGTGGCCAGACATCTAGCCCACTAAATGATTATCACTCCATTCCTAAATCCTAGAAAGTGGAAAATAAGAATATAAGTTAATTTCACAAAAGGCATTATATTAAATAAATCAACCCCCCCCACCCCATACAAATGAATGTAAAAACAAAACAAATAACATATTAGAAATAATTCATAAATAATAATAAAAAAACATAAAATGAAAATTGCATTACAAATTAAAAAAATTTCAAGCTTAATTCTATAAATACTTCCATTTGTAAAGGAAACCATATCATTGACATTGGTCCAGCAATTGAACTCTATAAAATAGCAAGCTATGCCATTTTTGGTTTACCTTTCCGATTTGTTCCAGGTATATAACATGTATTAGAAAGATAAACAAAAGTTCTTCAGGGAGTCCCCTCTCATTTAAATTAATTTTGATTTTATAATGATTGAAAAAATTTGTTTCTACAGGGCATGATTTCATTGAGTAAATGGCTCTTGTCCTATTGTCAGAAGAAAAATCTCTGAAATTGTCTAATATTTGCCTTCACCAAATGTCTGTTAGACATGGATCTTAACCTTCTCTGCAAGCAACTGCCTCTCTTGTCCCTGTAATTGTTTGAACTTCTCTTGAAAAATGTGCTTAAAACCTTATAAATTTTGAAAAGGAAGAATGTTATAAACAGTCGAAAAGAACGATTGCTTCTTTTTTTTAAAGATATGGTTTTGACTTGAACTTTTACATAATGATAAGTGGTTTGCTGTGGAATAGTAGAGGCTGCTTAAACACCCCTCCAAAAAAAAAAAAGATAAACCATATTGAAGTCCTAATTCAACCAAAGCAAAGTACAAAGTTTTAAGCACATCTTTTGACCTGGTATTGTAAGAAGTATAACATACTTGTATTTTTTTATTTAGTGATTGCTCTTTGAAAACCCCATGTTTTACACCTACCTATTTACAATATTACTATATGAATGAATATGAGAGATGATTGATTATTTATATTTGTTTCAATCTATACACCTCTTTTCTCTCTTTTAAATTTAATTGCACTTTGATATGCTAACTTATTACAATAAATAAATGAAATAGAAAGCCACAAAATTACAAACATAGAAATTTGTTTTGTTTAATAAAATAAAATAAAATTGAAATTCACAGATAAAAAACCCACAAACATTAAAACTCAAAATTAGATTGAGAAATTACTTTCAATAATCTCTTTAAAAGTTCATTACTATATGGTTATTATATATATATATATATATATATATATATATCATAAAAGAATGATTAGTTTCATTAGAACTCATTCATCATTCTTGACATAAAAATATTATTGTGTTTAAGCATACTATTATCGAAAGATGCCATGACTTGTCTAGGGATGGGTCGATGCTATTCCCAAGTGGGTGTTAATAAAGAACAAGAGCATGAAATTAATTAATTGTCTGTCCCCCCAAACAAAGCCCCCCCCCAAATCAACAAAGCAATTCAAAATTTTACTTAAAATGGAATGAAATAAATGTTTAAGATGGTTCATAGTACAATTAAATCAGTTACAAGTCTTTAAAACATTTACTATACCCAATACTTATTGGCTGAAAGTTTATATTTGAGAAATATTGTTTTTCTGAATTAAGTATAAATCATTATATAATCTATTATTTGGACGCATCTCACCACTAATGCAGAAATTAACTTTTCTGATTTCTTCCTATTTAAGGCAGATCAACTCAATATTATTATTCTTAAATAAACAGTAACTCTCGCACAATCTTGAGATATGTTGGATATGTAACTCACACTAAATTATTGGATTTGACGATTATTTCATATTAAGACTTCTTGATCTTGGGAGGCGTCCTTTCCCTGTAAAAGCTTCCAACAATCTCCTTATTTTTTGTCCTAAAAACCACGTCTAGGTATTCAAATCATTCGCCTTCTAAATTGTGCTATATGTGAGTGTAAGTTGATTTAATGAAGGATATAGTAATTTTTATTAATATTATTATAATTTATTTTTCCTTCTTTTTTTGTGGGTAGCATATGATTTTGTTTACTTAATGAATTTTTATGAATACAAATATCTTCTCTAAAAAATACCATCACCTAATTTAAATGATTTGAAAATGTGCAGAGGCAAAGACGTTTTAACTTTATCTCAGTGGAATTTTCATTGTTCATTCACACACTACTTTCCCTTCGTGGACGTGTCCTTTTATTTGCAGACGTAAAAACAATTTATGAAATCGGCCATTTGCATGACATGACCTGTGTTGGATTTAGAGTTTCCCTGAATTATTTATCCATTTTATAAACAATTATTGACAACCTTTTAGATGCTAGATAATATCTGTTTTATTATGGGTAGCATTTGTTTCTTTAATTCAATTTTTGTTTTCTAGTAATTTAATTTCATTAGTTCCCTTCCTCTCAGATTTGATTTAGTCTAGGCCTACAAACTGTAACCTTTAAATTTAGAAATTTATTTCAAATGCTTGTGTCATGTTGGTTTTATACTTTTCTCAGACAGCTTAATTAATTTAGAATTGATCTGATATGGATTATGTCAGCGTAAGATGTACGGAAATAATCCTATTTAATTATTTGAAGATGAAAAATTATATTAGTGTATAATATTTTTTATATAACTTTTAGTACTGCTGTTAACTACCAGAGTGCTAATATGCTGTACATATAATGATAGCGTATTCTATTTTCAACTTGTAGTAAAGCCGTGGCTACCAGAGCACACTTCAGTTTTGGACTGCCATTATGGTGTTTTAGACTATCATACAACTCTTAGTACCAGTGTGGGCTACCAGAGCCCACAACTGTGTGCTGAACAGGAATTATAGTGTATTATATTTTAAATAGCTCTGTGTCGTTTGGCAACCAGAACACACCACATTTGTTATGTTAGTATAATAGCATAGTAACATGATTGTTATAAAATTGTAGTAATGTAGTTAGTTACCAGAATGCACTAGTCTTACGGTTATGAACTGATACATGATTATAGTGTACACAATTCTTATGTAACCTAAAATTCCACGTTTGCTATCAAAGTACAGAACTGTTTTAGACTCTCATATAACTCTTATTACAGGCGTTGGCTACCAAAACCTTACCATCTGTGTTAATATAGTATATTAGATTATCATATAGCTTGTAATAAAACCATGGCTACCAAAACTTGCTACTGTACTGGACTGCCCGAGATGAGACCAACATTTACCAGAGCCCTCACCCCCACTCCTCAACCTTCCTTGAGAACGTATGATCCTTGTTACCAGATATTCGTAACCAAAGTTAACCTGAGATATAGTGTATCATCAAACTGTAACATCACTTACTATTCGATGGGAACCATTGGGACCTACCTCCTTCATTTCTTTTTGGGGATGTTGAGGGTTTATGTGTAAATGTAAAAAGAGGTCATGTGACACATTTATTCTAAAGTTAAAAAAAAAAAAAAAAAAAAAAAAAAATAGTGGTGCTCAGAAATGTGATGCATGCCTATTACAAAAAGATGCTAAAAAAACTTAAATTTTATTATAAAACCTCCCCCTCAATTCCTGCCTTTAACATTAGTATGTTATGGGTACATAGTTTTACCTTTTACTCTTTATAAGACAATTCTAATGGTTTCTCACATGATTCCTTCTTTCTTTTAATTTAAGCTTCCAACCCTTCCTCCTCCTCATCTCCCACCACAACATTAAACATGGCTGGTGTATTTTTTACCCTCTTACGATGAGAAGTTTTTTCCTGTGCATAAAGTTATTCCTATTAACTTATAAATGATGCTATAATTTTGTGTTTTTATCTAAAACTATTCAGAATTTAAGGGACTTTTTCAATATTTGGTATGTATGTGGAATTTATATGTGTATTTTATGTGTGTAAACATAATAATTTTCAAATGAGTTATCTACTTTGAATGAAGTAGAAAAATTAATCGTATGAACACTTCAGTCAAGTTCGTAAGTCAGAAAATTCACTACAATACAATTAAAACAATTTTAATATGATAATATATATTAATTTTCAATATAAAATAATAGTATTGGTACGATAATTAACTTACCACTGAATTCAGATGGTGGATTTTTGATTGTTAAGTGGAGTTCTGTACCTTACAACAATATTGTGGATCTGTAGATATTAAAGAAATAAGTTTTAGCATTGATGTGTCTATACTGCATGTCGGATATTCGCACAAGCACTGCTAATATATTTGTTATACTCATTTATGGTATGCTATTATTTTAATACTGAAACAAGTCTGTATGTTTGTAGAAAGAAATATGCAAACTGTGCTGACTGCAAATGGATTAGTAAAGAAATTTAGTCGAAATTTTACTGCGGTTAAGGGTGTTAGCTTCCAAGTAGCTCCAGGTGAATGTTTTGGATTGTTGGGCGTAAACGGAGCAGGTAAAACAACAACATTCAGAATGCTAACTGGCGATGAATTACCAACTGCAGGAGAAGCTTCCATATTCAATTATACATTAGCTGACAACCGTTCAGAGGTATGTTTATAAGTTTAACATGAGAAAATGCAGAAATACACACTAGTTTAATCAATAACCAGTTCTTGAAGTTATACTTGTAGCTGATATTTGGAGTAAGTTATTTAATCTAATTTCAGTTGTTTAACTTATTTTGCCGACTCCATTTTTGTTAAAATTATTATTGCTGGCATCCTAGCCTAGTCATATGATTTTCTAAAAAAATTTAAGTCGATTTTATCTTCAAAGTGTTGTTAAATGCAAATTACTTTCTTTTATGATTATTAATTAATTGTGTTAATGCTCCTTGACATGAATATTTCGGCGATTTGTTGACGAGCAGTGAAGTCTTGAACTTGTACTCTTTATAAATTATAGAAATTTTTTAATATCAATTTAACCTATATTCCCTTGATAGTTTTCCCATTAGAATTTATACTATTTCATGCAATATTATACTATTTCAAGGCTCTTTTAGTTCTTGATTAATTTTCCATCACTTATAGTAATTTTTGTATTCTTTTTATTAATTAATATAAAATATTCATTATTCGTCCATTGGTTGTCAATTGTCTCTTGTAGTATTAATGTTGACTAAAGGTGTGGCCAGTTTGGTGCGTTTGTCACTTCTCTACAATTCAAAGTACAGTTTTGATATTTCATCCTTTCACCTCCTGAATTTTTCTACCATTTTTTTCACTGATTTTCCATATTGGCTCTTTTAGTAACCTGATTTCAATATAGGCGGCATCATTTTCGTCATCTGGTTCCTTTGATTTCGCAGAAATTTGATTTGAAGTTGTACAATTATTTTCACAAAGTACTAAACTCTTATTTTATGCTCAGAAAATGGAGTTTCTTTGTTTTTTCTCAGTATTTTGGTCAAAATTTTACTCTTACATAATATTAAAGGTGTGTTTTTTAAGTAAGCACGGTTTTGAAATAAAAATAAAACAAGTAGACTTTTCTTAACAACTGTATTTTTATATGAAAGCCTGTACTCTTCTACATAATTCCCATCAATATTAAGGCTATCATACAATTAATTGTATCATACAACCAGCTTTTGAATACATTCATCGTAGAAATCTGCCGCTTGATTAGACAACCCTGCATGAGCATAACTTTCGATAATTTAAATGTTCTGCCTAAATTTGTTAAAGCACACTTCTTGATACTTCAGGGAACTCATAAGATAACGACACAATCATAAACCGTCTGTTCTCTCTCACTTTTCCATCAACTTTCTGCACCAAATCGTCAGTAACTACCGAATGTCGTCCATTTCTTTCTTCATTGTGCACATGCATAAGGCCATCTTTAAAAGGTGTGACCCATTTCCGTACTATCCTATTAATCATAATGTTTTTTCCATACACTTCACTGATCTGATGATGAATTTTAGCCACTTTATACCTTTACACTAAGAAAACGAATCACAACGTGTATTTCACAGTCGGTAGGATTCTCAATCGAAGAAGGCATTTCAAATACTCACAAACAAATGTAAATGTCGCAACCTAGCGTTATGAACCTCAACTTCAGTCAAGTCTTGTTTTACTATTTGATGCAAGTTTAATTTTTCTAAACCTGGTTATGAAAGATTGAAAGATTACCTTTTCAATGGTATAGAATACATTTCGATAATATAATATCTACTAGGATAAGAGTTGAATTGCAAAAAATGTAATTTTTAGCGTGTAAAATAGCGTTAAAATTCTTGATTTGGTTTAATTTTTATATAATAAAAACTATACTAGTTGGAAACATTTGAAAAAGACGGTTTTGAAGAGAAAGACGCGATCTATCAAGCAGTGTTAGGTTATAACTGACTGACAGTAATTTGGAAATAAGAAAAATAGGCAAACGAGACGAATGTTTTGTTTAAAACTTGTTGACGTAAAACTTTGACGTTTCGCATGAAAACTATGCGAACTTCGCCAATTTTTGGAATATTATTTATAACGTTTTGTGGTATTTTTTTTGCATGATATGCATCTACGGAACATTAGCTTTCCAACGGTATTTTATTTATTGCGATCGGATAATTTTAAGTGGGCGTAACGTTGAATGGCAAAATACGTGTTTTATAGACATGCGACTAGTTATGGACCGAGCGCAAGGTCGTTTTGAGGTCGGTTAACCGTTGGAGGGTTAAAAACAGCTCTATATTCAAATATCCAACTTGATCAGAACCAAACTTTGATTACAAGTTCAGTATTAATTTTTGTTTTTGAAAAAACTTAATTTTAGTCTGATACTTACCATCTCTCTTTATAAGGACTATTTATTGTTTAAGAAACAAATACTTCACAATATCTTTTCTTCTTGTTACTTTACTTTTTCCCAGTGTCCAGTGATCACATCTTACTTCTCACTTTGTACAAAAAAATCCTCTCTCGTACTGGTGTAAAAAAGGAAATCCTCTTTGGTATAGCTGGATTCCAGCTGCCTCTGCCTTCCATCTACTATCATTTGTCATATGTAAGAGTTTCACAGACTAGTTTTTCAGGTGCTCATAGAATCCATTTCACTTTACTAATGTATAGGTGATACACTTCAAGTTCTCATATATTTATCGTAACTACTTATGTTCATATTGTCACTTCTATTTTACACCTTTATCTGTCATAATCTGTTCATCTTTCTTTCATATTTTAAACATCACAATAACATAACTAAACTTTCCAATATATTATAATTATTTGAAATAATCTTTTTTAATATTATTTTATTATTTATTTATTCTCAATAACAATGAATTTTAACAAAATACATACAATTATTTATGAAATGAAATAATAATAAAAAATGATTATTGTTTTCTTATTAATTATTATGAACTTAACCTCTTGTAATTTCCATTCCAGATTTTAATATTGTATACCTTACAATGGTTTACTTAACAGTCCAAGCTGCGAGTCTAATGTTCTAACAAAATCCTTTCTACCATATGATTAAAATGAGTTATTTGCTAAACATACCAAAATCAAATTTGTTCATAGGCCTATAGATAATAAATTTAGTCTTTGGTTTTTATTGTTTTTAGTACTTGAAGCAAATTGGGTATTGTCCACAATTTGACGGTATCAACGAAGTGTTGACAGGAGAAGAAATGCTACGCTTATTTGCTCTGTTGCGTGGCATCCCTTCAAACAAAGTTCAATATCAAGTCAATGATTGGATCAAATTGCTGGGTAAGATTTAATCGCACACTTTTATAGTAAAATAATATTACGTATCTGATATATTTAATTTAAACTCTCTCTTCTTGTCTCATTTACAATTCTAAATATACTTAATTCTTATTACTTTTTTCCATATATATTAGTATTGAGAGTGTTTAATGATGCGAAAAAAATCTATTTATTTAATTTATTGTGTGTGTGTGTGCGTGCGTGCGTGTGTGCGTGTCTTGGTTGATGATATTCTGTTTTTCATACACAGACTTTAGTTACAGAGCGTTGAGTATCTGGGGACGTTGTAGAATAACTGGAAAAATAAAAGCAGATGAAGCAACAAAAGAAAGTTACAATTCAATTGCCAGTCACACAGTGTATTATGATATCTGACCTTTCATCAGTGTTTAAACATGTATAGCAGTGCCAATAGAAAAAATAATAGACAACTGTAATGTTCAATAAACCGAAATAATTAAAAGATACTGTCCATGCATAGAGAACATCAATTCATGCCAGTTGTCGAGAGGAAGTAGTGATTACCCAATAATGGTACAAATCACTAAGAGAGTACATAACTTATAAACCTAATGTTGCTATTAACCTAGAAATTATTACTCACCCCAAATAGGTATTATCCCATCACAATTAGTTATAGGCCTAGCATAAGTTAGCCTATACCTAAAGTCACTTCCATTATATTCAATAATAACAATATGATATAAGAACATTGTAAACCAAAAAGCCTAGAACAGACAGGTTAGTTGAAAGTAAACAAACGAAATTATAACCAATAACAAAACTAGATTTAGGTAAGGGTAGTTTTGATCAGTAACTTAGAAATCAGTTGCAAAAGTAGAATGGAATTATTTTAAAACATCACATTTCACTTGTATTAAACACAGTACACAAATAGGTTAGAATAAGAACAGTAAGAGCAAATTCATTTATTAGTCTGTAAAAACACATAATCATTTAACCCTCCAGCTGGCGCATGTTAATGTGTCTTAAAAATTCTTCGTTCGTTTAAAAATTAATAAAATATATTATTTGTATACAAAACCTAACATAAGATATCATTTTTCTCAGAAAGATGCATAGAATTCATCTATGTAATAAAAAATTTTTTTTTTGAAACGGTTTTGGAGTAAGTATGTTAGATGTCAAAAATGATATTAACTTTTTTTCAGAAATATCTGTATCACCCAAAATCAATAGCTTACTACCTTTTTCTAAGATATACAAAAGTTTTGTGTAATATTTTTGAATATATTTAGAAAAAAAAAAAAAAAAATTTATATTTTAAAAATTAAAAAAAAATATTTTACAAAAAAACTGAATTTTTTCTTTATTTTTTCCAAAAAACATTAAAAATAGTAAAATATATTTTATACAGAACTTCTATATATCATTATGTCCAGAAAGGTGCATAGAATTTAGTTGTGTAGTGCAAAGAAATGTTACATGCATCACATTTGGAGTTTTTTGGTCAAATACCAAAAAATCGAGAGTAACGGAGAGTAAAATTTCACAGAAATCGGTACATAAACCATATTAAAAATTTTTTATGATTTTTTTAAAATATTGATATGGATTTGTAATATATTTGTGGATAAAAGTGGCTAAAAAGAAAAATCAATTTTGAAAATTTTCATTAGACGAGGTACATTTTTACGTAAAATGTGAATATTGACTAACTATATTCAAACAGTAACCAAAAATAATATAATTTTTATTCTAAACAAAAGTTTTTATTACCTATGTTCTCACAAATATTTTACGATTTTATGTGTTTATAATAAAAAAAGATTTTATGTGTTTAATGCAAAAAAAATTATATGGAAACATTTTAGAGTTATTACGCACGGAATCAACAAATTTACCCTGTAACCGAGGCAAAATTCCACAGAAATAGGTATAGAAACCATATTAAAGATTTTTTATGGTTTTTTTAAAATATCGATACAGATTTGTAATATATTTGTGGATAAAAGTTGCTAAAAATAAAAATCACTTTTGAAAATTTTCATTAGACATGGGTCATTTATGATAAAAATCTACCTTCACAATAGCCTAGACGTTGAGGTTAGGGCTCTGAAAAAAAAAACCAAAAATATGAAATATCACTAATAAATACACCCTACAAACATTGACACATTTATTATAAGTTGTATATACATTTATATATTATGTATATACATATTATAATAAATAAATGGTTTCTTGAAACTAAAAGTTCCAATAGCAAATCTAGAACTAGGCCTGACTAGTACTAGATTTGGCTAGACTAGGCCGAAAATATGAATTATCACTCATAACTACACTCTACAAACATTGACACATTTATTTTAAGTTGTATAAACAAATTATAATAAAAAAATCACTTCATGAAACTTATATTCACTATAAAAACACAAAGCTATTGCACTTTGAAATTTCCACATCGGCAAAAATCTTGCGAGATCGAAGTAACAAATTTGAGGTTATTCTACGTTTTATAAAGTACCACAGCCTTTGTATTTTTCCTTGTACAGATGTGTTTCAAATACAAGGTTAAACATTGAAACCTCCTCTTTACAGTTATATCAAAAACGACAAGATTGTATAAAAATAAAGATCGGATTCTTCAAGACTGTCTAGACACCAAGTTTTACCATTTCGAAAAAATATATGAACATATAGGTGATATTTTCTATATAAAACTCGCCGCGAGAAACTGTCACAATCTAGCGCTAACAAGGTAAAGTTCAGTCTAGTCGTATTTCTCAACTACACGCTACATAAAATTTTCTAAACTTGGTTATGAAAGATTGAAAGATTACCTTTTCAATGGTATAGAATACATTTCGATAATCTAATATCTACTAGGATAAAAGTTGAATTGCAAAAAATGTAATTTTTAGCGTGTAAAATAGCGTTGAAATTCTTGATTTGGTTTAATTTTTATATAATAAAAACTATACTAGTTGGAAACATTTGAAAAAGACGGTTTTGAAGAGAAAGACGCGATCTATCAAGCAGTGTTATGTCCGATGTGACAGATTGAAATTTCGAAATAGGAATAATTGACAAACGAGACGAATGTTTTGTTTAAAACTTGTTAACATAAAACTTGGACGTTTCGCATCAAAAATATGCGAACTTCGCCAATTTTTGGAATATTATTTATAACATTTGTGGTATTTTTTTTTGCATGATATGCATCTACGGAACACTAGCTTTCCAACGGTATTTTATTTATTGCGATGGGACAATTTTAAGTGGGCGTAACGTTGAATGGCAAAATACGTGTTTTTTAGTTGGTGAAGTGAGCCATTACTAATGCCGCGACCCGGTCGCAGTTAAAACCGGGTCGTCCACCAGGTCGAGGGTTAAGTATAATCTCAAAACCACAAGCCAATGTTTGCCTACGGATTGTATAGTTTAAATAAATAAAAATAAAGAAACTAATCATTCCCAAATCAAATGATAAAATTCCTAAACAAAATTTGAATACATTATTTTCTCTAATTGAAATAATAAATAAATGGTGTAGTGAATTGTGATCAAAATATCTCCAGACCAGAAGCTAAATGATTACCAGCTACTAAACAGAGAATGGTTACTTTTGTAGAAAGGACCTGTGACCACATTGGAATGTGAATCAACCAATAGCAACCGAGGCATAGCTGCGCCTTAAAAATTCAAAGAAGAGCAGCCCGGAAACTCAGCATCTACCGTGAGATTCAGTGACGCTCAGAAGTCACTTTGAATGGCTGCCATTTCCGGCTCAGTTGTCCGTTTGAAGTCAGATTTGTGGCATTGTACTCTACTATTAAAGACCTTTAATTTGATGTACAACTCGACCTATGCTCTCGTTAAAGATTTTCTTCCGACTCCTTATGGGCCGTCCCCCATTAGAGGTTAAGGGTCAAGTAGAACTCAAAAAAATAGCTTTATAGCTACAACACTGATTTCTGGCCGTTTGTTTTGAAACCTGTACCGAGTAAACATGTTCCAGCTATCTTTATCACTCAACGCCATTGTAACTTTCATAAACTTTAAAACGCCGCCATTTTGTTTAGGGTAAACCTTTTGAAGTCGGATTTGCGGCATTGTAGTATTGTACTAAATTAGACCTTTGATTTGATGTACAACTATAACCACGCTCTCATTTAAGATTTTCTTCTGACTCCTTGTGGGCAGTCTTCCCGAAGCGGTAGCGGCTCATTGAAGTTGTGGTCAAATAGTGTTTTAAGCCCAATAACAGTGTACCAAGTTATATAGTACCATCTGTAACAGTTAAAAAAATATTAACCCGTTCCGGGACTTTTCACCACCCTGTATATTGTATGTATTGATTTTTATTACTGATGTTATGATTTAAATAAATTTTGAAATTTGTAAATCCATAAAATATAGTTGTTGAGTAAATAATTGTATATTTTAAACCTATCTTCACATGAGTCATTCCATGATTACAATATTGATTTCTTATGGAAGATGGAAATCTTCTGCAAGGCTATTCTCTTAAACCGTTCTGGTGGATAAGCATATCACGATTAACTATATGTTCGGAAACGTGTGTGTAGGACTTTTATTCTATTCAATTCGACAGGAGATGTTGGGGGTTTGATGCTGAGAACCTTGATTGGGTATCATCCTTCTTGTATTGCCCAATCCATTTTTTTTCGTATAAAATAGAAATTAATTTTTGATTTGATTGTTGTAGGGTCCCCATAAAGCTTTAATTGTTATGTTATGTCTATTAATTTTATAAAAGTTTTACTTATTATTAACTGTTATAATAGTTATACTGTTTTTTAAAAAAAGATTTAAACTCTAGTTGTTTATTTTTAGTGTTAAAGGCAATGATGACTGCAATGGTTTTTCACCAATAATCACAAAACAAAAACAGAATTTCATATCTTGATATCCTTCCAATAACTCCACTGAGTAGTGTGGTGTAATTGTATGAGTATCTAGACAGTGCTACATGTCTAGTTAGTAGTATCGCTACAACTCGGACTTCAAAACCATCAAGGTAGCATAAATTCATACCCAGTTGGGCGGCATTGGTTTTTTGTTACACTATTTCCCCACATGATTAATGGCATAAAGATGGGTGTTAAGCATTCTCAATGAAATGGGCTGAAATCATTTTCGTCTAAGATAAACCGATGTAATTTATGGTGCACAATGTCTTAACTGTCCATTTTGATAGTCCAAAAGAACCATACGAATAGTATGCTTTATCCACCTTTAATGTGAACTAAAACTGTCTATAAAACAGTTGTATCTCTTTCTGTTTAAATTCATGTTTGATAGGATTTGAATACATTATTCTATGTATCTCACAACAAACTTGTTTTATAATGTTCCTGTTTTACTATTAAAATATCGCAATGTTACATTAGGAAGATTTGACAAGAAAATATTGTTTTATTATGTCTATAGTTTAAAATAAAAATAGGTACTATTTTTCAATAGGTATTAATTTCAACTAATCTTTTCACTTTCATTACAGGACTTGAAGAGTACCGAAATCGCCCTTGTGGTAGATATAGTGGTGGTAACAAAAGGAAATTATGTACAGCTTTAGCACTTATTGGTGACCCTCCTGTAGTTTTCTTGGACGAACCAACAAGTGGTGTTGATCCAGTCAGTCGGCGTAATTTATGGGATGTACTAGCACGGTGTCAAAAAAGTGGACAGGCAATAGTGCTGACATCACACAGGTTAGTAAAATATTTCAGAAATGTTTATCTATTATAGAGACCTTTTATTTACAATTGCTTTGAAAAATTAATACAAGTTGCTTGCTTTTTAAATAACTTCAGTGGAGAATATTAATTTCTATTTGCATTGCTTTAAAATACGTGGATTTAACTCTTACAACTCTCATGTTGGCTATCAGTCGATATCTTAGTTTTCCCATTCCGATTACATATCGACCAACGTAGTAATTAAATTAAAATTAAGAAGAAAATTATTACTTGGTTTTAATATTTTATACAATTTTTAGTATTAGCTTTATTTCAGCTATAATCATACAAAAAGAAAAGAGTCTGAGGGAGTGTTCATTGCGATAATAATTATTTGGTTATATTGAAGTTGTTCTATACACATTGCTCTTTTATTTTGTAACTATATAACTAAATTAAAATTAGGAAGAAAATACATTGTTTTTATTTGTGGTGATTAGTCACCACTCCCCCCCCCCCCCTTCGTGAATCTGGATATATCCGTCCGGAGAGCTGATAAGAGGAGTTGTGCTCGAGACAGCTGTAAGTCAAGTTCTCTTACAGCGTTCTTGTTAAATTTATTATAGTGCCATAATTTATTATCATGCCTTGCTAAACCCAAAGGAATACAGCCGGTACGGCCCTAGGGTTGATATCAGGGCGCATCGTGATTTTAGGTTATAGTAAAATTATTAGTCCAACTATATGTGGCCATGTTAGGCCCTGGTATAGACCGACATGTTGTTGCAATACAGTGTAGTTAATATTAATATTGGTATTAGTATAATTCTCTTATTTTTAGTTAATTAGTCTGTATTAATACTCGTCAAAAATGGCTAACCTAAGTTGAGATTCGCCCAGTGTACTTATATTAATTTTACCACGCGATCGGGACCCGGTAATACATTATCAAAGTAGATCCACGTACCACCCAAATCGTACTCCCGGCAATAGCACTTTTCTCGCTATCGTTTCAGAGTGGTAGCAGAGCGTGGTTACAATCCACGGACCTCTGGGTTATGGGCCCAGCACGCTTCCATAACCATTAATTTTTTTAATTTTTTTATTTTAAGTATTAGCTAGCTCTATTTCAACTATAATCGTACAAAAAATGAGATCTGATAGTGATATGGGTTAAGGCAACTCTTTAGAGCAAAATTCTGCATAATCTTCAGCATCCTCAAGTGTGTTATAACAGCATCCCCCCCACAAACACACATACCCGAAAGAGATTTTTGATCTTATATATTGGAGATATTGGGGTGCCTTATAATTATTAAATCATCACCCCATATTTTACTGTCAACCATTTTCATTAGGTTAAGTCTTCCAAGTATTTGTTTTGATATTGTTGCAATGTTTTTACTCCACAATAGCTTTTCATCTAAAGCTATACCAAGGATTTTAGGTTGCTATTTGAAACAACAGGATACCTGGGGGGGGGGGGGGTATAACAATATATTTTGAAAATCGCTTTAGCCCTAACCCATCTAGGTCATAATTCCCTTATACACCCTGATCATATTTACCAGTCATGGGAGCCAGCTGTCTATGAATCTATAATACTAATTTGCAATAATTGGGACTATATTAACATTTTCTAAACACTGCACTTAAAACACAACCAACTGCCACATATAGAATATGCTTACCATCTATTACGACTGACATGCCATTTATCGTATAAATTTATGCCCCCACAGGCCATTTCCCTATATATTGCGAATTTGGAATATATTTATAAATTACAAAATTAAAGGAAATCTAATGATATACCATTCAAACACTGGTTTGATAGTGAATGTACATTGTGTGCAGATGGGGCCTTTGTATTTATGTCTTCGATTGTTTTCTTGAATGCAGTCACACCATTTTTTATGAACATTACATCAACTATAGTCGTTGTTAAATGTACAATGCTGCTAACTGTAGCACTTTCTTTTACTTATTTTTTTACCTTCTTTTTCATATTGGAAAAAATAATTACACATATTTAAAAATAAAATAATATAACAAATTGTAACTAAAAGTAACAAAAACAAATCATTACATTTGGATGTTTTCTTTAGTGTGGTACGCCTTGAAACATCGTCTATTATTTCATTATTCTTTCATTAATATTAGCTTCAACGATTATTTCAAGCTTTTGCTTATATATCTTCGAGTGATTCATGACACGTTTGATGGTTGCAAGCTCAGCAGTTTCCTAACTTTTTACATCTGGTCGCAACAATTAGCCTCATCAATGCCATAACTGGTGAAATCAAGGTCGGCTAGACCAATAAATTGTAAAATTAATTAAAGAATTTGTGTGTGTTTTATTTGTATAACATGGAATTCTATCAAGTACCGTCGGTCATCAGTATAAACAATACTTAACTATATACTTTTTGTATAAGCCTCGTCAATGCCGTAAGTGGTGAAACCAAGGTCGACTAGACCAATAAATTGTAAAATTAACTAAAGAATTTGTGTGTATTTTATTTGTATAACATGGAATTATATCAAGTACCGTCGGTCATCAGTAAAAACAATACTTAACTATATAGCCTAATCCTTAATACTAGCTTATTTCCTAACAGTGTATAATACTAATATTGTTATTTTCACTGTATTTACTTTTTGTATATTTTTGATCATTTACATTAATTTGTTATATTGCAAATTGAAGTAATCGTTAAAATTAGTGAAGTTAGGCGAACACAGAATGTGGTGACCATAAGACAAAAAAAATAAAGGCAATAGAATGACTTGATAAAGGTCACACGTATAAGCGTTAAAATCAAAAATTAAAATAAATAAATAAATACATACATAGTATAATCTTTTTCTTATATTCAATTTAGCCAGCACACTGAGGTGCCAAATTTATAATAAAATTGTTAATACCATAAATGACTAACTGCCTTTTGTTTTATAAAATCAATGTTTAATAACTGTTGCTCAATTGATGTACAAAATTTCTCTTTTGAGAATTAGCTTTAAACGGAATTACTATTAACTTTTTACAATTTATACATCTGGATATATTTAATATACAATTAATACTAATATCTAAAAAAAATTAACAAATCTCTCTCTCTCTCTCTCTCTCTCTCTCTCTCTCTCTCTCTCTCTCTCTCTCTCTCTCTTTCTCTCTCTCTCTCTCTCGGGTTAAAGAATCCCTGGCTGTTAAATAGGCAATCACTTAAATCTATGCTTAAAACTATATTACAAATTGGATTATTAAAATTAATTTCTATTAGGTTTCAAAGTTCAAATGTTGAAAAAAATTTATGTTTAATTGGTTTAATATGAGATTTTATACATACATCTTCACTTGGTGGATACAAAATTAACAGTCTACAAAGTTCAAAGGACGCCACAAAAAATTCCAAAAGATATGGCGCTCTACAATTAACTCACGGCCATTACTATCATTGTGTTGAATATCCTATTCCCAACAGGCACACTTTTTTTGGGTCACATACACATTATTTTCAAAAATGTGTTTCAATGTTCTTAACTATATATTTTACGTATTTTAAACTGTTTATTAACTTATTCAACTTCGAATTACTTATTATTGTTTCTTTTAAACTAGGGAATGTCCATTTTAATATCTCATATATAATGTACTTTAGTCGACGTTATTTCAACTCGATCACTCAGGCGCTTATTCCTCGTCTACCATTTAGCCTTCCGTGTTCCGTAGTCACAGTTTATTTAATCATTTCAATCACACTTGTTATTGGTTATGTTACAAGTTACAACTTTATTTTAATATTCTAACACTAATTACTTATTTAAATTATACACAATGCTTTTAAAACAATTATTAATATTATTTACACTAAACATGATTGACTTTACATCGTAAGAACAATGAAAACGTTCTTACCGCTAACTTTAGACTTGTGGATAAAATTTGGTTGTATTATTTATTTGTTTTGAAAATGGGTTTAGTTTAATTTAGCTTTAACTGGTTATAATATGTGAATTTAATGTTATTTAATTATTATTTTAAAATCCCGAAATACTTAAATTTTCATTTATATGAATTCTTATCCAAATACGAATTTTGAGGTTATATTTACATTCTAGGCATTATCTTTGAATCTCATATTTCATTGTTCTTTTAAATCTCAGCCAGGACTCTTTACCTTTGAATTATTATTTATTTACCCTTCAATTGTATAAAAAATGTTACAATAGGGGCTGCAAGTTAAGTAAATATTAATTTCAGTGTCGTTTGTAAGAAAGTAATTAATATGATTGCTTGAAAATTGCAGCAAAAAGCAGTCAAATGAGAAATGTACACCCTATACTGGGAAATGTCTGTTACCAGGGGACTTAAATTTAAGAAAGGCGGAACCAAAATGGTAACAATGTTTAGAAATTAAAAAAAAAAAAAAAAAAATTAAAAAAGACAAAAACAAATTTAGTGATTAACAAGGCTCAAGTTTATTGAAACAAAAAAAATCAACGTTTCAGATTTTATCATTTACAATTGAGAAAGACATCCTGAGACAAAATTATCATAAACAGCTTATGATTAACAAGATTATAGTTAATAATAGTAATACGCCCTTAATGTAAAATATTATAATTAAAAATAAAAAAAAAATTAATCAATAAATTCTGAAGATTTATCCCCCCTTTTAGTTTATATATTTTATAGTTACAAAATTTAACAAAAACAATGAGCACAGCTTAACAATTATCAGGATTATAATTAATCCAAAAAAAAAAGATTATACGCCCTTAAATGTAAAAATTACAAAATAAAAAAAAGATGAAAAGATACTGATATTTATCCCCCCCTTTTTTAATTTATGAAATGATAAGTCCAAAAAAAAAAAGGTTACATAATATTACTTATTTTATAAATTACTTAAATGCTATATTGGCCAATAAATATATATATATTTTAGATAAAGAATTTATTATAAAAAAAAAGAAGTTTATTTAAAAAAAAAAATTTTGAATATTAAGTTTTATTAATTGACGTCAATTATTTTAATTTAGAAACTAACCTCTGGGAGGTTGTTAGGACCGAAAGTTTGCATGCAGGCTCCACCCAATAAATATTTTATATATTTTATAATTAATTACACAAGTCTACATCTAAAAGATAGTTTTTTAAGAAAACATATTCGCTGAAATAAATTTAGGCACATATACAATATGAGTTTAATTAGAGTTCTATAAAGTCAGTTTTTGTAATATCACTTTTGTGCACGTGAAACTCTGAAGCTATGTTGGATAAAACGTGTTTTGTTAACAGGACGAAACATGTTTAGATCTTTAGCTGTGTTTCTTCTACCAGCATATTAGCTATGGCAAAAAACATGTTTTTTAGCGTCTTGTACAAAACCAGACATGTTTTAGCATTAATGTTCATTATTAAAGAAAATATCTGGTTATTTGTCAAAATCAAAGAAAATTGATTGTATAACAGAAATTCGTTAAGATTATAATTAAAAGCTTCTTAGATGACTATAAAGCTATTTATATATATTTCGTTTAGTTTAAAACAAAACTTGTATAAGACTTGCAAAATCTGCAAAAGTTTGTAAAACGAAATTTTCTGTTTTAGAAGAGATTTCTCTAATTGTTTTATATTTGACATGTTCAATAAGATATTTTGATCATTTAAAGTTCAACATTAGTTTGCACATATTTCACATAATTGTTTTAAAACTCAAAATGTGCCTTTGCAAGGTTTAGTAAAGTATGTTTTAACAAAAGAAAATTTTTATAATCATTGAGTTTCAAAAGAACATTGAATATTAAATAAAACATGAAATACATATTTTAAAGAATACATGATAATTAATAAATTATTTTAAAGCATTAACAAAAATTTAAAACATGATAAAATCTGTACCTGGAAAATCCTGTCGCAGTTCACGTGAGCTTGTGCCGTGAAAATAATAATTTAATTAACATTATAGACTAAAACGCACAGAAACTGTAGATTAAGCATCGTTGAAGACTGAAGCAGGATTTTGAGAATCAGGAGAGATTATTATATCTAACATAACGATGTTAAAAAAAGTCAGGCATTGTGAGTGACTACCGGTAGACTAGCATACCGGTATTAGTGAAGATAGGCTCTCTTGCCGTTGTACTTTACCCTCTAATGTCATATGATCATTAGTTTGGGATAATCTCGCCGGGTGGCAGCATCTGTCAAGCGACGGAAGTTGGATGTGGAGAACGAGTTTATGAAATTTATTTTGCAGGATGGATTTTTAGAATTTGAATGCTACATGTCTAGGATAGCTCAGTTGGTAGAGCATTGTTGTGTAAAGCCAAAAGTCCTGGGTTAAATTCCCAGTCTAGGGTCGTATATTTTTCACTTGAATGATTATTTAATTATAATACTACCTGGAAAAAAAAAAACGCACAAGTGTTAAAATCAAAAATTAAAATCAGTAGATAAAGGTGAATTGTTAAATTCATTAGCGAAGAGTTTTGTGTTCAAGATTATTGCTCACAACTTGAGTCAGAGAAAATCTTATCAACACAGGGTACATTAAAGAAATCAGTTTATAAATTAGTAGACAGTGCTTTTGGTTATGGTTTATTCAAAACTGTCGCACAAGTATGTGTATGAGCTGCCCGATTTTGAAAGAAAAGACAAAATTTCAAAATACAGGGATATTTTTTACCAGTGATGCTGGCTAAATGATGAAAAAATGTTAATGTCATTCACCTACTTACTTTTAACTAGTTTGCGTACCACAACGGTACATAAACTCCCATCCCGTGGAGCAGTAGTCATTTTTTTTCTATTCAACATTTACCCTACAGCAATAATTTATTTTTTGATGTAAGGCTAATGTTCCAAACATTAATATTCATATAACCAAAAGTCTATAAATCATTCTAAATAGTATTTAATTAATTAGTAAAGTTTGTGTATTTTGTAACGAAGCAACATTCGTAGCATTAAAACATAAAATTACATTATTCTTCGTCTAATATACACAAGTCCCTATTTCTGTTCAACTAATCTCCAGTAACACTATTGTATTGTTACCAAGGTTTATTTAAGAATTTCAATGAAGAAGTGATCCTTAAAATTTTAATATTTGGAACCAGGTTGGTAACCAAATAATGTTTGAAAGAAGAGAATTGGAATTTCAGTTGACTTGCGATTTATTTAACAAAAAAAATTAAGTCAACCATTTACAACAAAAGCTTGTAAACACAGATTAGCAATGTGACTTATCTAATAACTAAAAGAAATTTATGAAAGTTAACAATTGAAAATATTAATAAATTTTTGTATTATTACATGCCCCAAAAAGAAAATTTTACATTATGTTTGAATTCCCCCATACAATTAGTTACTGAGTGAATTTTAAAAGACAGAAACAATTCATCAAAATATTAAAGTTAGAAAATTTAGCTTTTAAATAAGGTATATTAGGATTAACAGCTTTGACTTATGAATTACACATAGTCTATGACAATTTTATTAATTAAATTTCTAAAACTAAGTTGGCCAACTGAAAAGAAAAAGATTAGTTTTGAACATGTATTTTAAGAGAAGTAAATTTATTTATCCAGATAATATTTTTAAAAAAGGGGAAAAAAAAGAATTTATATTGACGTCAATAGTTTTTTAATTTTGAATATTAACCTCTTTGGGGTTGTGAAGCCGAAAAATGCATGCGATCCCATCCGAATTTTAATTTTATGTTTTGTACATATGTTTTTGTTTTACAAAAGAATAATTACCAAATGTAGCTCATTTTACATTTAGAGTTATTACACAGAGACAGTTCAAGTTTATATTTTACTTTACTAAGGTACACTTTCAGACTAAATCGTTCATAATTTTGTCTTTTCTACTTTTGTTTATGACTTAGGAAGTCCTCAGCTTTTGCATGAACTTGAATATCTGCTTAAGTTAATTTCTTGTTCCCTCTTTCTTAAACCAGCTTTTTTGCTACACAGAAATAATACATCTGACTGTTAACAAAGCACAAGTAATCTTAGACAGGTTTATGAGCAAGATATTTTTATGTAATGAAGTTATATTTAAAAAAAAGCAATTTTTCTAAACGTAAAATGCTATATATATATATATGCATTCACAAATAAATTACAAAAATGACTTTCCATTAATAAAGATAGAAAGAAAGCTTTTGCTTTTGTCTGAATTCTAAACTGGCACAATTTGCAAGCAATTTAAAATTAGTTGCAATTAAAATAAATGATTCATTAATTATTGTCTTGATTTTATAATTAGCTCAAAATTATAATTTAATTTTATACTGATTTTATAAAGAACGTTAATTACTATTGATTTTAAGATAATATGAATTTATGCTTTAAAAAAAAATGACAGATAACTTAAAATTTAATTATGATTGAAAAGATTTCTAGATTTTACATTCCTGTAATAAAAAAAATACATATTTCTTAATATGGTTAACTTAATCTACTCAAAGGAAAATCACTGTGTTACCTGGTATAAAGAGAGAGAAACACTTACGAAGTTCTAACATGAAGAAAGACTAATGGCAACCATTCCATGGAAAATGTACATTAACACACGTTTTTATTTTAATATCGGTTAATTTTAATATAAAATTGTTCTTGTAGGTAATTTTGATTATTTTCGCTTTTTAAAAAAAAAAACTTGAGAAGACTATTTCACGGACACAAGATGACGTGCGCACAACATTTTGAACCGAACACTTTCGACTCTGTCCTTGAAGTGAAAGTGAAGGTCGGAAGCAAGGTTAAAAGTCGGGTGACGCTGTCTTCAGAGCTTGACAACCAGATCGCAGCATATGACAGACGACCCTTTTTAGAAATGTTAAAATTAAACTGCAAAGTGGATAATTTACAGTTCTCCCCCTACAAAAGACGGAGTCCCCGGGAGAGAGCAGGTGGCAAGGCTTCATGTAAAGGATATCTCCCAAAACTAAAGCTAAGCAGATACCTAACCTATAACTAAAGAAACCCCAACGACGACTGTAATCTGGTCAATACACCTTCACCAAAAATATCATGAACAAGTACAAATACACGAGAAATATAAGACAAGATACAAAGAACAACAATTTAAACACAAGACAATAACATACACAAGACAATTACATACACAAAATTTATTTCATGCAAGCTAGACTCACTATGTCCAAAGGTTTGGAGGATATTAAAATCCTGTTTAAAGTCCCCCTAAGTGAGAGGTGATCAGTCTATCATTAGAAAAGAAAATAAGATGCTCACGAGATGGCCAGTCTCGGGCTAAAGACAAGTCCGGTGGGTTTGCTTGCAAGCACGAGTCGGTATAAAACCGAGAATAACCACACAAGTGGTGGGATGGTGAGAATAACCACACAAGTGGTGGGATGGTGAGAATAACCACACAAGTGGTGGGATGGTGAGAATAACCACACAAGTGAAGAATTTTCAGGTGGGATTTCTTAGCTCATGGCGACCTAAAGGTTGATGGAAGTTAATTTCGGGTGAGGTGTTTTCCTCAGGAGGAGTGTAATGCGGTTTGAGCTGCTCAACATGAGCCTTTTTGACGAAACGGTTGGAGTTTTTGAAAGAAAGAGCAACTGTGACCGGAGTAAGAAAGTCGAGTATTCGGAAGGGCCCAGACCATCGAGGCATGAGTTTGGCTGTCCTTTTATCAGCCGCGGAACTCAGATGGTGTGTTTTACACCAAACTATTTCGCCTATCCTGAAGGTGTGAGGTTTCCTATTTTTGTTGTACACTTTCTCGGACTTCTGATGTGCTTGAAGCAGGTGATGTTTTGCTTGACTCTAAATTTTTTTAGAGTCAGAGGTTTCCCGTGGTAAAAGGTCGTTGATGTTCCAGGATAAGCTCAGCGGTGTATTCGGTAGGAAATTGAACATTATTTTAAAGGAATAAGTTTTTATGGACTCATTTTGAGCGAAGTTGAAAGCTAGTTGTAGCCATGAAAGTGAAGCTGGCTTTTTTTTTTCATAGTAATCTAAGTGTGTAGTCTGGATTTTCAGTTAATAAATCTCTCTTAACAGAAAACCAAAAGGAGGACATAGTTCAACAAATTGTATACGATGCTTTGAAGTGCCATTGACAAAAAAAAAAAAAGTTAGAATAAACTAACAAATAATAACAGCAGTAAGGTCAGCAAGGAAAATTATAATGAATAAAATTTACTAATATATAAAATAACGAAGTCTAAAATACTAGAATTGAAAGAGAAGAATAAAATATCACCCCAAATTAAATTTAAAAACTGTAAGGGCCAAAACACACTTGGCGTTTTTTACCAATCGGATTTTTTACCGCCGCCGCCGTACCAGTAGAGGCGCATAGCATGGTATTGCGACGTACACATTGGGCGGTAAAATAAACGATCGGATTATTTAACGCCGACGACAGCAATGCAGCCGCCCACTGCCACTACATTCGTCGTTTTTTTTTTACAGCCTCCGCCGAAATGGTGGCCTACGTGACCAAATGCACGGTAATTTATCATGACCGAAGAGCTTATAATTGACAATGAATTACTAATTCATTTCGTTCAAGAAAGGCCTGTACTCTGGGTCAAAACCTTGGACAGAAGCGCCACAAAGAATGCGTGGTATGAAGTTTGTGTTCAGCTTAGGAGTGACTTTGACAAGCTGGAAGATAGCAAAAAAGAATGACTTTAGTAAGTAAAAATAATGTTATCTATTTATTTTATAATGTTATTGAATTGACTTTTGGCAATGTTATTAATTTTTTTTTGCAATCGTAAATTTACTAGCAAATGCAAAGAATCAAAATTTCCAAAACAAACCAAAAACATCATACATTACACATAGAGATCACAAGATCTGTGATCGACTGATATGGCGTCGGTAATGTTTACCGCCCAGTATGTAAACGCTACATTATTTTAGAGCGGCGGCGGTAAAAAATCCGATTGGTAAAAAACGCCAAGTGTTTTTCGGCCCTATGAGTAGACGAAAGTTTCGCTAATCAAGAAGGAGATAGAAGAAGAATCGATCATTCTAAAAAATCAGGCGTTGGAATATTCATTAAAATGAACAACGATTCCATTTATAAAATTATTGTTCCCTTGAAATTTGTGAACTATTTGAATGTTGTTTGCAATTTAATTTAGGCTAGTAATTTATCAATTAAATTTATTTTCTTGAAAAAATTGTACTTACTGCTTACAGTAATCTTACTTCTTCTTTAATATGATTTAATCAAAGTTATTACCAAAATGTAATTGTAGATCAAATAAGTCTCACCCGTATATTGTAGGTTACACTTTTTTGAGAGTTATAGATCAAATTAAAATATTCTATTGATGGGTGTGGATGTTTATTTCATAATTACATTTTCACAGTTAAAACACTACCAAAATTTTAACTATAAAAATGTATTATTGTTTTTGTTCCTTATAGCAGTTAAGATTAGTGCGTGTAACTTGTGTTTATGATTATTTTTGTTATTTAGTTTAGAATTCCTTGTGTATTTTCAATTTTGTTTGCTTGTTTTGCTATTTAGTTTAGAATTCCTTTTGTATTACAATTTGGTTTTAGTGTTTTTTTACAATGTTATGGTAATATGAATGTAAAAAAAATTAAAAAGGAGGCGCAAGGATATCTATGAGGATGGTAGAGGTCATATTTATAAAAGAGAAAAAAATGTTAGTATTTCTTTTACCCATTTATGTCGTGAATCTGGGATATTTCTGGGAAACAGTCAGGGATTGTAATTGAAATTGATTTTGAAGTGTCTGTTAAGACCTTGCATTTACTTTGGTAACGGTTCTTGTTAACCCTACAGGCGGCGCATGTTAATTTTCTTCGTTTGTTTAAAAATTGATAAAAAAATGTTATTTTTATACAAAACCAAACTTATAAGACATCATTTTTCTCAGAAAGATTCATAGAATTCATCTATGTAATAAATTTTTTTTTTTTTTTTTTAAACAATTTTGGAGTAAGTATGTTAGATGTCAAAAAATGAAGTTAATATTTTCCAGAAAAACCTGTAACATCCAAAATCAATAGCTTACCACCTTTTTCCAAGATATACAAAAGTTTTGTGTAATATTTGTGAATATATTTAGGGGGGGGGGAATTGTTAAATTTTCAAAATTTAAAAAATTATTTTATGAAAAAAGGGAATTTGATAATTTTTTTTTTCAATAATTTATAAAAAATAGTAATATATATTTTATACACAACTTCTATATATCATTATATTCAGAAAGGTTCATAGAATTTAGTAGTGTAATGAAAAAAAAGTTTGAAAAATAATTTTGGAGTCAGTATGGCAAGGGGGGGGGGGAATCGAAGGCTAAATTTTACTTCAAAGTCCTATTGAGCATAGAAAATTTTGTTTTACTTTCTTTAAAAGTATACAAACGTTTCCTAGTATAAATGTGAATAACAATAATTGGTAAAACAAAAATCAAATTCCAAAATTTTCAAAATAGAAATAATTGTTTCATCTAAAAAGTAGTAATCAACAAAGTGAGGTTAGGTTTGTATCCTCCACAATTTAGCCTCACTAGTAACAATCTAAAGATAGGCCAAAGACAAAATCACTAGATTTCACTAAAATAATAAACTTTACAAAGAATAACATACATATATACTTGTATAATCAAATAAAACACTACATATAAGAAAATTTGCTTTCAGGCCTAGGTTACAACATACCTCTAGGTTATCCTAAATATAAACCATTCAAAAACTAGAACTTCACTCAAAAAAATAAACTTTAAAAATAAAAACAGATATATTGTAACTTGTATACACAATTTATATACAATTTGTATACACAAACTTTCTAAATAACAGAAATATGTAATCCCAAAACATAGCGCCACCCCTTTCCGTGTCAATTTATGTCACACACTCGTCTCAAAATGCCTATGTTCCAACTTGAAAACAAGAAACAGAGAGTAACCGTACCCTATATCAAAGTAATACCAACTTGTAGAATGAAATCTCCTCTACAATATACTGTAAACATCGGTTACAAAATATCGATTAAACAATCGATTATCTTATTTAGTAAACTGCACCGAATGCCAAGTGAATTTCATTCCGTTAGGTTTCTACTATGGACAAATAGAAATTAATATCTTGCGATCTATGACACACAGAACAATTTGTAAACTACGGATAGAAAGAGAAAAATGTGATCTATAGAACAGTGTTTTGGTCGACCTGTTTGACAGAAAAATAGATTTGTAATCATATGGGAAAAAATGGCGTCGCTTTTACTAAAAACTGCACAATTCAAATCTTTGATTTTACGCATAAAAATAAGCGAACTTCACCAATTTTTGGATTATTATTTATAACCTTTTGTGGTATTTTTTTGCATAATTATTTATCTGCGGAACATTAGCTTTCCAACGGTATTTTATTTATTGCGATAGGACGATTCTAAGTTGGCGTAATGTTGAATTGCAAAATACGTGTTTTCCGGTCGTTAGACTAGACCGTGCATTAAAAATCGACCCGCTAGCGGTTGGATAACCATCAGTGGGTTAATTTTGGTTGCTTCATTACATCACAATCATCATCTAATGCTGACATTTAATTTAAACTAAAAACTTGAGCGCTAAACAAGGGCATGAATGAGAATGAAACTGCTATATCCATAAGATAAACATTTATTTACACAACATACAGATCTGGGGGAAAGAAAATGACTACATTATTAAAATAATATGTTTGAATCTTCTTGTATCCTGATCGCTAGACATCCACAATTGCTACTGTGTCTTTACTCTGTCTTTTAAGATTAGAAATAAAGTAATTGACAGTCAATCGGATGATATATCATTTTATTTCGGTTGATATATATACTTAAACATTGACAGTTTCTTAAATAGTCTAAAGGCATATTTTTTATCTTTTTTTATTAATTTGGTTTTTTAAATCGGTTTGTTAAATTCCAAAAGGGCAGTGATTTTAAACATGTTTTCTTTGGAATAACTTCTCATCAGTAGGGAGTACATTTAGTCTCAGTAGCTCATTCTTTTCAGTTTTCAAATCTATATTCAATGATAACTCAAACTTGTTCCGATACTAAAAGACAAGAGAGTATATCTAAAAATATATATTTTTAACTGCATATTCTTAAAATAAACATCTTAGCTACAAAGTTCTGTGTACTTGTTGTATCTTGATTTTTTTCTTCTTAGTTTCCAGATGTAAACATGTGACACAACATATTAAAGTCCATAAATTTTAATATATAAAATAATGTTTATGTTTAAATTCTAAATTTGACAAAGTAATGTAGGATAACTATTTATCATTATGTTAAATTAAAGTATAAAACATATTTTTAATATTGGGATCAATATTGGCATATAAAAATGTTGTCCAATATTTTTGGTAAAAATACTTGTGATTTACAAAAACTTGTGTCAAATTTAATTCGCTTAATATAATTTACCTCTAATTTAGTAATATACTATTGTTGTCCTATTGCAAGTTGAATTACTTTTTAAATTATAAATCTTAACAAATATAAAATATCAGAAGTTTATAGTGAGTATTGTTTTTTTCTTTCAGTATGGAGGAATGTGAAGCTCTATGCACAAGGTTAACGATTATGGTGAGCGGACGAATGATGTGTATTGGAAGTAATCAGTATATAAAACAAAGATATGGGCAGGGGTATACTCTTATGATCAAATTGTTTAGTCATCGAAATACTGATGGAGTTTTACCACAACTAAAACAAGATATTCAGACTACATTTGCCTCTAACTGCATTCTGAAAGATGAACACAAGGTAAATTAATTTATATATTTTGCATGATTTGTTCTATACTATTATATTTAACCCTTTCTCTTCACAAACTGTAGGAGCTACGGCCATACAACCTATTGTTGCAACCATAGGTCGACTATCTACTTGTTTCTCAACTTTCTGCTATTTATTGAAGAATGGGGCAATCTACGAAATATTATTTGAACTCTGTAGTAGCCAGGAATGTCTGTTTCCTTCGAAAAATAAACAATACAAAATTATTGTTATATTGATACAGCTGTCGGCCGACCTAGTTTCATTTGTGTTTTGCCATTACTGTTTTGTCATTTATGTTTTAACCATCCTCACTATGTTGTTCTGAATGTAATTTTATTTCTTTTACTTGTTCAAAAGTGTGCTATAACTGTAAATAAGCTTAATTATGTTTTAAACTAGTGGTTATAAATATAAATGACAATTTGAATATTTCTTCTGGATTAGTGTTGTATTTGTTTGGGAAATGTCATAAACCTAACTCATGTGGGACAGTAGAATTGGCCTAGTTGGCTATCATATTTAAGGCTTACAATTTTTGTGTATGCCTATTCGCCTATAACTATTTTTTGATTTAGTTTAGGTTTAGAGTCCATATTTGTAATTAAGAGCTGTAAGTTTTCTAAAAATTTATGAAAAAGATAAATAAAAAAAACTTACTCAAAAAGGAAAATAAATAGGACACACTATAAATTGGGTATGAAAATAATTGTAAAGGCACTTTCAATAAAACGAAAATACAGTAGAGTCTCGCAAACTCGGCACTCGATAAACCGGCAGTCCGGATTATTCGGCGTCCCCGACGGGAAAAAATATATATTTCTAAAAACAGCGATGTTCATAAAAGTTTGGCAGATCCCAAAGCGGGCATTAACTTCGATCGCTCGAATCGTTGATGGTACTTTTCCCACGTTAAACTCGTCACAAAGCTTTTTTACAGATTCCCCTCTGTCAAGTCTTTTTAACACATTTAACCGCGTCTCAAACGAAACCAACACGTTTCCGTTTTCGTAACTCGCTCATTTTTATTTACTGTATATACTGTGCAGACCAGTCAAAGAAAACTGAAAAGAAATGTTATATTTTCTATAATGTATACTAAATTGATTCGTGGAAAAAAAGCGGCCCATCAAACGTTTTTGCAGGTGTATGTCTGCTATATCGACGGGTGCCAATGCTGCGGTGTTATTATGCCGCTGACAATGGGATACCGCTACCGACAAAGTCGTTTGATATCGCCGCCGCTTTGGTGCTGCGGTGTTTTTACGTCGCCGACAATGGGATACCGCTATCGACAAAGTCGTTTGATATCGCCGCCGCTTTATTGCGGCCGTGTTTTTACACTGCCAACAATGGGATACCGCTATCGACAAAGTCGTTTGATATCGCCGCCGCTTTGGTGTTTAAATTACAATTTATTTTTTGCCCTTATTCCCGATAACCCGGCATTTCACAAACTCGACACACTTCCGGTCCACATTACGCTGAGTTTGCGGGACTCTACTGTAATATAATATATATTTTAATATAAATGTTATATATAGTGAATATAAAAAGGGATATATTAACAATTTTCAGAAAAAAAATTATATTTACACAGTCAAAGTGTCATACATTAGGCCAAACATTTGGTTCTATATATTGGGCCAATGCCACACTTGTATAAAAGTGATTTAACTATATTAATTACTCTGGGACACAAGTAGGCAACATAAAAAATCCTTAAAGTGTAATATTGCTTTGAAGCTAATTACGAGTAAATGTGACTAACAAGTGTACAAGAATTGAGAGGAGAAAAGGTTAATAAATCTCACATTGAAAACTAAATGATTCTAAATAATTTTAAATCTTGTATTTAAATTTGTATCTCAAATTTAACATTGTAGCCAACGGATTAGTAACTTTATGAATAAGTAAATGAATTACCTTATCGGTAGTCAACTAATCCTTCTGTTGATTTACAGATTACTGCAGTTTCGGGCTTCATGAGTCCATCTTCAGATCGTATAAAGTATTTAGTTTATATTAAATCTAACCTAACCAAAAAACACGTAAACGAGCTTCTCCATCTTCTTAACACAGTATTAAACCAAAACTACTTCAGCTTCAACAACGAATACTTTCATCAACACGATGGCTTGGCAATGGGTTCACCATTGTTAAGTATCTTATCTGAAATTTATCCCAACTGTATTGAAAACAAACATATATTCTCCGAGTCGAACCAACATATAAATAAGGTCACATTTTACCACAGGTATGTGGATGACATCATCGCCTTATTCAACGGCACCGATAGACAATTACAACTCTTCAAAAACTACTTAAACGGTATACACCCCAATATGAAATTCACACTAGAAACTGAAACAGGAAACACAATAAATTACCTAGACCTAACTATTAGAAAATGTGACAACCAGCTATCATTCGGAATATACAGGAAACCCACATCTACTAACCAGACAATACACGCACTTTCTCACCACCCTTATTCACAAAAAAAATGGCAGCTTATAACAGCTTCTTACACTGTCTCTTAACTGTACCATTGCAGCAAAAAGAATACAACCAAGACCTTAACATTATCAAACACATAGCAGTTGCTAACGGTTTTAAAAGCTCAATTATTGACAAACTTATAAAAAGACACAAGAACAAATCCCCAAAGTCAACTGGGCCAAACTGGGCACCCTTTCAAAAAACGTTTCAAGGAACATTTACCATCAACAAAGGGAAAACCCAAGATATCGAAATGACATCGATAGTCGCCACAGTTACTCAAACATCGTTAGTAATATGGACATATTACACATATGTAATAAAGGACGATATATGAATGCCTTGGAGGAGTTCGAAATCTACAAAGCGTTCAAACAACAACCTAGTAATATACTAAATGAACAACTCTCATTCTCATCCAATATTCCATTCGACAGCGCCATCAAGATGCAACAACAGGAACCGTTTATTCAAAGTCAGATAACGAAATAAGATTAAATATCCAGTCGCGATCGATTCGCCAAGGAATACATACCGACTGATATATAATTATTTTCATTTTGTGATCGTATGAACATTAAATGTGCGTAATAGTGGCATGTCATGTTTTGTGTTATTATTTATGTACTGTGTGTATTCTATTGACAAACTCCATATGAAACGATTTAATATAAACTAAATACTTTATACGATCTGAAGATGGACTCACGAAGCCCGAAACGGCAGTAATCTGTAAATCAATGGAAGGATCAGTTGACGTACCGATAAGGTAATTCATTTACTTATTCTTTAAATTTGTATCTTTAAAAACTGAGATGAAATATTACTGATGGAATCTGTGCATAGTTTTGAATTGATTATATAATGTAATTTTGATATTTTTTCTAAATCTATACCATTAAAATGTATAAAGAAAAGTAGTAAAGTTATCGACCTAACAAAATAAACTTTCAGAGAATTATTAAATAAGGTCATAACATTTTTGTGTTTTAAATTTTAAAAATATTGTTTTAAAAACCAAGTAGGAAAAGTTTGTATTATGCTGTATTTATTTTGTCTAGGGTTTGTTACATTATCATGTAACTGACAGTGCCATTCCTTTGTCACGGCTCTTCAGTTCCATGGAGCATCTGAAACAAAAACACCAAATAATTGAAGACTATACTGTCAGTGATACAACTCTGGAACAAGTATTTATTGCATTTGCGAAACGATCCAGTGGAGGGGATATGTAGAACATGAAAGCAAAGAATAAACGGCTGTGAAGATCCTTCAATTATTAACCAAAATTTGTGTTTAATTTATGATCACAATAATTAAGCATCGTAAATGTTGATATATAATTAAGCTTATGAATGTCATTTTTGATGAAATTGATTCATCACATATATTATGTACACTTAGATTAAAACTAAAACCGCAACTAATATATAAGAGCATTTCTGCAAGTGAGGTTTCATAATTAGTGCTTAATAATTGATGGGCAAGTCTATACAGGGAGTAAATATTACACAAAATACTCATCTCTGCATATGCCTTTCTTCGAAAATTATAAAATGAAGATGTTTATTTTACTCTTTGTATTTTATGGACATTCTGTTTTTGTTTTTGTTTTTTTAACACTCTGCAAAGAGTTAGTTTACAACCCAATTATAGTACATGGAAAGTACAATATTAAAAAGGCAGACTGGGATACTTGTATGGCCAAAACAAAACTGGCAAGCATTGGATACAGGTCTTAAAAAAAATGTATCAATTTTTAACACCGTGACACTATTCCAAGAAGAAGAAGTTGAAAAAAATCTGTAAGCATATGAACATCTGGTGACATTACAAATTAATCTTCTTGTGTTCAGAGAGTTCTACAACAAATGAAAGCTATCCTAATTGAAAATCAAAACTGTTATGAAGACTTTTGGTTCACTTTTTAAATACACCATATGTAAAAAAAATTTAGTTCCATAAAGGGAGAAATGAGATAAATCTTTTAAAAATTTAAGCGGGTGAATTGATGTAAGTAGAAATTCACAAAGCAGAAGATTTATACTGTCCTGTAACATTAAAAGGAGTACTTTATGCAAAGCTATTTAAACCCTTATTATATTCTTAGAATAATTATAATTCATATGTTTATAAATGCTATGAACATTGATTTACCATTTCTCTATTCTTTTTGGAAAAAGAACTCTTGAACAGATTTCACTTAGAAGATTAAATGGATTATCTTTCTCTTATCAATCTTATAAGTCTAAGAGAATCTTGGTAGTCAAATTGTGATTTGAAGTGCCCAGCCATTTACCCTAAACTCTTTTACTGTTCAATTTTACACATTTATTCTTGAAATAGTCATTGTTAAATTTATGTCAGATGTTCAATATGAAACTCTTCATTAATTAAACGTGTCTTGTCCATTTAAACTTACTAGATAGTTATCACCTTTCATAGTAATTAAATGTCACTTGATGTTGTTTAGCTTCAAAACATTGCTTTGCTTGTATTGTTTTGCTCCCTATAAAAATATGAATGAAGTTCTTTAACTCTCAGGTTTATTCTTTAAAATTTAATCTGTTTTATAGATATGTTTTTTCTTCGTGGGAAAACAAAACCTTATATAAACAAAGGGAATTGGTACTCCCAAACAAATTTCAGTCGGGGAAAAACTTACAATATCACAGTTAAAAACTGGTAATTTAAATGTAGTGTCTTTTGAGTACTTTGTAATCTTTGTCTATATTATGAGTTAGCACAAGATGGTTAATCAACATCTGTAAAGCTTTCGATTTTTCAGAATTAAATTGGAAGACTGGGTGATCAAAGACTTCTGCAAATCATTTTTGTCTATGTTGAAATGATTTGTGTATACAATAAAATTATGTAACATATAAGTAAGTTTTTGTATGTCCTTCCAGTTATGATAAAAGATAAAATAAAATTTATTCATGAAAATTTAAGTTCAATATAAACTGGTTCAATCACCAGTTCAAAATTACACCAATAATTAGTAGAAGTGTATGATTTAAATGTCTTAATTTATAGTAATGAACAAACCTTACGTAAAGTATAATAATATTCATATCGGATTCTGATAGTATCAGAACAAACAATACCAATACCAAAAACTGATAACTGAATTCTGTAATATTGATATAATTTGAGTTTAGTGTGATTTATTTAAATGTCATTGACCATTCACATAATGAGTAAACTAAAAACTACCGAATTATAATATTAACTGGTCTAGGCAAAACCAATAGGTAAGATATATATTTTTCTATCTTTCTATCTGCTACTTACCTTTCTCCCTACTTTCCCTGCAAATATTAATACTTTTTGTGATTGGTTAATTCCCCAAACTGCCATTGTAGATAACAAAAACCGATATACAAATTTTCCTCACACCATTCATTCCCTGCCCCTCTCAAATTCCGATAATAATCATATTAAAATAAATATTGAATCCATATGGCCTATATTAATGAAAATATCACATTTAACTCAAACAATTTATCAATAAATATGTACTATTTTTAGAAGGCAGTAAATAAAAATAAAGATTGTGTCTTGGAGAAAAAAGATTAATGTGGGAAAAAGTGGCCTGGCAGAAAGAAGAAGGGGATACAATACTGAGAAAGAAGTGTTGTTGAGGCATGTGGAGAGATATCAATTATAGACAGGAAATAGATACTTGTATCATTATATAATGACAACAATATAGTAGAGCTTACATATCTTTGCATTGGCTGGGAACCAATGTAAAATCCAAACAACATTGTCATATTTATTGGTTGGGGCGTTAGCCTTAAACCGGTCACTGATGCATCTGTGCCTCGTCAAAAGACTGTCTAGGAATATATGTTTGCAACTTAATGGCTTACCAATAGTTGGGCGCTAGATATAGCCCTAATATTTAAAAGTCATTGTATAAAAGTATTAATTTTGTACTTAATAATGTAGGCCTAATAATTTTAAATAAAAACTATATAGAATTAAAGCAATATATCAAATTGTTAATATATTTATAATTTAATTAAACATTGTTTGAAAAAGATGCTTAATATTCATTTTTTTAAATTTTTTATTTTAAGCTATTTAAATAAAGTAACTTTATAGTCTTGGAGAATTTTTATAGAAAATGTATATCACCTTTTAAAAACATTTTTGTGATATTAGACTGAATTCAAGATATAATATCTAACATCTGTCAGTCTGCATTCATTCTCAGTATTAAAAAGACCAACTGACAAACTCAGTTTTAATAAAGTAATTAATAGGCCTATATGAAATGAGTAAAGAAATATCAAAGTAAATGTGAGCTATTTTAAGATACATCTTTTCAAACAAATAAAAATTTACATCACTAGTGAATAACATTGAATAGTTTGTTTCATTTTTGTATACATTTTTCAACTAATGCTTCTTATGTTTGTATCTCCCGAAAAAATAGTTACTGACATAGGATATCTTTTAAACGTTTTTCTTTAATTACACTAAAGTATTCAAGTGATTACATTCCTGTAGCTAATGAATCTTGTCTCACGTTAAAGTTTTAATATTAAATGTCTTCCGTTGACAAAGGCAAATCCAACATTGCTGGCAGAGACTTAGCAATACTACCTCATGCAAGTTAGTTTTTCTAGGTTACCACAACTACAAGCGCCTACTTCAACTCCAAAGATTATGTGAGCTTTCTTTCAGAAAATTGAATTAATATTTGTATTGCTAATTTAAAGTTTTAATATTTATTTTAATAAAAATTAATAATTAGGAATCAGCAAGTAGTGATAGTTAATTTGTGTCAACAAAGAGAAAAACAATTTGGGGTTTGGTAAAAAATCTAAAAAATCCAATTTACTAATAAATTTAGGATCCATAAAAAAATATATATATAAAACTCAGGAAAGTTACATTATTGAATGCGGATTGTGATTTATCAAAAATTAGGGATAAGACTGAATCAGATTATTTTTAATAAGAGGCGATTACCGATTACCGATTATGATTATTACGAATAGTGCTCATAAGTCATTTCACATTGTTTGTTTTGTAGAATGAGAAATAAAGTAAGGATAATACGTTTAATAGTTAATAAATTAAGAGTGAAATAAATTAACTCAACTGTATCCAATGAAACATTACAATTGTTTCAATAATCAGCAGTTAGCGATTAAGAACTATTTGACTTCATTTAAAAATGAAGATAACATTTAGCCCTACAAATCGTGTAACAAGCACATACATAAATATTTAGATCCAGAGAAATATAAATGTTTATTCTGTAATAAATATTTTTTTTATCATAAATAAATATTGCTTAATTTACAAATTGAAATAAAAAGATGTGTAAATGAAGCATCAAACTAATGCGCGTGTGACACTTAACAAAAGAACTTCAGTGTTTTGTCATTTAGAATAAAAGAGGAAATCTAGGAAATGATACGGGGTGGGGAGAGGTTTACCCTTGGAGATGTTTACAGTTCTATTTCTTTTCAGTCAGACAGGTGCATCTCATCTCAAAAAACTTGTCATTTAAAACACACTTTCACTATATCCGTAGTATAAAGTAATGTACTGTATTTATATTTTATAGTATAATGAATGTTAATTGCTTAGATTTTTGTTTTATATGACTCCCTGACATAAGTAAACGGAATTGATTTCATAATCTTTGTAATATTATTTTAATTTATTTCATAATCTGAAATAATTAAGTACAGTAGAGTCCCGGTAATTCAAGCTTCCGTTTAATTCAAGTCAATGAACCCCTCTCCCCCAAATAAAAATTAAGAAGTGAGAGAACTTAATAGATCCCGGTTCATGATGTAAGTTTAACACTCACAGTCAGCACTGTTTGGTCTTGCTTAATTTATAAGACTCTTTCTTAGTATCCTATTTCTTAGAACCGTAGTTGAGCCACCCATTGTCATTAAAAATATGTAAATTAGTGTCAGTTTGACTGCTATAACTGATACTGAAGATGTATCTTGATACACTATATCAGTGATACCTCACATTCAAGATGTTTAGCAGCAATAGCCGCGGCATTCCCTTATGTCGAGCAACAAGTGGAAGCTACACCTATTGACACTATGCTGCTTAGAAAGTGGTGTGACATCACTGATAAGTAACGAGGCTCTATTTTAAAATTAAAGACAGTGGACATTAAAAAAAAATCATTTAACTTTAGTAATGTCATTCTAAACAAATAGTGCATACTTGTATTATTATTTAATCTTATTTTGTACCCATTAAAATTTATTTATGGACATTATCCTATGTTTTGTTCTTATTTCTATGTAATCCGAGTTTCTTGCAATTCGATGTAACCTCAGCCCCAATTAATTCAAATTACAGGGACTCTACTATATTGTCAAACTGGAAACGTATTGTTGCAACTATTGTTTTTTAATATTTTGTTTAGAGTTTTATTTTGTCTTATCTTATCCGTTTTATGGTTTTTTTTTTTTTTTTTTTTTTTTTAATGGGAAAATCAAAAAGTGTGTTAGTTGTACAACATTGACAGAACATTGCAACATTAATTAATCCATTGACAGAAAAAAGGATTTTTTTTTTTTTTTTTTATAATCAGTGTAATATTATTCAAATTTATTACAATTAATTAGATTATGTATGTTAATTTAGTTAATTTATATAATTCGAACAACACTGTAACAAAATATGATTTTAGTAAACAACCGATATAACAAAAAAATGTTTACAAAGGTAGAAAGAGGAGGACTCACATTAAACTATCTGTATATAACATCTTTAAAGGGTTCATTCCCAAAACATTTATCTTTGACATCAAATTCTGATATTAAATATATTTTACATAATTTAAAAATGTTTATATTCATTTTTATCTTGATAAATCCAATTTTACTTTGTAGAGGGATCACAGACTGTATTTATTTTCATAGCATATAGCTATATACCAATTTCTCTATGTATAGGGAAGAAAAAATTATTACCCATTATTCACTCTCACAATGCATTTCCCTATCCCTTCTCCTTCTAGTATCAGAATCTCTTCGCCAGTCCCTCCCACTCTTCCACATTGGCTTTTCATACTACTCCCTTCCCCTATCTTAGAGTATCAGGAATATCCTAGTAAGTATTAGTGACAAAGGATCAGTACTTGGTCATTTCTAATATCATCTCACATCTATATATAATGTTTGTGTTGTAAATACGCCAAGTCGCAATTGTTAGTAATTAATTCAAATTAATTGGTATGTACACATGACTATGAAAATTGTGGACTATTTTCAAATAATCAGCTACTAAATTTCAAAATGAGGACATTGTTAAAATGGAATTCTATCAAGTACCATCAGTCATCAGTGTAAACATTAAAAAAAGTTTTTCTAGGCAACATCCCACAATAGCTTTTTGTGTGCATCTTTTAAAATATACATCCATTTATGTTCAAATGTGTTTTAACATTTTTATTTATTTAAAAATGTATGGTAAGAATTTTCTAATAATTAAATTTTATCTGCATAACCTTGAAGTTAATAACAATCGCATAAATGTTTTAGTATTTGGAATTTCAGTCAAATTTGGCGCAAAAGATAGGTTATATTATTTCTTAAAATGGTTTGGTACTAAAAAAATTTTTATTGGAAAATTTAAAAGAAATGGGTGTGCAAAGTTTCTTTTTCAATGCATCTGTAAAGAAACTTAGTGTAAGATGGTTATCAAGAATATGTATGCAATAGTAAGCCAGAAATTTGTAAATTAGCGGAATAAATTTATTTAGTAAAACAAAAATATGTATATTATAAATGAGTTAAAATTTTGTATTAAAATTATATTTGTAGCTCTGTATTAATGTAATTAATAAAATCTCTAATATTAGTAGAAGAAAGAAGATCTATAATATCATGAAGTGGAAGAGCAAGTAGAGAAGAATATTTTGTGTAAAATCAATAACAGTACAATTCATTTTTGGTCGTGATAGAAAATACTAATATAAGAGATAAAAGTGTTGATATTTCAATATAAGACATCCATTTTCAATAGCTAAACATTTTTGAATGATGATGATAGACATAAATATATGAACACATCTCTAATTTGTATTTTAAATTGACTAGCCTGCTAACCAGAAGCTGCTTAAAAAAGTATCAAAATTGTTATACTAAAAGTGCTTATATCATGTGCCTTTTCTTATGTGTTAGAAATATACTACTTATATTTTCATATGAAAGAAACAATGTATTCATTAGTCAGCCTTTGCGTTTCACTAATTTAAACATTTTTTAGATTTTGTTATTATTTAGTAAGATACAAGTTTGGTAAAGGAGTTTCGAAATTTACTTTAAAAAAAAAAAAAAACCTTTGCTTTTAACTATATTGTGATCTAGGTAAATGTTTGTAAACTCTTTTAAGTGTTTAGATTATAATGTTTAGATAATAGCTTTAGTTAGTATAAGTTTTAGACAAAATTTAAGTAGCCTATTTGAATTAAAAAGCATCAATGTTTGGATTTAGAAAAAAATATTTTTACTAACTTTAATGATATATTTATCTTATGTTTATAAACTTTGAAACAAAATATTTTGTACTTAATTACTAGTCCAATATGAATTTCAGTTTAACAAACTTTTCATAATTTTAGCTTAAAATTCATCAATGGGTCAATATCTGTAATAAAATGAACACTCTGGGCAGATAAACATTAAAAAATACATGTTTTTACCACAAACTGCTAAGATTTACTAATTTCAAAAATTTGTTTATCATTTTGATATAAAAAGGAAAGCAATTCTTTGAACATAAAATTTAAAAAAATATTAGCAGCAACTTATTATGAATTGTGGTTTTGGAAATTTATTTTCAAATTGTTAAATTGTGGGGATGTATGTAGTATATAACATGTATATTCACATGATTACAGTAGGTCGTACATATTAATCCAATCAACATTTTATACATTTTAATTCAGTTTATATATAAATTTAGAAATCCAGGATTTAACATTAGATCCCCAAAATATATTTTCAAAATTTGGTTTATAAATTTTCCTTGATATTTAATTTTGCCAATGTTTTGATATCAACAATAATTACAACAAAACTAGTAAAATTATTGTTGAAAAATATAAAAACTTTAGTTATTCTATAAAGAATTTGAATAAGATCCATCAATCCCATGGTAAAAATTATATAGTATTTTATTTTATTCAATGTATTATCATTTAGTGACACTCTTAAATATTTCAATTCTGGTTAGTATCTAAAATTATAATTTTCTACTTATAGTGACTCATCCATGCAATTAGAATCTTTCTTTCCATGTGTAGTATTCAGGTTTTATTCCCCCTTACTAATGTATTTAATATTATTAAGATTTAGATACTTTAGATTCCAAAATAAGATTTACTTATAATCTATTTCTTACCAAACTAAGGGTTAAAATTAATTCTATTTATGTTTTAGTTTACAGTACATTTTCATTAAATTTCCCCCTCTCCCTTTTTAAAATAAACCTATAATGTCATACTTTTTATAATGTATTAAACTTTATTAAAGCACTTTTAATTTAAAGTTAATTTAATTAATTAAAATAATAAATGACTAACCTGGAACAGTTTTCCATAGATTCTGCATTACACACAGTAAAATATGTAATTTTCTTTAAGCTAAAATATAAAATTAATTGTTTATAACCATGTACTAAATATTTACATTTTATGTTTATAATTGCAGGTTATTTCCTTATAACTCTAGTAGCTAATGTGTTAATTTAGAATAATTATTAAACTGCAATTAAAATTTAATTTTGGATTTATGTTAAATTCTCAAAATACATTATATTTTATTTATGAAACTTTAATATCATCAAACCATAGTACAGACTTAGTTTCATGTATACTACCAGCTAATTCAGAAGTCACCCAACTCACAATATAATTTAGTAAAACATTACTTATTTAAAATAAGCATCCCATCCGGAGCCTGGGTGAAGGGAATGTCATTATGTTGTCTCGCTAATGACTTAGCTACTAGTGGAGAGAAACTGTAGGTCTAGATCATGTAATCGGTGTGTCATAACCTTGTTGTATACAGTCAGTTATTTTGTCTATTGGTTTAAATATATGAAAGAACATAGCACAAAAATAAATATTCTATGGATTGTATGACTTTTTGATTACAAGATATTTCACTGCATTTTGTATGCTTGATTTGATCATAAAATGATTAAATAGGCACATCCAAATTTGTTATTACAGTATCTATATTTAGCTAGAATTAATTTATTTAATTATTTTAAAGAAATAAATGTATATACTAAACATACCAAAAATAAAGAAAATCTATTGAAATTCAATAATTGGGACTTTTAATCAAAGACCAATCTGTACAAAGTGTTAAATTCAGTATTATTATAATTTTGTTGATTTTTATTTCATACTAAATTGTTTATATAGTTGCAGTAATAGCATTTACAATAATCCTACTTTATTTCCTATTTATAATCCTATATAAAATTAATTTTTATATATTCCACATTTAAACACTCGGTGTATGAATGTTGTATATTGTTTGATATATACTTTATTATATTTCATGAATCTTACCTTAAAAGTAGGTTGTAATATGTTTATAGGTATTAAAACTGTTGCATATACCTACCATATTGTAAATTATTTGTTAAGTGGCTTTTACTGTTTTATTATTATGCATAATTTATACATTCAGTTATAATAAGAAAAAGAAACGAAATTTCTTTACTATAGGTTTAGATCTTTATTTTATATAAATCTATGTTTGAAATAATTATAACTCCATAAATAAAATGATTAAATCATCTTCAAGTTTTATTATTTCCCTATTTAGAACATTTTATTGTGTCCTGTTTATGTAATTCACTCTCCATTTAAACATCACTTTAATTATTATGTGCTAATCTAAATCTCATTTCCTTTTATCCTGTTATACATAGACTATATAGCAACTGCCTCAAAACTGTTGCGCTTAAAGTTGCATAGTAATAATAATATTGATTTTTTTTTTTAAATATAGTTGTTTAACTTATATTAGTACTGTATAACCATTTCGTCATATATTAGCAAACCAAATGACCCTAATCGAGTTTGTCTTACTCAGTATATTTATGATATTTATACTAGACTTTCATCAAAGAGTAATGTAATCATCTTATCTTTAAACAATCTACTCTCCTGGATTGACTCAATTGATGCAATTGACTCAATGTAATAGGTCAAATTTACTAGGTCTGATGGGGCAAAGTCATAAACTCGGATCAACTCTTTTAAATTGTGTTTCTTAAATTTATGTACCTATATCATAATTAAGTAATTTTGACCAAATTTCTACAATGTATACTGCAGACTGTAGAAAATATAATAAGTAGTAAAATTATTATTTTACAAAATTTGTTGTTTTTAACTATACACACACACACACACCAATTTATCAATTTTGATTATTCACTAAATAAAAATAGGTATTCTGTAAAGAATTACTTCTTTGTGATTAATTACATTTTAGTAATTAAATGGGCAACTGGGGTAAAGCCTTCTGCTTACCCCGGCTTGTAATGTGAGCATGAGGAACGGCTTCACTGTACCACGTGACGGTTCCAACCCCGAGAAAACACAGAGGACAAGTCTATTTTGTTTCAGTCACGAGTTAGAAGTGCGTGTGAGAAGATGTGGTGGACCGATTGTATAAAATTAGAAAATGTATACGATCCACGATATTGGACTTACACGGCACAGCTACAGTCCTATTCAAATTGGGTATATCCCTTGTCAGCGAGTAAATTGGCCGAAGCAGGATTTTTTTACACCGGTTGTTTATGACCGTACATATTGTTTTACCTGAGTTTGCTGCCTTGTGGCCATTTACTAGCTTGTGCCGCTTGTTCACTCAAATTAAATCATTGTGGTCTATGCAGAGAAAAGATAACTGCCACTGTACGCGTAGTTTTTTACATAATGGAAAACTTTTAGACTTAATTTACCCCTCAACATAACCCAGAATGTTGACGTCGTTTGAGGGCTTTTCAAACTAATACTGGGTTGTATTTTGTTGACAAACGGGAGTGTAGAAACTATTCTCGGTACTACCGCTCAAACGTTAATGGTGAAAGCCTAACAAACTCTTTATCTCTATCTCTCTCACACACACACAAACACTCCCCTCCTCGAGGAGTGAACTTTGGAGCACTCGACATTAGGGCAAAAGTAGGGACATAAACTTTTCATACAATAGACATAGTTAAGAGTTAATTGCGCGTAATACAAATACGCAGTACACATTGTTACAGTACGCACTGTTGTGCAGTCCGGTTGATCCCAGAACATGTCTGAAGAAACACAAGCTGACCTTGGAATGGTAGCCGAAACGAGGTATCCGAAGATAGTATTTTTAAAATTCAATTTTATACACAAAGGATTAACCCTCTTATAAAAGAGCTATAGTAACCTTACATTATAGAAGAGTTTGAATAAACTCTGGGACATTTTTTTTAAGTTATTCAAACTAAGCCTATATTATTATAGTTGACATTAATAGAAATTTAATGATAATATAAAACATAAGGTAGGCATAGATTCATAGATGATGTTAGCCTAGAAATTATTCAGCAAATAGATTGTTGCAACCATAATCTTCAATGAAATATTCATTTTCAAACAAAGGTAGTTCAATCAAAATTATATTTATTATAGTCTAGTTCCTATTACAAAGTAAAATTAACTTAATTTTTTCTGATATTTTTTGGTAAGTTAAATAAAATTTATGTCAAAATATTTTATTCATCCCAATGATGTAGCTACAATCAATAATTTTATGTGAAATAATCACTAATTTAGATAATTAGAACCAAAAATATTTATAAGAACTTACCACAATTTGATCATCCTTTAGCTGGGGATCCTTTTGAAGTATCAAAATCCATTATTTCTATCTAAAATAAGCAATTTCAAATTATGAACTCCTAGGTTTATGAGGTTGTGACATCTGTCAACGTTTATTCATGTCAATGATAGTAAATATATTCAGTGTCTCATCTCTCGATATTTATGTTAGTGTTGGTTATGTAATTATATAAACGTAGACTATATGCTCATTGTGTATTCTGAATATCGAATCCAAACTTGGTAATTACTTATTTTTTACAGAAATATTGGATTTTGATACTTGAAAATGGTCTTCCCAACTAAAGGATGATTCAATTGTGTCAAAACGAGGTATATACAACACGATTTCATTAAATTGCAATACTAAATCGGTACGGGATATAGCCTACAATGCACATTTACCAATAAATTTATGATGTTCAAAAGTAAGATTTTTGTAAAAAATCAATTTACCATTTTGATATGTATTGCTCTGGATTTATATCCTTACTGTTTGAATATAAGTACAATGTGAGTTTCAATCATATATAGACCTATAATATAAAAACAAATTAATGACAGGATAAGCGGAGCTGAACTACGGTCCACTAATTGTATTGCTATGTATACACGTTTAATGTTAATATGACCATCCATATACATTGTATTTCGCCCAGTTAAAGATAACAACAAAACATATTTCAGCATTGCTTTGCGTTGAGTATGGAAGGAAAGAGACAGAATGAGTTGTGGCTGTTCAGAAGTCGTAGAGAGGTCGTTAATTAACCTCGCGTCCATTCAGTCAATAATTAGTATAGGTTAGGTTAGGTTAGCTTTACTCGTGATACTTTCATCGAGTCATTGACATGGCATTATACTTTCTTACATGTGAGTAGTTTTTTGATGCGGTGAATCCATACCAGTCTGAAGTAGTGATGGAATTTATCAATGAATTGCTTTAAAACCCAAATTTTGATCAAAACTATGTAGCTATATTAATTAATTTTTTTATTTTTATAATTGATATTTGAATAAATCTATATACCCAGTTTTTCAAAGGGAAATTAAAACTTTAAATGGTTGTGGTTTCAATATTTGTTGTCTAATTCCTGAGAAAAACTATTGTGTGCAGATATAATTGGGATTTATTAAAACAGCTGTTAATTTCATTATTTATTTGTTTTCTCGTGGTTGACTAACTTCAAACACTGCAATCTAGTAGGTGATAAACTTTTAGTAGTTTACAATTAATTGATTGATTGAAATAAATGAAAAAGTGTTTTATCAAATAACACTGAATACAGAAAATATAGCGTCAAAAGTCAAGGCGACAAGAATGGTAGACACTTTGAACCCCAATGGTCTTAATAACCCCAAACAAGTAAAAATCTCGCTTAATATTAAGTTTTTCATTAAATCCTGTTTCAAAAGAAATTTATTTTAAAAACAAAACAAACTATAGTCAATGGAAGTTTTACCTTACTTTTGAAAGACCCAAAATAAAAACCACAAGGAACAAGAAACTTAATACTTAGTCATAAAAATACGCAACTTCCTAGAACAAATACAAACCGAAAATATAAAACAGAAAACCAAATAAGTTGTTAGGTGTCATAATAGTATTTACCCAGTCCCATTATTCATCGTGTAATACAAACATTATATAAATATTGTTAAAAAAACACCCACAAACAGAAAAATGGGATACCAATTTTGGACGTATTCTGTTTATAGAAAATTTTCTACATTAATCCAGTGCCAAATTTTCTCCATGTATTTCATTTACAAAATAACATACAAGATGATATATAATTTGATTGATTATGTTTGGCGTTTAAGGGGCCGTTAAGACACCAGCCCTGGCACCACAACCTGGCCTATTGTGCAACTAAACCTCCTAATACTATCTTAGCACATTTGTTCCCCTAACGAGTTTAAGTAATCCACTAATTAGTTCTTCCAACGTTAGTTCCCCAAGAATTTGGAATCTAAAAACCTTTCGCCTCTTATTGGTCAGGGACTCGCAATTAAAAAATATGTAGTCCCTCCCGCATAGTCTACACACAGCTTCGCCATGACCTAACCTAACCTTAAAAATCACTAATTTAATACAGTAAGAAATTTCTAGCACTTATTTTGTAATCTCTCAAGGCCAAAAGGTTTTTCGGTTTTAAACAACAAGAAAAAAAGAAGGGAAGACTATCTTCTTTTAGCGAGGGAGCTTCCTTTAACTACAGAGAGTTAAAATGCAATAATATTTCCTTTTTAGCTATTAACGGTCATCAATTTTTTAAATGATAAACATTATTTTTTACATAAATTTCTTGATCACCCATGAAATCCAAAGGAGATTTCTTCAAACCATGTTTTACCTGCCTTAATTAATAACATACTGCAAGTGTCTTGTCAGCAACTCTGTATCTATTGTAGGCCACTGGTTCACGTTATCACTCCTCCATCTGCTCCCATTGAATATGGCATTACAACCAAGTTATACCTCTTCATAATTAGGAGGTCGCCTTCGAGCCTAATTTTTTATTTATTTTAAGTTTTTTTTATAAATAGATTGTAAAATGCCAACTTTCTATTGTACACCTAACTGTAACCACAACAAATGTAAACATGAATAAGCTGTCACAACGAACGCAGAGCAATAAGTTGTTAGTAGGTGGTACATATCAGAGTAGCCTACTAGAAATATGTTTCTTCACTGACAAATGAATGAACATTCTTTGTCCTTGTGACAGGAGTTTTTTATAATTTCTTTTGAAGTTTATGTTTTGATTTAAAACCTAATTCTATCCCATGATTTAATTAAGATGGATTTAGTAGGCCTATACTGATAAGTTCATTTATTTGATTTTCAGTCCTTTATTAGTATTTTTACTACAATCAAAATTACCGGCAACGGTAATTGCTTTTTCATAATAATTTTCTTTTGTGGTTATAATACTGAAAAACAACATAAACAAATAAGGTTAAATTGGACGTTCCAGTTGCTGTATTCCGATATAAATAAAGGATAATAATTATGAGTCATTAATTGTTTAAGACGGCGGATACGCATGACACAATGAACTGTTTTGTGTCAGTAATTTATTTCCGAAGTATTCTTTCCAGCGTCATATAGAAAACTGTAACAACAAACTTATAGCAATGTAAATATTATCCGACATTTCGTCAATAGAAATCTTAATCGTGAGCATTACGATGTTATGTTTTATGACACTAGCTTGTATTTTTGACCTTCAGTTTTATCAATTTTATCAATAACGAAGATGAAACACAATTAAAACGTTGTTAAAAAACATATTAAAATCAATTAATTGAGGTTCAAGTTAAAAATTGTTTTAATTTAGAAACTTCCTTATTTTAATTTGTATAATGCGACTCGTATCAAATCAAGTTAGTTGGCGTTGATTCTCTCACATGACTAACGAGTTCTAGCAGCAATCTACTTCTGCTCACATGTGAGTTTATTTTTAGTTTTTGACAGCTCAGGGTTTGTCCTGGGTGTTTTCCCATTAGGTTTAGTTTCTGAACATAGGTCTAGACATCTAGGCGTGTGTTCTGTCTGCATGTTTTAGTTTTTAAGTTAGGCACTTGATAACGGCAGTTGATTTATACTCTCGAAACGTCGTGTATTGTTTCTTATACACAAATGATGGCAAATGTTCGAACAAACAATAATATTAATACACATATTCCATCATTAAGTAATAATTTTCAAAATAGAATCTATATTTGCTAGAACCTAATGGTAAAACTAAAAATATTGTTTAGAAAAATACTCTCTGATAAAAGGCTTCTATCATGTTTTTTTTCATTGCCAATTCTATTATAATATGTAAAAAATAAAAAAGGGGGGACTTTAAGGAAAGGGCAAAGCTAATCTCGTATGCGCAACTCCCTTAGTTTACCGTATAATTTTAAAAGTTTCTCCAAAATATTTTTTTAATTGTTAACTTTAAAACAAACAAGAGTAAATAAATAGTTGCGTCTGTTTAGAATATTTTATTAATGACATAATATATTTAACTTACCTTTGACGTTTAAAAAAATGTTGATTTTACCATCTGAAAGAACGATAGAGAATTTAAAAAATACTTTTTGAGTTTTAGTTTTATACTTTATACGATTTTTTATATTTTGGTCAAAATGAAATTTACAATATATGTACTACAGTTGCCGAATACGTTTCTTGTAAGATATTTTGCTTCCGCCCATAAAATGTAAACAGGATGGCACCTTACATTTGCATGTAAGGAAATGTAATTTTGTTTGAAATACTTCTAAAGATTTGTCAGAGGCAATAACTTATATAACCAATGATGTATGTAATGCTAATATAGTGTAGTCCTACAGTATACACCATGTTGCTTACAAGAAGAGGAACCAAGGCGTTTAGATTACGATAACTTTCATGAGTGTCTATAAAACATATCACGGAGACGTCGGAAATGGGGAAATCAATAAAACCACCCAAGTGTAATAAAAGTAAGAGCCTGGAGTTAAGTGCTAAAGTTCTTCCTGTTCCTCCCTCAGCAAATGGACCGAAAAGTAAAACTTCGTTATCTAAACCTTAATCTGCAGTAACTTTATCTTCTGTTGAATGTTACTTTGAAGTTAACCACACATTTTAAAACAACCCTGTGTAATATTGTTTTTTAGTTTATAAATAATTGTACTACGTATTGTTTATACTTTTCCATAAATTTTAAAGGAAATATAACTTAAATTGAGCAATATATATAATTTTGAAGTCAATGTTTTTCTTTTCTTTTTTTCTTTTTTTTCCTCCAATAAAAAAGTCTTAGTTATAGAATTCTCTTCATACTGTACTGATCATTTTGATTCTACTTATATCGACATACACCTAAAACAAATATTAAATCAAATGAAAAAAAGTAAAATATAACAAGCAAAACAAAAAACACACATTATAAAGCATACATTATATTTTCTATTAGACTAGACTGATTCTGATTTAGTCATAGAAACACGAGGACGATTTAGTCGAAGTGAAGGATTGATCAGAGAGGTCTTACATAATATGGTTAAGAGATATTGTACAACTTAGCTATAAGTATTTAAAACGTAGGTTGCAAGTGAATATTTAATTAAATATTAAGGACATAAACTACATAGTATGAACGCAAATTTTGAGTGTCCAACAATAACTTAGCGATTCCCCTTTTCTATATGCACAACTATCATACAATTGCTTTGTAAAATTAAATTACGTGTACAATCTGTTGAATCAAACTAAAATAAATTCTCTTCAATTATAAACACGTATATAACACTAAGCAAACATTATTTATTGAAAAAATATACGATACTAAAGAAAATTGGGTTTTTAATCCGTCTTATGATTTTATATCTGTTAAAAATAATTTACTGTTGAAACACTAAACATCTTTTGTCTTTGGTTTTCGTATTATTTTGGAATTTAAAGGAAACATTAATCAATTTAATCTTTTAAAATACCTCTTCTTAAAAAATTGTCTTTTTTAAAGTGCTATGATTCGTCTAACCTGCCTACACTTTTTGTTTTATAATTGTTGTTTAGGCTATATATTTTCTACAGATTGACTTACTCTCTCAAAAACAAATTAACTACAAAGAAATGACAGTACCTTATTTTTCTGCTGAATTAACTTCAATACTTAGTAATTAAATAAATGCAAAACAAACTTCTTACTAAATTAATATGAAAAAATTTCTTCCAATAAAGCTGCCATTTTACTTTCATACTCGTCAACGTTTACTAAAATTGATGTAATGGGAAAAATCGATGTTGAGATACAAAACTTTAGTCATTTTTGTTTTTACAAACTCTCTCTTTTTACGTATTATATCTTGAATATGTCTCAAGAAATAGTTTCATCAAATAATTTTCTTTCAAAACTATTAACTACCGATATTTGCCTTATAAATATTATGTGGAAAAATAATAATGAAAACCTACGTGGCAAAATTAAGTTTTTGATACAAACTAAAATGATCCAAGACTAAGTGTGTAAACCAATTTTATTGTTAAAGCATTAAAAAAATCTGGATGTTTTTCTTTTACCTGGATGAAAATGAAATAGCAATTTCACTAATGTTTTCAAATAGTCAATCAACATTCTCATACAGATCGTGCTTCATGTTCACATAAAACCGGTTCTGAATAAATTGAAAAATAAATGCAGAGATTCCTGAAGTTTTTCTTCATTTAAATACACTAGTTGCTCGTCTAATCTCCTTTGATTCTCAGCTTCGTGGATTAAGATCATTTGTATGCAGAGAGTATTTTAAAAGTTTAAAGTGGTGGTTTAAAGACCTCTGCAACCATTTTTATAATTCATCTTGCATTTATTTCATATTTGAAAAGATATAATTTTTAAACGTTATTGTTCCATATTGTTTATGCATATTTTATTTTAATAGAAAAAAGTATGTTGACAATTGTAGTAAATAAATAAATTTCTGTATGTTTCATTAATAAATCTTGTTATAATAAATCCATGTAAATTTTAACGTCGAAAATTTCAATCCCTCAAATTTTATTTTAATGATACATAGACGTGTAGGTAATAAGGTACATTGATCATATTACAGTGCACTCACGTGATGCCAAATTGTAATAGTTTGGTAATTTATTTATTCCCCTCTCCTTTCCATTTAAATTACAGCGAGTAAATAGAGATTAGCACTATCTTTTACAAGATGAAAAGAACCTTTTTACGTTGAATTATTTGTTGTGTTAACTGTTTAGATACAAGGGAATTTAATGTTAAGTAAATGTATATTGAAAGATATATGTAGTTTTAAAGTTATTACTGAATCAGTATTACCCATTAACTATACTTCTGTCTGAATTTGGTATAGTATTAAGGAAAATGAATTATTGTACGTTCATCTTTGATCATGTTTCTATATACAGAATATCATTATCCATTTGCTACTGAAAACTATGAAGAATAACTGTGAAGTTAAAAGTAACACTACATTAAAATTTATCTTCTACGATCTCAATTGATTCCTTTTTTATTAAAGTAAACAGTTATATATTTGACTATTTAAAATACACCCCCTCTCACTTATCAAAATATTAAAAATAAAATAACCAATATTTCATTTAACAAACTGTTAAAAATCATAGCTGACTATCCAGTTGACACTAAACCTTTAATGTTGGTTGTTGATTGATATTTTTTGTTCTGTAAACTTGTTATTTTTTCTTTTACCTAAAGTTGTTTGTTGACTTCGTAATAGTTCTACACCATAAAGAAATTATACTTTGTTATATTAAATTCTCCATTTATAATGCAAATTATATGTTATTGTCCTTAATTGTATTTAAGATCATATTTAATTTTTATTTAAACCAGAGTGTGAAACTGGAATTTCTTTATCATATTAGGCGACATGGCTGTGACGAGTGGGTTTTAATAACGATACCACCTGATAAATTTATATTTAATTCAAAATTATAGGCTTAAAATAGAGGATAAACATTAAGTCTGTCAATTTTATTATTAATGACTCAAATTTAAACGAGATTGATTCAAAGGTTTCAATGGTTATATATTAACGTAATCCGGGTCCTCTTGTAGTTAAATTAAAAGTGAGTATACATAATATGATATTCAGCAAGTGAAAATCTTTTTCTGTTTGCAGAATGTTTCTTTTGTCCAATAACCGTATTATAGCCAATATGGTATATTGGCTATGTATAGTACTTATAATGTAACTGCGAATACACATAGGCCTACTGTGCATGTAGAAAAACAGCTCGTGTTAAAAAAAAGGGTTATTAGAGGCTCATGAAGGTCCTGGGTTTAAATTTGATATAATGCGTACCACAAACATTTTAAAGAAAACAGAAATGTCTAAAACAATTAGTTGACTATTTTTACTAAACTTATAATAGAATGATATTTTTAAATAATGAGGTTAAATTTGACATTAGTTTGATGTGTTTGGTCCCATTTTATCAGAACAGTTTAAAACAAAATTACAGTTTCTGAAATTTGTTTATTTGCCAATTCTGACGTAATTTATTCAATTTAATAAGCATTATTATTATTTTTTTCAATATTTATGACAAATAATTTACACCTACAAACATTTTGGACAGTTTATTTAAAAGGTATCTACGATATGGGATAGGAGCAAATACACGTTTTTCCATTAGTAGAATAGAAAAAATATATTAATCGTTCAAAATTTAAAAAAAAAGCTTAATTTCAATACATGGAGGTAAAATGGAACCATTTATACTATACTGTTGCCATTGTGATGAGTATAAAAATGCCATGAGACTATAGTCATTAAAAATATTTCAGGTAAAAAGAATTTTACCATTTCCCCCCCATTTAAATCGTAATAAGTCACTCAAAACTTAAAAAAAAAAAAACATTTAAATATTAAATATATGTTTATTTGTTACACACCAAATTTTGAGTAATATAAAAAAAATATCGTGAGGTATAGCTAAAATACGATTCAAATAGGTCCATCGTACTGCACAGACGACAGAATGACATCATTTTTAGAACGACTTTTTTGGACTCAGAGGAAAAGGATATATTAGCAAAAATTGTCATTCATTTTTGGATCTATCATATAACTTTTATAATAGAAATTAATACCTTTATAACGAAGCGGGCTGTGAAAATGACAATGGGATGCCCTTCACAATTTAGCTTTGATATAAGGCATGATTAGACGTATCGTCTTTTTCATTCAACTAGAATACATGTAGGAACGCGAGTATTATTTCAGGCTTTCTGTTTTTTTTTAGAGCAAATTAATTTCACTTTTACCTTATATGAAATGAATACAAGTAAAGTAGGTAAGTGAATATTCTAGAGGAAAATATAGTGTTGAGAGATTCTTATGTAGGAATAGCCCAAAAATATAACTTACAAAGAAAAATTAAGAATATTCAAATATTCTACTAATAATACATTGTTGGAGTTAAAATACCATGTATTAGTTTTATTTTTTATCATCAACAGAGGAAGTTAACACGTTGTCAACTTATGATAACAAGTTGTCAAGTTATAATAACAAGTTGTCAACTTATGATAACAAGTTGTCAAGTTATGATAACAAGTTGTCAAGTTATGATAACAAGTTGTCAACTTATAGCAACAAGTTGTCAACTTATGATAACAATTTGTCAAGTTATGATAACAAGTTGTCAACTTATGATAACAAGTTCTCAACTTATGATAATTAGTTGTCAACTTATGATAACAAGTTGTCAACTTAAGGCAACATGTTGTCAAGTTATGATAACAAGTTGTGAAGTTATGTTAACATGTTGTGAAGTTATGATAACAAGTTGTCAAGTTATGTTAGCATGTTGTCAAGTTATGATAACAAGTTGTCAAAGTATGATAACAAGTTTTCAAAGTATGATAACAAGTTATCAAGTTATGATAACAAGTGGTCAAGTTATGTTAACACGTGGTCAAGTTATGATAACAAGTTGTCAAGTTATGATAACAAGTTGTCTGCTTATGATAACAAATTGTCAAGTTATGATAACAAGTTGTCTGCTTATGATAACAAGTTGTCAACTTTTCATAACAAGTTGTCAACTTTTCATAACAAGTTGTCAACTTTTGATAACAAGTTGTCATCTTAGGATAACAAGTTGTTATTAATTTTTTCCTAATGAGTGTCACGACGATGTCATGATGGAAAATATTTAGTACGATTACAGATAAATATTTCATTGATCATAGATTGGAATATTTTTTTAATTGATCTTTTCAAATACTAATGGTTGATTTATGCTGCCTTTACATTTGCTACCTTTAATCCATTACGATGATTTACAGTAAATGGTCTAAAAGTAAACGTATATTTGACCCCTAACCCTGCAATTTTGAAAGCGTGAGTTCTAACCAAATTTATACTAAGAAAGGTTTTTGTTTCGTTTTCATAACGAACTGATATTATAAAATTGTCTAAATGTATACACAATATTTTGAGGAAACTAATCTGTTGATTTTGTATGTCATGACAAATTTCCAGTCCAATTATAACTCACTTTCTGAAGCTGTAGAAAGTGACAAGATATGAATATGACAAGCACGTAAAGTTCTGGTTGATAATATTGGGTAAATATGGTAGGGTAAGCGTACCTTTCAAAAACTACTCTGAAATTACTGTCCATTTCAATTATATGAAAAGGGTTTTGTATTTGTTCATGCTTTTTTGTCTAGTAACTGTTAAAATGCATGTTAATAATGTGGAGGACTGGTGTTTTGTAAAATATCTAAATAATTGTTTATTCCATAAAACTTGTTTTTTTTCTTTCATGTTTTAATGCATTAAATTGAACACACAAGGTTATATTAATTGAAATTATAGCGTTATAACAATCCATCATCATTAGTGTTCGTGTGGCATAGTGTATAATAAGGAAGAAGATTGACAAATGAATGCATATTTTATTAAGAATAATAATAATTTTTATATTAGTAGAAGTTTTTACAAAATTAATCTCTTTTTATTATACATTGACTAATTTAATGTAATGCAGCATGCTTAGTGAACAAATCAATTGATTGTTAATTATTTCAAATTTTAAGTTTCATTAGTCGATGATAGCTAATTCCTTTACGATGAAATTGTTATTGTAATTCTTAAACGTCTGGAAAAAACTATACGCTCTATTTTCTACATCGATTACTGTTATGAGTCACTAGGTCTTCTCCTATATTCATATTCTACGGGATCAAATAAAATAACAAATTTGGTGGCTCAGATTGTTAATATTAATTTATTATTTGTTCCCTTATAGTTGTTACAATTTATTAGGAATATTGTTATTCCTATCTGATATTTAACATTATAAAATATAATTTAAAACATAATCTGTCCTAATCAGAACTTTAAATTTTCAATTCAGAGCAATGGCAAATTATTGAATCTAACAACTCTTGTTTTCTAAACACATGAATCTGCTCACCTTTTCAACGTAGGCCGTGAATCTCTATAAACTGGCAGTGAGTTATTTTTGTAAGTACGTTCCTGGGACACGTCTCTCTGGTGACCAGCAGTGTCTCCCTGTCCCTGCCGACTTTTCGGATACCACTGATCCTCTTCTAGGTCACTAACAGTTTAAATAGAGCTTCACTATCCATGTTATGCTAATGATCTGCAAGCTTAAAGCACTCGTTAATTTGGGAGCCATTATCAAGATTATTTCAGCATATTATCCTTATTGTTGCGCCGTTGTTCTAGTAACATTGTACACTGGAAGCCATTCAGTTAAACGTTCCTATCTATCTATCTACCTACCTATCCATCCATCCATCCATCCATCCACCATCCATCCATCCATCCACCCATCCACCCAATGCATAATGTTGAATGTAGGGTCGGTTCGATTATCTTGTATTAGCTATATGTTAAATCTTAAGTAGTTAAATTGACACGTGGCGCGTACTATCGCCTTGTCAGTGTAAAATTATATGCCACGCCCCCTTCAGTTTGTATAAATATGGGGTCAGCGCAACGTTAGATTCAGTTATAGTTTGATAGGTGTAGCTCGTGTATCACTGAATAGGACGACCTTGTCGTTGAAATACGTCTGATACTTAGGCGTATTTTTTGTGAGAATTGTGTTCTGTGTGTTTGTTATACTGTATAATTTTTCTCATAAGTCAAGCTCAACATTTAATACTAATATTAGTTATCACTCAAGTTTGTTAACATGAGTTTATGTATAAGAGTTATATAAATTTAGTTTCTCAAGTGTGTAATGAAAATCAAAAAAATGATACAGGACAGTCATTTTCATAAAATTACCAAATATTTTTATATATTATATGATGTAAGTTATTAGAAATTTTTTTTTTAAATTCAAAATTGGTGCCATATCCATATTAAATGTTGAGCTTGACTTATGAGAAAAATTATACAGTATAACAAACACACAGAACACAATTCTCATAAAAAAAATACGCCAAAGTAGTTATAGTTATAGTTTGATTGGTGTAGCTCGTGTATCACTGAAGAGGACGACCTTGTCGTTGAAACGCGTCTGATACTTAGGCGTATTTTTTTTTATGAGAATTGTGTTCTGTGTGTTTATTATACTGTCAAAATTGGTGCTTTATGGTTTAATAAATTTATTTTTATAATGATAGTAGGTATTAATGTATAGGTTTGTATAATCTAAAATAAGGCAGCAAGTGTAATTCTGTTCTTGATAATAAAAGAAAATAACTGTTGACATATTTAAGTTATTTATGCTTTACTTTTCTGCTTAAGAATGGAGCAGATATTATATCTGTATATTAAATTAAATAACATTGAATTGCAAATGGTTTTCACTCTTGTCATATAGTATGACCGTTATGTATTGTCAAATTGTAAGATTTGGACGAAAACAGAGTACAATTAAAAAAACTATTACTTAGGTTGATTCATTACTTAGAAAAGTGATTGTGTTACAAAATTTTAATTTGTGCCTAGAGTAACGTATTTAAACAAAGAATTTTCATATCTTTATCCGCATTATAACACGAGTTCTTTCTGTAATCTTACTTAGTGGACTAGAGATATCGGTAAGTTAAAATTGCATAAATAGAGAATATCCTAATATTTCCACTTTAAAAAAATGTGTGTTTGTGCACTAAAGTATAAAACATAAAAAAAAAAATATATATATATACATGAAAGATGTGTATTTTTATTGTACTAAATACATTATTTGTGTTTAGATGTTGGTAGAAACTGTATTCTTTGTTTATGGGTCTAAGATGAAAAGTATGCTTTATAGATTTGAAGGGCGTTCCATGTGTTCCATATTCCTTTTACTCTATCCGAAGCCTTATTTGACATTTTTTATTTTTACATCTATCTGTTGGTATGTCACCGACCTCGACGCCTGTAAAAACTATATCTGCCAACCATTCTTTACATACAATCCAATATAGAAATTATAACATTTTTTTACTGGCGGAGACATTATAATTGCTCAGGTGTTTAAATAAATAAAGATTAAATTCTTAAACATAAATTAATAGCATATAAACTATCACTAGTGTACATCTGATTTATTGATAATGATATTAATAGAAACAATACGGTAAATATGATTATACATCCAATTGTAGTAGTGGCCTTTTAAAGTATTCAACCACTGATTTATTTAGAACAAAAAATTAACTACAGGAATTTAATTTGTTATACAATAATACCAATTAATTTTTTGAAGAATCTATGTATTTTTTAAATGACATAAAATTTTAATTATAAGAATTTTTATAAATAAATTCTCTTGCTCGTTTTTACACTCTTGTTTTAAATTTATTGAAAACACATGACAAATTAAAAAAAGAATAGAAATTAATTTAATGTATTATGTCTTATAAACTTTATATATATATATATATATATAATGTCAGATCAAGTTAGTATATAGATTATATATGTAATTTGTCAAACAAATAATTTAATTTGTAATTACACTTAAGACTGTTCTTTAGTAGGGAGTAATATTGTTTTGTTTAACAGTTTATTTAATTGATTAGCCACAAAGAAACCGTTTAAGCCACTAGGATTATTTAGGGAGTAAATATAATCTTTTTCCTCTTTTATCAGAGCTGTTATAGATTTTTCTAGGGTACTATGGATCCAGGCATAAACGCAGGTCGTAATAATTGATGGTAAGTCTTCCTTACACCTAAAGTCCCATCTTTTAACTCCGGCTAGTTCATAATGTCCATCATTACGGGCACATATTAACGACCCTCCATTTTTGACCTATAAAATTAAATTTTAAAACAATTATTTTCGGTTTACTAAGTAACTACTATCCAATAATTTTAACGTATTAAATACATTAATATATCATGCGTGTAGAACTAATTGTTTTATTACCCAGTACATACTATGAAATGTCAATCAGTATGGATGGGATATCATTTATTTATTCTAAGTACAACTGCAAAGACTTATTACTGCGTGTAAATCGATTGGCTATTACTATCTGAGATCCGTGATGTATAAAAAAGTTTTATATGTTTGGATTTTGTGTTTCAGACTTTCAACTGACGCGAGTAAACTTTCGAGGGATAGATAAATTATAGTGTTCAATGATTTTCGACTATTCCAGAATATTTACTAAATTTTGAAGAACTGATTATGTTTGTCTCTATAACTTCAACTTTTTAGAAACATGTGCATTGAGGTGAATTACTGGTAAATGATTATCATGGCAACTAGAAGGTAGGGTAGGTAACAAATTGGTTGGAAACCTTCCACATTGATATATATTTCTGAATGAATTAGGTTGAAATATTTGTAACAAATAAACCTTTCAACCTTATTTAATCAGAAATATTTTACATATATAAATATAAAAAAAAAATCATGTTCCGAACTCTACGCAAAACATTTATATATATTCATATTATATATATATATATATTTATTTATTTATAGTTTTGTGATGTCATATATATAATGGTGTGTATAACTTATGGATTAATAAGTTATATATTTGTTCAGTTTTACAGAAGTCTTAATTTCCACACTTACAATAAATACAACATTTATTTGGACAAATTTTAAATAAAATAATAATAATACAGTAATTTCAAAATAGTAAAGGTAACATAATTACCTTGACAGAACGTCTATTGCTACATTTATAAGTTGTGTCTGAATCAGTTACAGAAATTTTATTAAAATGGATTCAATACCTGCTGGGAAATTACATTTTTCTCGACTTATATATTTGTTGGTGATTATATATATATATATATATATATATATATATATATATATATATATATATATATATATGGACTTTCTATTATATAAGCATATTTTTGGTTCCAAGTCACAATTTAAATAAAATATTTAATTACCTTAGGTCCGTCTTGTGACTTCGTTGTTGATTGCTTTTTACATGTTTCGAGGCCGTAATCCCATCATCAGAAAATTACTTTGTTCACTTTGGAGAACTCGTCATTGATTATATTAAAAAAACACATTATTTAACACAAGAACATACACTGACACAAAAATAAAAACAATAAAAACACATCATATGAGCTTGTCTGATATTGTTGTGTGCTCTGTCATGTCTATCGGAGTACTGCTAGTTGAAGTTATTAATATTGCTGATAACGAATCATGTTAAGCCTTCTGAAGATGTTTCAAGGCTGTATTATATAGTTGATGTGATTGGAAGGAGAGTTTGTAGTTCAAGATGTTAACTGGATCGTTTTTGAACGCTCTATACATCGCGAATTCTTCCATCGCATTCAATAATCTGCCTTTAGCGCAAACGTGCATTGCCTCTACACTGGACTGGAAATTGCCCGGTCTATGGCTGCTTTCAGCAAGGTGACGTGCGTAATTTGATTTAGCAATGCTGGTCTTATTAGAGGGAAGGTGTTCTTTAAAGCGGTCCATTAAATGTGTTTTTTAATATAATCAATGACGAGTTCTCCAAAGTAAACAAAGTAGTTTTCTGATGATGGGGTTACGGCCTCGAAATATGTAAAAAGCAATCAACAAAGAAGTCACAAGACGGACCTAAGGTAATTAAATATTTTATTTCTATTATAATTCAAATAATTAAATAACCAAAATGGTGCGCATAGAGCTTTGTACTTCCTTACCAGGATGTTATTAGTTAACCCTGGGAAAAACTAGTGCAAACTGTTGTTATTATGACCAATTATGCTACCTTCACTAATGTGCTAATCTTACTTCTGCATCTGAGAAACTCGTACTTATGTTAATACAATGTCAGTATACACTTTTGAGGAGAGGACAAACTAAAAAGTTAGGTGAACTCTGCTAGTAGAGTAGATAGTGCTTAATATACAGCAATATTAACTGAAAGCTTCACAACCACGACCTTTCATGTTAGGAGAAATTTGAAAATGTTTAAGACGAAGTCAAAGAAATACAATTAATAGAACTCAATCTGAATGATGTAATTTTGAGCTGATATCGTGACAATTATTGTTATTTACATCAGAGATACAGTAAGTCTAACGCGGCTTGGTGGACTAAAGTTTTCGAACGTAAGAGATCTAATGTCGGGAGACTAATTAATAATGTCATTTACTTATTTTAAAGCCAGTGGTAATCCAGAATTTAATCAAGGATTATAGTCTGGCGATTAAAATTACAATTTGAATTCTGGAGGTTCACAAATGAAGTGAACAAACTTCAAGGACTCAGCTGGATTGTAACTCGTTTTTGTTTCTTCTCCGATCCTCAACCTAGGCTTCTTGAAGGACAAAGGGGGCAGTTTTACTAACACCGCTGACACGAGGTAAATACATTTTTCTTGCTACTCATTTTCTGGGATGTTTATTCAGCGGAAGTGGATATACCATGCCAGAACATGCTAGGGTGACCTCTTGCCAGAGAGCAATTCATTTAATCCTATACATTTTATATTATATCCAACTAGTGGCAAGTCATACCGAACCATTAATCTTTCCTCGTATTTTCCCTAAAGACTTACGAATGATTGTTGGAAAAGTTTGTAAGAAGGTGGTTCCTCCCAGGAACTCATATAAAAGAAACCATTACGATTGTCTGCCCCCCTATGAACCGGACGGTAGATTTGTCTGGCTCCAAAGGAAATAGCTTTATCCACCTTATATATACAATGTGTTTTGACAACACCTCGTCTGAGGCAATGGTGCGTGGAGGTAGGGGGGGGGGGAGCGGAGTTGATCCAGTACCTGCTGATGACACGTGCTAGGTGTCAGCCATATCAGGGCCACCTTTTAAGGTGAGTCCGTGCAGGTTGCCTTTTGGAACTTTGTGGTCTACGGCATCCTGGAGGAACCTATAGAGACAGGCACTTATATAACCTTCAGAAATATGAGGACGACCTCGCAATAATAGTTCGGGACATGTTCTGTGATGTTGTTGATGATTTATTGACTTATAGCATATGAACAGGTATTGCACTAATTAGGGACTGAAGGTCAGAAAGAAATTGTAGTAGAAAGAATCCTTCAAAAACCTTTATTGTTCCCTTCACTAGAAACAAACTTGGATTCTCTCTCCCGGCTGAAGTGGAGAATACTCAACTTAGTATTTCCAGGTATATCAATTATTTTGGACTAACCTTGGATTGCACAACTTACCTAGAAGGAGCATTTGGAAAACGAAATCAACAAAACCAATAGGTGCTGATGGTGTCCAGACGATTTACTGTCACAATTTTGTGCATTAGGCAGCTTTTATTTTGTTCTGGGTGGTTATTAGGCCCCAGTGTACGATGGAGCAAATATATATGTTACAGTAGAGGCTAAATCAACGAAAACTACATCATGCAGGAAAATACCTAGCCTAAAAAGACTGGTTTTTCTCTAAACAACCGCAGCTTTCATTCCAGCCCTGTATGTTCTGTGGAAGTTATGCTATAGCTTCTGGTATTGGATATTTTCTCATGGTAGATACCCGGTAATCGATCTATCGGCTTAAGACTTTTGAAGGACTGGCACGTCTAGAGACCAGTCACTATAGAGAATTATCTCTGGTAAACTTTATGTTGAACATGCCACCTGATGTCATGGATACAAGGTGTCTTCAAAAACAGTTTTCCGTTGATCATTGTTCATGTAAAAACTGGAAAGGAAATAAGGAACTCAGGTTACTAATACACCTAGTATGGTTCACAGTAAGTTCACGATAAGGACAAAAATATGGTTTTAGTGTATAGTGCTCGTCTTCCAGGACAGACATAAGTACAAGTCTTGGAGGTCTATGTACTATTTTCTAATATGATTTCCAGCAATCTTAGCTAGCGTAAATCTAGAATTGGCTAACTGATATTTATAATAATCCTAACCTTACCTAACCTAAATAATCATCAGCTGCCATGATTGTGTAATGGCTAGCAAGTCCTGTGAGTTTTACACAGTAGCTGAATAGCTTTGGTTAAGCGCAACTTCAAAGCCTTCGTTGAAGTGAAGGGCCTCGAGTTCAACTCCCCCAATATAATATAATCTCGGTCATATAATATAAGTCCCAGTCTGCATTTAATAATAATGTCCCTAACAACTACATCGGTAAAAGAACTACTTTTATTCAAACGTCAATTTCGGACTTTGGACTTCTCAAGAAATTTTACGAGAACAATGAAGAAGGATATTAGGGAATTGTCACCAAGTGCTTTGGTCACCAAGAATTTGATTTAGTGCTTCGTTTTTACTAGTATGAGCTAAATTTTTCATAATTTGGTTCCATCACAGGAGAAATACTGTGATGATAATATGAACTTATTACTAAGAACAACGATAATGGTTAAAATTTATACGAGGTTATTTTAAGGTGAGTAGAATATGGTCAACTGATAATCATTCTTGTAAATATGAGTTTTGAATAATTTGATAGGATTGAGTTTGAATTGGACAAACCTTGCACAAGTCAGAGACGACACCACTGCTGGGAGTTGCACATGTAAAGCCATCGTTTATCCTTGATTCAAAGTATAATCCTTCAGATTCATCCCTTTTCAGCATTAATTTACACTGTTCGGTAGGAACATACTTGACATTCACCTTTTGGAAAACACCGTTATTTCTGAAACCTTAAAACCAAAATAAAATGTATTTATTTTAATTTATCTCTAGAACATTTAATTTATTTTAAATATTGGTATTTCAATTTCAATATTCATTTAAATAAATTTCAATTCATTGTGCTTTCCTGAACCTTAAAAGAAAAGTCAAACTTTTAATTAAATTAAATTTATTTAGTTTACCCATTAAAGTTTTTAATCATTGTACAGCATTAAAAATGTCATACATCATACCATATGATTTATTTTAACACATAAAATTAGTGCTTTCCTAGTATGTTAAAATAGAAAGTGCCCTTTTGTAATTTATTAAATTATTACTAAAATTAAATAAATCATATACCTTTTGAATAGTGACATACAGGCTTGTGTGAACATTCTATCTACAGTACAAAGATTTTACTCCTGGCCGCTCAGTGGTTTTCCAAATAATCTTATGCATTGTTAAAGGGCATCCCAACGAGAATGTACCCTTGGCTGACAAACCGATTAGGAATGTTAGGTTTCTGATGATACCAAGCCAGGTGTAATGGCTGGCCGTACATGCTACTGTTAACAGTTTGGGGTAACACATCTTCTTATTCAATTCTGGACTAATCATATTTATACAACAATTACTCACAGAGAAGTTTCACCTTAAAATCTGGATTATTACGAGTACTATACTATTCTTTTTCATTTAAACCAAAAATTTTATGTATTTTATCATCAAACTCAACGCACTGCAATTTTATATTAAATCAAGGACACTCGTATATTATTAAACATATAAAAAGTGTAATGATTTCAATGAGAGTAATTTATTATCATAGTATTTACCATTTTATATTGACTTTTTTCAATTTAACAGTTTTAAAACAAATATTTTATTATATTTTTTTCATCACCAAACTTGACTTACTGCAACTTTTTTAAATTTTAACTAGCACTTTTAATATATCTTTAAAATATACTGATTACGGTTAATTATTATCTGTGTATGTTATAAATTATGTTCGCGTATATATATATATATATATATATATATATATATATATATATATATATATATAAAATCCAAAAACAAAACTGATTATGCGATTACCTTTACCCATTTGCCTTATATTCTTTCAACCATACATTTATCCTATAGTTTTAAGTTTTTATTTGTGTTTAAATTTTGAATAGAAATAATGGCTTGATCATAAATTTATCTTCATCAAAATATAACTATTCGTAAAATGATTATTTACTATTACTATGACTATTTCATCTTCGGTGTCGTAAAAGATCGTTTAGAGCTACTAATCAGATCTCTGTCAGAAGCTGTGGGAACAACGTTGTTGCATCTTCGTAGGCAGCAGAAGATGTTACCACATTAGCATAGATGGCAGTACAATCTGCATGTAACATGTTACTTTTGCACGTTAATTTTAGTGTCGATTAGGTAGCAAAACAAGTTAAACATCTGATGGTAGTAGCTACAATTGACGATTAACTTCCTCCACCCCAACCTGGATTCCTGCAATAGCTCACAAGGATATCCTCCACTGGAACTTTCCTAATCAAATCTTCAATCTTACCTTTGTTTCAATTTGGTCAATTCCATAAATAATTATACAGTGCTTACCTTATTCTGGTCAAGCCTATTAGCAATCAAATAACTCAGAATGAGCCAGTGTAACCTGATATTATTTGTTTAGGTAGTACTCAGGACAGGAGCGACTTTGAAGGATAATGTTGATTTTATAGAGTCTTCCTCCAGTAGAACTTAGTTGTGATGGAACGTTGGACCCTTCAACACCATCTTGGGTTTCGTAATAGGGAGCTTTTATAAAAACAACGAATTTCTCACCCTCACTCAGCGGAATTTTGGTCAGCATTTCAGCGTCTCAAAATTGTAAAGCGATTCCTACCAGTAAAACAATAGTATTATGGGTTCATACTTCCGTACGACTGGTTCTGTCAAAAAAAAGAAAGAATAAAAGGAGGCTCTAAAAGAAGGATAAGAACTTCGGACACTGTAAAAGCCTTACGGAATACAATTAAACACAGTTGAAGTAAAAGCTGGAATTTATTCACCCCTTTTCTCACACTATATATCGGTAGGAGAAAACAAAAGTAGCTTCGATGGAGAGATCAAGGCAATAGCGTTTGCTTTACAACAACTTTTATACAAATCTAACGCCTACCAAAATGTTGTATTTATGGTGGACTCAAAAGCAGCAATACAAAGTTTACCCTCTTAAAAAGAAATAGTAAATAGTGAAACTGTAAATGATGCGAAAAAATTATAAAATATCTACAAGAATCTGCACCCAATGGGTCCCCGCTTATGTCGGAATACTGTGAAATAAGATGACGGATGAACTGGTAAAGAAGGGCGCCCATTTTCAACATAAAAAAACGACGGCGAACATCTTTCGGCCAAAACCTAGATAAAAAGAGAAACAACCAACGAGTTCTATCAAAAGGCGAAAATCGCTTCTGAAGCCAAAAGATGACATGCTGTTGAGGAAACTTGGGAGGAGAACAGATGTAAACCTAGAAGAGAGGTGGTGGCCACATTCCTCCTGAAAACAGGACATGACTGCCTAGCTGCACATCTACACAGGATGAAGATTCTGCCCTCGGAGGAATGTACCTGGTGCTGACACATGTACACACAAACTCTGAGATAAATGGAAACCACCTGACAATGTATAGTGCGTTTGGCGCTGATCAAAGAACATACATAAGTTATATTGGGATGCCAAAAGACTAATGGATTAAGGTCCGAACAAGTTGCCATAGGAAACAAACAAACATATTATATTATTATAATGACGTAAACAAATGTACTTACATACAGATTGATTCCAGTTAAATATTTGTATTGTACTCCATTTTTGTTGTTGACGCATAGAGTAGAAAATATATACAAGGTTTATCTGTAGCTATTATTAGGTATCTGGTACTTATTTATATATTCATCTTTTGGTAAATTATATATTGAAGCCATTTGGTGTATTTACATTTGAATTTCTAGAATATAATTATATATTACGTATATAAGTCATGTTAAAAAATTTTGAATAGAGATTCTTACGGATGAGGTAAACTTGACGAGGAGAATTGTTCCATTCATAACATTAATATCCATTTCAGACACTGTTAAATTATAAGACAGAATTATTTATAATTAAATTTGTAGCATTAAAGTAAATTTTTCAATATTAAAAAATTTTTATCTTAAAAAAAAAATTGTTACATCAAGTAAAACTCTTTAAACTGTTGTACAAACATTAAAAGCAACAAAATGTTTTTTTACCATCATAATAACTTGTACTGATTATAATAATAATTTGTACCGTCATTTTCTATTTGTATGACTTAGGAATGTACTACCATTTACGAATAGTTTAAACTCTACGAAATAAAATTGAACTTACTCTGACTATCAGTCTGGCCCCATCCAGTGACTATACATAGTCTGTCGGTTGGTTGATACCAAGGAGACGAGGAAAAAGGAACGAAAATCTTGTCAAGATAATCATTAAAAATTAAAGGTTCTTTGATTATTAGAATTGCCAGGTCATAAGCCATAGCTACTGCGTTGCACTGATGTCTGACAATAGCAATAATGGGTCTGACTTGCACAGTTTTAGGATGATTTTGAGTCGAGAGCATTCCTTTACCAGCTTTCAAGACTATTTCTTTGGATTCTAAGCTGTTTAGATAAATAATTTTTATCATTAATAGTAGTATATTATACAAATATAAATTTTAAAATATTGGTATTTACCAATATGTAAATATATAGAATGTAATTAATATAATGTTATCTATTGGTATTTACCTATATGTAAATACATAGAATGTAAATAATATAAATGTTATCAATTGGTATTTACCTATGTAAATATATAGACTGTAATTGATATAAATAATATCTATTTTATTCTAATTCATAAAATGAATGAGAACGATTTAAAATATAAACAAAAATTGTAGGAAAATCACACTTTGGATTTATGAAAAATATTTCAGTCTGTCTGACTGTCTAACCGTAGTATAACAATGAATTTGACACAGATAGTCCTATGTCACAGTTGACCATTTGCACAAATAAATTTCTAAATGGCAGCCATTAAAAATGGTTTGTGTATTACATCTGAACTGTGTGTCTAAAATTCCATTAAGCTCTGAGTTATCCCAATAAAATGACATTTAAAATATATAAACTACAAATATGAACTGCAGACTCGAAATAAACTCTCTGGGAAGCGTATTTAGTTATTCAGATTTCACAATTATTTCTGTAAACAAGAAAGAAGCGTGTTCATTTTTAACGTAAGCCATTTGAAATTTCATTAGACTTACAGAGTGTAATAGAGTAATACTACAACTTCCAGACAGTAATTTCCAGCAAAATCAAAGTTTGACATAAAAAATGTCAAGAAATCGGTCTCACACAACGTGCAATTTTTAGTATAAAATTAAAAAGTAAGCTATATCATAAACTTAGGAATACTTCTGTACTGAAATCGTTGTTCATTAAAAATAAATTTATTCACGTTAAAATTTTAACCAATCTAAATAAAGAAATCATAAAATCTAAAACTAAGAGATGAGAGGCAAAAATTGATTAGAGGAGGGGGATTTAATTCGTTCAGGCCTAGCCAACTAAATTAAAAACTTTAAAGTAATAAAATAAAGTCTAATTTCAATTAATATAAAAGTAACATAAGAGCATAAATGTATTAAAATACAAAGTTTGAAAAAAAGATCAAGTTTCTATAAATTTAAGCTTATATGTTTGTGAAAATAATAATAAAGTGAAAATTAAATAATATGTAAAAGTATGTTATTTTTGTTAAAAAAGGTGTAGTATAAAAATATATGAAGTGTTTTCGAAATACTGTATTTTAGTTTGTGTTTAAAGTGTATATTTAAAGCCTTAAGTATAGGAAATAACTGAAGGACATATTAAATTCGTAAGTAGACTAATAAAAATATAATAATAAAAGTAGGCTACAATTTAAGATAAAAGTCATCTTTTACATAATTAATAAATGCATATATGTTTTAATGGAGTAGTTGTTATTAATTCTCTAGTTAGCCTACTGTAGGTTGGATCTTATAGTGTGGTGGTGGTGGTGGGTATGGTGGTGGGTATGGTGGTGGTGTTGGTGTTGTTGGTGGTTTTGGTGTTGGTGGATGTGTTGGTGTTGGTGGTGGTGTTGGTGTTGGTGGTGGTTATGGTGTTGGTATTGGTGTTGGTGTTGTTTTTGTTGGTGGTGGTGGTGGTATTGGTGATGGTGGTGGTGATGTTGTTGTAGGTGTTGGTGGTGGTGTTGTTGGTGGTTGTGGTCGTGGTGGTGGTGTTGGTTTTGGTGGTGGTGACGTTGTTTTAGTTGTTGGTGGTGGTGTTGTTGGTGTTGGTGGTGGTAGTGGTGGTGGTGGTGTTTTTGGTGTTGTTGTTCATGGTGGTGTTGGTGTTGGTGTTGGTGGTGGTGGAGTTGTTGTTGTTGTTGTTATAGGTGTTGGTGGTGGTGTTGTTGGTGTTGGTGGTGGTGGTGTTGGTGGAGTTGGTGGTGGTGTTTTTGGTGTTGTTTTTGATGGTGGTGTTGGTGGTGGTGGAGTTGGTGTTGTTGGTGGTTGTGTTGTTGGTGTTGGTGGTGGTTGTGGTCGTGGTCGTGGGGTTGGTGTTGGAGAAGTTGGTGGTGGTGGTGGTGGTGTTTTGTTGGTGTGGGTACTACTTACCTTCCAACACTATCCTTTGCTCTAACAGATTAAAAAGGTTGTCAAAGAATGGTGTAGTGCTACAAAGTGGAGTGTAATTGGCAGTTAACAAGAATATTGCTTTCCAACCAAACTCAACATTAATCCGGTAATAATTGTTTAGCACTACTTACCTTCCAACACTATCCTTTGCTCTAACAGATTTAAAATGTTGTCAGAGAATATTGTAGTGCTACAAAGTGTAGTGTAGTTGGCAGTTAACAAGAATATTGCTTTCCAACAAAACTCAACATTATTCCGGTAACTGTATTATACTTATTATCTTTCAACACAGATTAACAGCGTTGTCAGATAATATTGTAGCACTACAAAGTGTAATGCCGTTGGTAGTTTACAAGTGTATAGCTTATTAAGGAATCTCAAAATTAATTACGTCCATAATATTACTTACCGTCCAATACACTTTACTGCAGTGATAACAGCGTTGTCAGATAATATTGTAGTACTACAAAGGGTAATGCAGTTGGTAGTTTACACTAGTACTGCTTGCCAAGGAATCTCAAATTGTAATTATCGTCCATACATTACATAACATGTTGGACATAGCATAACATTACTTAAAGTCCAACACAATCTGTTGCAGTCATAACAGCGTAGTTAGAAAATATTATAGCGCTACAAAGTGAATTTTATTTGGTGATTTGCCGAGGACTCTCTAAATTTTAATTACTGTTCATAACATTACAAAGGATATCATTACTGACTTACAGTTGAACACACTCTCCTGCAGTGATTACAGCGTGGTCAGATATTATCGTAGCGCTACAAAGTGTAGAGTAGTTGGCAGTAAAGACTAGTATTGCTTGCCAAGGAAACTCAGCATTAGTCGGAGAATCATATGCCTGTCAAAACATTTACAAATTAATTATGAAAGAACAGTTTAGTCACTACATAAAATATTGTACAATGAAATTATTTTAGTACACAAAAATGCAATTTTCACAAAATTAGGTATTTGCTCAATAACTATCGCCAATACAAGAATAAGGGAAATGCAGAACGTACGTGCGTTTCTAATATTACCGCTTCTGCATTCCTTGATATTGCGCTTACCTGGTGAGTTAGTTTATTGGTTGGTAAAGCACTATCAGTAAAACAAACAAATAAATTGAGAGTAGAGAAATACATCAATATATCTAGTTCAGTGCACTTAGGGCAATCAAATTAATGTTGATTTATAGTTCTTTAATAGTTCTTTATAGTTCTGCTTGTAATGATTTATAGTTCTTTAAGCTTACTTATTTATTTTAAGCTTGCGAAGTGAAAAATTAGATATTTTAATATGACTCTATTATTATAGATTAAAGCGATCAAATCAACATACCCTATCTTTGGATACAGATTTACTGATGCAGAAGCGAGTTACTACCAAACTACTGTAAAAGCTAAAAAGAAAAAAAATCCAATAGTTAACATTACTTGAGGATTCACTATCTAGACCTATGTACAGAAAACTAATACAATGTTACAGTTTATTATTCCTATTGGTGTATATTTTAAGGTTATCGGGAGGGAGATTTGAAGATCTACATTTTCTATAATAGATTTAGCTACTATAATAGATTTAGATTTTTCATACAAACAAAAATACTCCTTATGTTTTTGATTGGCTGACATAATAGTTTCATATGTGCCGAATTTCCTTCGCCACTGTTTCTCCTTCGATTCCAAATACGGTTTATTTTTTAATTCCGTGGTATTTTGGGTTGCAGGACGCAATGTGACAGGAGCCAATTCGTCCCCTATTCTGTAACTAAATTACAGATGCAGTAAGAAGTTAAAATATGACCAGTTGTGCGCCACCGTCGCTAGTACAGTAGCAGGACTCTTGTGGAAATTACTTTGTGTTACAGTTCCTGTTTTTGCTTACTTGACCCCCTCCCCTTGAAAATGCTACACTTAGCCGTATTCGAGATGCGCTAAGTTAAATAACAGCGATTAAATGAAATCGTAGTCGGCCACCTTGACCCAGAGTTTACGATTAGGATCACAACTTTAGTAGAGTCAATCCCTTACACGCGAATAAAGATAAGTACATGTATTTAAGATAATATTAATTATACATTTATTATTTAATCATTTAGTTATAATTTCTTATGTAAGCTGGCTGACTGAGATGCGTCGAATTGTTGGTCGCAGGTCGGGGCTGGGATAGGCTGTTTCGGATATTCCCAATAACAACATAAGAACCCCAAGCTATCTTTAAAATATTAGTATTTACACCGCACATAAAAGATAATAATTAATTCCTGTTGTTAGCTATAAAAATGGTAAAAGACAAGTTTAACATTGTTAACATGGTGAGTCACAGGAGAATCGTTTTTCATTTGTTTTTAGAGACACGAGTGTACTATTTTTAAATATTAATAAAGAGTATTTTTATATGTACCTAATTCTTGTAACTATTATCTAAAATTATCATTAATGTAATTTTTTTCTTGCGACTTTAAGGTGAAAAACATCTAGGTATCTTATAAAAAAAGGAAGAAAAGAACATAAAATAAAGACTCCTATCTCTGGAATACTCTACTAGCGTCTTACTTCAATTTTACTAATATTTTTAATTTTAGAGACAAATCTAATACAAATTATTAGGTTAGATGTTGAAAAACAATCGGTTTGTTGTATTTTTTGTATGATGTTTGTCGGTTTTCATTGGTATTGCGGCGTCTATAAATACGAGAAAGTCGATCAGTCTGCCGAACTTTTAGAAAAACGGTCATTCAATCATAATTTATTAAATGTATAATACATATTAGGTTTTATCTCTTTCTTCAAAAATGTTACAGACTAAATTGTTTATTTCAGTTTTTAGATCATTTTAAATTTTAAGTAAAGTTAAATTTTATATCCTCTTAAAAAGGAAGCTTAATAATCATGTACAATCTCTTCTAATATACATTACTAATTGATTAATTGTATTAAATAATAATTAAACCTAGCATATTATTTATAAATTTTGTATTAAATACAGTTAACATATTCAAAGTGTAGTTCTTTCAAAATACTTTTAACAACTATGAAATTAACTTGATTAAAGTGTTAGTTTAATTAAAACAATAAATTTAATTTGCCATTGCATTTTATTAATAGTAATTTTACTAAATATTAAATGTGATATTTTTAGTAGTAAATACAAATATATAAATCCATCACAAAGATTACAAGATTGTATAAACAAAATCGTACATTTGATTTGATGCCTTTTCAATGAACGACGAATGTTTACTAGTAGCTAACGGTCCTGGTATCAATGATAATATTATATTATTTCAAATATTATTTGTAATTCAGTTTAAAGGATGGTTTTCCGATTAAACATACAGGATGATTCAAAATTTCACTATAATAAAATTATTTTAAGTACATAGTTAAAATAAAATTCTAATTCTACCATGTCTTAACCTAAACAAAGAAATAAGAGTGCATCATATTTTTACTTTTAAATTTATTACTTTAAAATTATTATTATAAAATGCTCCGGCTAACTGAAATGTACTATTATTTTAATTTAATTTAATTTCTCTTTACGGGTTCGTGAGGTTCTTTGGTGACTATAATTTACATATAAAATAGAATTTGGTGGTAGTTTATTTAATTCAGATTGTTCATTAATTTTTTTTACTTATTGCTTGGAAGTTTTATCGCTGCTCCGATGTTTCTGGTTCCGTTGTTCCTGGTTCCGTGCACGTGGTTTCCGTGTAGACTGCCAGTAGATGGATCGATTTGCCTTGATCTTTTCGACGAACTTCTTTTCTTCTTTCACTTATTTCTCACTCACTTTCGTGACGACGATTACTTTAATTTTTTGTATTAATATTCCTGTTCAAACACTTTTATAACGACGCAATTTATCACACACTTCTATTACGATGATACTTTTAAACTTATAACGACGATTATCTTTAAAACTTATAACGACGATTATCTTTTAAACTATTCTTCGGAGATTACTATTAATACTTATATATAAAAAAAAACGACCCAGATACTATTTTATTTTGACTTTTGATCTCGGCTAAATCTTTCACAACGATCTTCTAAAGAAACACCGGAACTCCGGAACTCCTTCCTTCAAACAGTAACAACCAAAAAGAATGAACGAAAGAATGAACCTCTTGTGCTTCCTTTCCACCCATGTTTATAGGTTCTAATTTCAAACGCTTTCTTCCGATCCTCTTCCTTCATTGACTTATTTTAAATCTTGTACGTTGGCGCAATTTCTTTCATTGGTCCATTTCAAACATTTTCAGTTGAAGGCATTGACTTTTGGAATGGTTTATTTGACTTCTTGAGATCTGTGACTAATGTTAGAATAGTTTTTCTAGCTGTCAACCCTTTCAACTCTTTACAATTTATGGCCTGCCGAACACTGACCTTTTGGGAGCCCTCTATTTCGTTATAATACTTTATTGCCCAGAAAGATACTAAATTTTTAGTAAATTAAATTATTCTGATACGATCTATTTGTTAGTTTGTAATTTTACAAACATATAGTGATAAAATTATAAAATTAGTATTGAACAAATAATCGCCATTATAAGACTATTAAAGGAAACATTTTTGTTTATGTTACATTCTTATGCCATGAATTATAATATTATTATTAACGATTATCATAATTCCATATTACAGTGATTTTTGGTTAATATCGATTGTTTTAGACAAATACCAAGAATTAATGCAAGTAAAATAAAAACATAAACGTTTCCTTTAAAACAGGAAAACCTTTTGTCTATTGTGAATATTTTGTAATTTCAATGGTTTTCAAGATATTCGATATTTAAATATTTTAAAAGTCCAACATTTTGAAAATGTAGCCATTAAAGTTTTGTTTTTCTGGTGTACAGATAAAAGGTAACATAGAAAACGTGTATACCAAATCTTCACTCAATATATTTTCTACTTCCAAAGACATAATGTTTTTGTTGGTTTGTAGAAGCACAAAAGGGGCAGAGAGGAAAATGAATAGTTTCGTAACCTATGTTTATTTAAACGTTTTCTTAATATTAGTCCTACAGTTATCTTCTATATTACAGGTGTTATATTTCACAAAACGTTAGTCGGAACTCTACGACGATATAGGTTGGGCGTCTTGAGCAGTGCAATTTTTCGCTTACTGAGACATCAGTTGGTTGTATCAATGCAATTAATATTGCTAGTGATTTAGTGAAAGTAGAACTTGGTTTTAATATATACAATTCATCGTTCTTTTAACCCAATGCTACTACTACGCATGCCAGAGTAGTAGTAAATTTTATGCTGCAACCATCAATATATAATTAAATACTATCGGTATTTAACTGATCAAAATAATATTTACCTCTACTACATGTGACATGGTAGCTCAATTCGTTAGAAGCATAAATAATCCAACTACTGTTTTATATTAGTGTCTCATTCACATTGATGGATATACATGAAAGTTATAATAAGTTTGATTAGAAATATCAGGGAATAAAACAGTCTAACATACAATCAAGATAAGGCGATAAACATGACTGCAATGGTTTTCCGCAAATAAAATAAAATATATAAATACAATAAAATAAAAATACACACACAAAATGTTTCTGCATGCATTCAAGCGGAGTCTTTCCCAGGCATGTGAAGATAATTTCCTTACATTTGCTAATGTGTGTATATACAGTGTGTATGAGACGACGTCAGTAACATATTTATAAATAAATATACTCATACGATAAAAATGCTAATAAAGAAGCATATATATATATATATATATATGTGTGTGTGTGTGTGTGTGTGTGTGTGTGTGTGTGTGTGTGTGTGTGTGTGTGTGTGTGTGTGTGTGTATGTAAACAATATTTTTATAAGCACATAAATAAATTATTGAAATTGATTTGTAAACAATAATTAATTGTTGTAACGCTATGAAACTCTAAAACAAAGCTTAATTTATATGAAAGCATCAAAAAAGTAATGAATATCGAAGTTTCAATTTACTTGGTCCGGTTAAAATTTTGGGCGAAAAGATGCTTACAACAAATATATAACTAAATTTTTTATTTTGAAGTTTTTTGTGCGATATCTCCTCGTTAACGGGATTATGTTTCTAACTTTGAAGCGGGTCCTGTGTTCTTAATCAGTTTACCCGCCTTCATACCTAGGAATCATTGGAGCTATACGGTAACTGTTTTTTGTGACGACCATTTTAGAGCCAAGATTCCATTTTTTAGTGTCTAAATGTTATCGATTATAAATTGAAATTTCTTCAAAGATATCCACCACAGGTTGACGTAGTTATAATTTTTCTAGCATTTGGAAAGTTGGAAACTCAGTAATTTAAAACTTTTAAATGTCGTCTAAACTCAATATAATACTAATTTTTTAAAAATAAAATAAATTTTCTTACATCATAGGGGATGGAGTCTGAACTATATGAAGGTTTCAAGCCAAGAGCTGAACTGAGGAATGGGTTTCCTTGAAAATCTATCGGTTTGTTAAGAGCCGAGTTGCGTGGTTGATCAGGTTTCCAAGGTTGACCATGCATATCTTGTTGTCTTGATTCCCCTCCGTGACCAGGGTTGTATGGTTGACTTGATACAGGTACCTCTGTCTTAGTAGGATTGAATGGGGATTTCTGACCTTGCCACCAGAATTCAGTTGTTGCTGACAAGCTATCTGGAAAGACAAAGTCCGAAGACAAAGACGATGGACCGGCGAAACGCTTACTCCTTGTCACTGAGTTTTTAAACAAATTTTGAACTTCTATGAACTCTTCTTCTGGTCCTCCATTAGTTGGTGTAGTACGATATTTCTTTCTGATGACTGAAGAAAACCCAGAATTTTCTCCAGGTGATAGATGGCACAAGAAAAACACAAGTACAAAACCTGATACTAGGACATGCGTCATTATTGCTTCTGAAAAGGGAAAAAAGATGTGATTTAGAATATTAATTATGTTCCACACAATGTTCAATTTACAAAATTTTAATAAAAATAATTCATTAAAATCAAACGGTTGTATAAATATTAATTATTGATTACAATTTAGCGTAAAAGCGTGATTGTAATTGGTGTTTTACAATTTAGATCAAATTTGTTATGTGACCTGTGTTTAGATACGTTGGACAAATTTGTTAAACATAAACATAAACATAAACACAGGTTGTTGAGTTTATAATTTTATATTTACATATTCTACAATGTCATAGCTCATTTAGTTGCAACTTTGAATAATACATTCAACTTAACCAAATGTAATTTTTGCAATAAAAAATAAGAGAGTTATAAATAGATGACAAATATGGTATAAACATAATTTTAAAGTTAGAAAAATATTAGTACTTGTTGCAGGCTAGCTTTATAAAATTGGAAATGAAAATGAGTTTAACTATTTGTTTATTACATTTATTACATGTATTTGTAAAACTTTAAATGGCGGCCGTTTGAATATATTTTACTGCAGTTTAGTTCTTTCTTTAGTTTTAGGTACCTTTGTGACCCTAATATAGACTATTTTTTGCATATTGGCGATCTGCATATCATATAGTCAAGGTCGGAAAAAGAGAGGATACGCAAATAAACGGTGGGAACTATTACACTAACTTCCACACACTCAAATACAAACAAATACATAATCAAACACGAAAAGTATCCATGGCCTTCCACCCATGACGTCAGTTTTACAAGTTATCAGTTAAAAATTCAATATTAACCATAAACGCCGTATCATAAGAGGTAATATTTCTCAAGTTATGTAGATAACTTTTTGAAAGAATATTATAATGATTATACAAACCAATGTGCAATGATGTATGCAAAAGAAAATAATTATAGTTCGTTGGGAAGCACCCTTACGCTAATCTCAAAACGATATAATAATCTCACATGATAACAATGACAAACAAAACTATTATTTGTTCTGTGCCAGAATTATATTTCCCTTGTTCAATTACATATGAATTACGTAAACACAGATCATATTAAATCAATAGAGAAGACAAGAGCGTATTCTAATTACTGATAATAATTCTTTATTTACCATCAATATTTTCTATATTTTTTACAAAATAATTGCGAAAAATAAAAGTGCAAAACATTAATTGTAAAAGTTACTCGTTCCTCATGTATTTCTGAAGTATAAAAAGTAGTACTAAATCACCATTGCAGTATAATCATTGAACTTTTTTCACAAATTCTGTGGCTTAAAGAACAAATCAAAACTTACACTACGCCCAGCATTAGTAAACGCTTTGAGAAAAAAAATCAAAGAAACCTTTCACAGATTTTCCTGTATTTACGATACATACAGACATCCTGATACCATCTGATGTTGTTAATGCATGATTTAATCTAAAAACATAAGATGCTAGTTCTTATGCAAATACTGTATCTAAATATTATGCTTGGATATGTAGTATGAGACTCAGCGAATTTATAATATCGTAAACATGTCTTTTGGTTACAAGTTAATCTCATGCTGAAATGTATTTGATTTTAGGATACATTTACCAATGAGAGTGAATGGGTGGCAGTCAATATTGGTGGATTGGAGAAATGGAGGAAAATTGCTGAGGAAGCCAAGGAAAGACAGAGAAATCTTATTTATATCCCTGTACTAACAACGTTTGGAGATAAATTTACTATTTATATAGAAAAATCTACTATTTATGACATAAAGAAGGGTAGGATTAAACGGCGTGGATATTTGAAAAGAAAGATATAATTATTAAAAATATTACAACAAGAGAAAACGAGGCTAAGAAATCATTGGTAGACCGAAAATGACACGATTTTATGGTTTAAGAGTTATGAAGCCTTGTAGTTTTGAGCTGGTGAAGGAAATTAAAATATATGAAAGAATGGAAGGTGACTGAAAAGAGATGAAGGCTTTCCTTAAACTGTAAAGCTGAGGAATAAGTATAGATCATTAACCCATCATTGTATATGCCATAACAGTCGAAACCCAATTTATGTGCTTTTAATAAAAGTGTAGAAATTACAAATGTTCTTTTCATATAATTAAAATAAAACTGTAGTGGTCTTAAATAAATCTAATTGTTTTTTGTTTTAAAGTAATTACCCGTTTCTAACCTAAATAAAAAAGAAACATGTGAAGCTACACAAAGTATTATGAATAAAAAATATACATATAAAAAAAAGAAATGTCAAAGTAGTATTAATATAGAAGTCACGACTGAATAAAGAATTATAAATATGATATAGTTACTAAATATAAAAGTTAAAAAAACATAACGATGTTTATGTAATATTTTGAAATATACCAACCTGACTAGAGTAGTAATAATCCTAATTATAACAGTTATACACAGTTAAATATTTTATTTAAGTGCAAGTTTCATAAAAAGAAAACCATTAAAAACAAACTCTTAATACTCGTTAATAGGCCCTAAAATCTAACATTATAGATGCTCTGATGATCAATTCTTTGCTGTGTTTTGAAGAACTTAATTTTTTAAATAATATGGGAAAAGTTACACAAAATGAGTTATAAAATACTCATGTAACTTGTACATTTCAAGGAACTACAGAAAATAATTTAAAACTGGTGCCAATTAAAATGGTTAATATTCAACGAATTGTGAGACCCACTTTGACTAAACTAGCGATTATTAGTGTATGTATTATTGCTGATTTTTTCTTTTTAACTTTTAAGTAATGTTTTTAATAATTTTGATTATAATAATGACTCTCCTATATTTTAGAGTAAAACATATTTTTTTAGGCGACAGAATTAATTTGAAGTTGCACACAATTAGCTACGATAAGATGTTGTATGAAGCTCTATTTATAAATTATCATAGAAAATTTTATTCTCCCCTAAAAACTGGCCACTATTTTAGAATCTAGACACCTATTTATTTGGTTAAGGAACTTTCATAAAACTGAACCTAACATACCAAATTCGAATAAAATCTCTTAGAATTATATTAACTTCTAGTGCTTTAACTAACACTTAAATATATGAACAAGATGTTTCACGATACAAATTTAAACATAATTATGATACTTCTGACAAAACATAAAAGTTATATTCCATAAAAATTACCTCTGAACTATGTCTATAAAAATTACGTATATATTTTATATAGATAATTTATATAATTTATTTTTTTATATTCCAACGTAGTCTAAACTTAGGCGTAACTATCCGATTATAATTTATTGTAATGAGGGATATATTATAAATAATACTGTAATTAACTTTATTTGGAACCCTTATAACTTACTTTTTTTTAATAATTCTTTTTTAGAAATTTCACATTAAAAACTATTTATGTCAAGGATATCAAAATAACTAATATATATATATATATATATATATATATATATATATATATTCTAGTAAAATACTGAGGAATTTTGTCAGATGCATAAAGAACTAAATAGCATTAAATTTTAACAATTAATAATTTTGTTTTCTCAACTACCATCTAAAGAAGTGATACATAATAAAAATAAAGCACAGGACACCAAAAAAGTATACTTTTTAATTGACAAAGTTATAGTTTACGAGCACAGAATTGTTTGTATTTTAATTTAATTTATTCATTTATACAAAATATAATTTAAAAAATATTTGAAATCCATAATCAAGAGAAAAATATTTATTAAAAACTAAACATGGTACCAATAATAATTATATTAATTTATTAATTTTAACGCTTATAAATTATTTTACCAAGCTAGTATTATTTATTAAATAATTATTTCAAGTGAAAAATATACGATCTAGACCGGGAATCGAACTTTGGCGCTTAAAGCCAAAGGTCCTGGGTTCAATTCCCGGTCTCGGTTGTATATTTTTCACTTGAAATAATATTAAATCAATAATTATTGTTGAAGACAACAACAACAAACAGTATCACTGTGATAAAGTATTTCAAATCTTTAATGAGGGGAAACATGCTTTAAACCATTCCGATTTTGCCTGAACTCTAATTGTATTTTTTAAATTAATTCAGATATGCCTAAAAAACAGTACAATACTGAAATATTTCAGACTTAGATTGCTGTTATTATAATATAATAAGGAAGAGGTGGATTCCAAAAGGCGCTAAGTCATATTTTTTCAAATTCCGTATTTTTGTTGATGCATAATGTTTGATTCCAGCTGTACACAGCTGTCATACTGTTACCCGTCACAACGAGCTAAGTCTAATTTAAACTGAATGATAAAATGTAAGATTTCTTCCAAAAAGTGCTAAGTCAGCGGGAGTTTTATTCCAAAGATCTCTAAGTCTATGCGCAAGCGCAAAATAGCATCTGATCCTTACAATGTAGGCTGTAGCATCAGTCAAATCTGTTTCTTTGATGTTGATTGTATTCGTGTTGTGATCGTTTGTTATTTCAAGTAAATAATGTGTGATATCAGTTTGCTAGAACAGTGGTCACCAAATGGCGGACCGCGGTCCGGATCCGGACCGCCGGCTAGTTTTGTGCGGACCGCGATGACATACCGATCAACGAAAAAAATAAAATAAATCCTAAAACAAAAAACCCATAAGAAACCCTCTAAACTCTAAATGAAATAAAATTAATTAAACAACCGAAACAATAAATAAACACCAGCAGTGTAACCAAATTAGATATGAAAAAAGTGATATCGGTAACCACACACGGCGCAGCAGCAATGACAGGATGCAGAAAAGGCTTAGTTCAGAGACTTAGCAGTGACCCTAAATGCAATGTAAATTTAATTTCATACCATTGCATCCAAAGTATGCATTTGAATACCAAAGTGTCTTATGTTTCATTCTGAATCCAAATCTGCAGAGTATAATGCAAGCTGTTATCAAAATAATCAACTTTTTACGTGCGAAATCATCTCTCAAGCATCGCCAGTTCAAATCATTTCTTGAAGAAACCAATGCTCAGTTTGACGATTTGCTTCTCCACAACAACGTCAGATGGCTAAGCAAAGGCATGGTGTTAGAACGATTTTTTGCGGTATTGTAGGACATTAAAGAATTTCTTTCAAGTAGTGATCAAGAAGTAGCAAAGGAGCATTTAGGCTTCCTCGATACTAAAGAAAACGTGGCTTCCTTAGCTTTTTTAACATATTTCGGCATAAAAATTTCTTAAATCTCAAGCTGCAATGGAAAGGGAAACTTGTGTGTGAACTTTCCTCTGAAATCAGAGGTTTTTCTAAAAAGATCGACCTTTCACTGAAGATATCAGTGGAGCACTGCTGCACTTTCCACTCCTTAAATCTGTTTGTGAGAGCAATGAGGACATTGACATCACTGAGTTCACTGATTTCATGAATAAACTTAAATTATAATTTCAAAGAAGATTTACAGATTTCAACAAAATTGAAAATGTTGTGCAACTGTTAAACAACAGTTTTTCACTAAAACCTAATGGTGTGTGGACCAGTGAAGAGTCAAATATTTTCAAGAGTAACAAAGCTGCCCTGCAGATGGAACTTATCGATTACCAGGTAGATTTTGTTCTAAAAGACAATTTTTTCCAAAGTTTCAGACACTCTTGAATGCGACCAATTTTGGATCAAATATGTCAGTGAGAAAAAGTATCCATAATTGAAAACTTTGGCCATCAAACTGTGTACTATGTTTTGATCGACATATGTGTGCGAAGCAGCTTTCTCAAGAATGACTTTTATTAAAAATCGTTATAGATCCCGTCTCACAGATGACCGTCTCGACACATTAATGAGAATCAGCTGCACAAACTACACTCCAAGTTTTAAGATGATTGTTAAAAATAAAACTTGTCATTTTTCTCACTAATCGTAAACTTTTGAATCTGTTTATTTGTAATTTCAACTACTTATGTGTGATTTTTTCTTTTTATTTTACATATGTTAATTTTTTTAACATGTCATTTTTCCACTGATTTTTAAACTTTTTAAACTAGTTCGATTCTTTATTAGAGTTACTTATATGTACCTTATTTCTTATTGTACAACTCTCAATAAAAAGTAGGTTATTGATTTAATATTGTTGAATTATTTTACCGGTTACCCAATTATTTTATGCCTAGTAAAACGTTTAATTTGATTTATCTTGGTATTTCAATAGCAAAAGAGATATAGTCGAGGACTAAATTCGAGAATAGGTTTTGACAATTTTATAAGTAAACATAGTTAATAAAGTAATTTTTATTGTCAAATCTGACTTAAATAATGGCCTTTATTTTAATCGATTAATGGCATAATATCAAACTTCAATATTAAATTTGAAGAACATTATATCGAAATAGATACAGAGTAATAACTATCCCAAATATTTGAATAATGATTAAAATTAAAGTAGTTAAACTGTTAATTTTTCAAAAAAATTTCGGGGAGTACCCCCGGTGGTTTCCCCCTAATGGACCGCGGAAACTCGGCAAGACTGAAACGGACCTTCATGAAACTTAATTGGTGACCACTGTGCTAGAAGAATATAAAACAAATGTTACTGTGTCAAATCGAGGAAGAAAGAGAACGAGAAATGAAGAAAACTGGGATAAAAGCCGCCGCAAGTATGCTCGAAACAGTTCCTCTTCTAAAAGTAAGCCTACTATCGAGTGTAAACATAACCTTAATAAGGGTTGTTCTGCTGCTACTTTAACAGAAGAAGACATTACTGATTTTTTCAATAAGATTCATAAATTTAAATCTCAAGCAGCCCAAGATAATTTTTTGATAAAATACGTTAATACTTCGGTGCCTAAAACAAGCCGACCTAGGAAAGAAAACCCTAGGAGCCGTAGCGTTGCATTATATTTTGTCCGGAAAGCTAATGGGCCTATTGTTCGAGTCTGTGCAAAAACATTTTGCTCAGTGACTCAAGTTGGGCGAAAGAGACTTAGCAATCTAAATAAATATTTTAGGGAACACGGTGAGTCTAGGCCAGAAAACAGAGGTGGTAGTAGAATCACTGAAAATGACAAGAATATAACTTTGTCAATAATAAATTTCATTTCCAGCCTAAAATGTAGAGAGAGCCATTATGGGAGACATAAAAGTGTAAGAGGTTACTTGCCCCCTGAACTTAATGTGAAAAAACTTTGGCGAACATGGAAAACCGATACAAACAGTAAAGGTTTGAAGATTTGTTCATTCTCTAAATTCTTCAAATTATTTAACTTCCGTTTCAATTTAGCCTTTGGGGATCCAAAAACAGATATTTGTTCATTTTGTGAGGAGTGCAAAGTAACTATTAAAAGTTACCAAAGTAACTATGGTACCGTCATAGATACCAAGACTAAGCTGGAAACCATGACCAAACTGAGACTACACAAAATACGGGCCAAAAAATTTTTTGAATTGGTAGGAACCGATGTTCCTGATACTGTATGCATATCTTTTGACATTCAACAAAACCAGCCTTTGCCAAAGTTGTCTGTTGGCGAAGTGTACTATTCACGACAAATTTGGATGTTTAATTTAACTTTCGTAATCCATGGGCCTAACCAAAATAAGGAAAATGTCTTTATTTACACGTGGACCGAGAACCAATCAGCAAGAGGTTCTAACCAAGTGTGTTCTGCACTAATGGACTTTATTAAAGTTCTTGAACACAGATTCCAAGGCGACCCAAACAAACCCAACAAACTTAGGTTGTTTTCGGATGCATGCTCAGGCCAAAACAAGAATCGTACTCTTATAGGCTCTTTGTTGCATTATGTCAATAATAATGAAAATCCATTCTTCTCTACTGTAGAGCATTATTTCCCGATTCGTGGCCATAGTTTCATGCCACCTGACCGGATCTTTGGTCGAATGGAGCAAGAGTTTCGCAAAAAAAAAGTTATTGAAAGCCCGAGAGAATAGTTGAAAATTTATGAAAAGTATGGGATCGTAAAGTTGTTGGGGAAAGATTGGGATGTATTTGATTACAAGTTGTGTGCAACCAACAGTTTAAAAACCAAATTTCCTTTCTTACTAAGAGAGCAAAGAGCTTTTGTATTTTCCAAAAAACACAAAAATGTAGGTTGTAAATGTACGTATACAGGGGACGTCTCATGGTACGCCGTGAAAAAAAGTAAAAATACTTTTGTGGAAGCCTACCATACTATTTTAAAAGTTCAGCCCAAAAACTGCATAAGTAAAGAAAAGCAGAGAGATGTTTTTAAGCTCTTAAAATTTATCACTCAAGACCCAGAAGTAAAAATATTTTATGAAGATGCATTAAAAGATCCAACTGGAGATGGTGACAATAACGAACGTGTGTATGATGAGCAAGAACCTTTTTTGTAAAACCCAAGAACTTTATGAAGTAACCTATAATAATAATAATAAACATGAAGAATGTGTTGTTGAAGACGAACTTTTTGTGAAACCTAGAACTTTAAGAAGAAACATTGAAATTTCCAATTAGAGAGAAGTTAAAGGGTGAAATAACCATAGGGTTGTATGATGTATGATGTATGATGTACGATGTATGAAATAACCATAGGGCACCGATTATCATAGTCTACCCATTTTTTGCAAAAGCTAAATGATTTTGTTTTTTAATAGCAGTTGATTTTTTAGTTTGCTAAGAAAAAGATTGTTATCATGTAAAATACATAAAATATTGCAAAATAATATACTGTTTAATATGTTTTTAATTAATACATAATTTAATTCACATAAACTGTGTTTCTTTTACCTAAATTACCCATTCCTAAGGATAAGGTAAAATTAAAATTAAAGGTGTTTTCCAAAAAGTGCTAAGTCTGTTGACTTAGTGCCGTTTTGAAAAATATTTTCATTATAATTTCTTTAAAATAATATTTTAATATATGAACAAATACAATATATAAATAGCAACCTAGGACCTTTAAAACAACGTAAACACATGGCCACATTTACCCGCCTAAACAGTTTTTTACATTTTCTGAACATTTGCAAAAAATGACTTAGCTCCTTTTGGAATCCACCTCTTTTTGATCACTGTTAACCAAGGATAATTGAAACAACATCATTGTTTAGATATTCTTGGTTACGTGTTTTATTGTGTTGTAGGTTTAAAGTTTGATTTTATGGATACTGCAATGGAAATATTATAGCAGTTGTTTGTGAATAAAGAATTTCCGAATTAAAATAAATGATCAATACTCGTTTTTGGTTTAATGTGTGGTATGGTTTTGTCTATAACTACCATATAACTATCATTATAATAAAAAAGAAGTAATGGTACAAACTACTTAATGTTTTTTACAGATTTTAACACAATGTCACCTTCGTATATTAAATACGTCGGGTTGAGAATTTTTTAAACAAGAAGTACGGGAACTGTCAGATGGAATATTATTTTCTGTGCAGCGACCACCAAGGTTTGCTGAATTCACTCTCGTTAGAATATTTCTTAATAGGCTTCGTTTTATACAATCTATTTAGAAGAAGTAGAAAAAATATTAATCCTTATTGCTGGATACATCCATAATTTTATATGTATTTTAGATCCGCGATTAATGGAGTCCCTACGTGTATAACTTAAAGTGCACGTCTGTTCCCGTGTCATAATAGGGAACTTTTGAACAATTAAATTAAGAAATTGTCAAATTTCACAATGTGATTTATTTTACTTGTAATATAATTTTGTCCCTACCATTTAAATTAAGTATTTTTATCCCAGTTTTAATTATGTTCAATTGATTCTCACTTGTTACTATTTTATAATATATTTATATGATAATTGATACATTGATACACAAAAATAGAGATTTGTATTATTTGTATGTTGAGGACTAAATTAAAATAGGAAAATAAACGTAATTCTTCGTTTATGAAAAACCAATTTGCCCGGTCAAACGGTAAATGTATTATCTGGTCAAAACAAATTTGCCATTCATTAAGTCGGTACTTAATTTAAATAAGTTGTTTTAGACATATATATTAAATTTGACTGTTATTTAGTTCTTAGTATATCCGGAAAAAAATATTCACGAACTATATTTAGTATCGTAATGATTAAGAAAGATTTTAATATGAAAAAGATGAAATAATATTTTTGTAAAGTATAATCCATAGAATTATAATATTTCCAAATGCGTTTACTTTTGATTTTTCATACGTTCTTTATTAAAAAAAAACAATTCAAATTGACTTCTTACTTTTATATTATAATTTTTTTTTTTTGTGAGAACATTTGATTATATTAAATAATGTTTAAAAACACAATATATTTTTTCGGCTAGACTATTTAAGGAACTAGTTCAGAGGTAAGATCGGTGGACACTTCATAGTTCTGTAGACAATTTTTAAAGACATATAGCAATAGCTAGAATTTGTATATTAGTAATTTGCTTATACTAGATATTTACCTACCTTTATTTTTGAGTAACAAACATAATCAACTAATATTAAAACTTGCATTAGTTACAGCTAAAGAAGAAGTCCTAAATAGATTATAGAATTGTTATTACGAAGACGCTAATTTTTTGTTATACTATATAATATTTAAAAAGAACATATAAATAGCATTTTTAATTAAAGCAATGTTGTAAAAAAAGTAATTCATTTTAAAACGTGTTATTTAATGTTATAAAATTATTATTTTAAAATTCCCATATATTTATAGCCGGTCTTATTGACAACGAATTTATACAAAATATTGCGGAAAACACGTACATCAAATTTCATTTAAATCGTCAGTTATAGATACATAATACATTTATAAAAATCAACAATTCTCAAATTAACACCATAAAAAAAAACTCTCACCTATAAATCAGTAATTGATTAACAATGTTTACACAAATAATATTTTAAAACTTGGAATACAACTGGCAAAACGCAAAGACAGCTTTACTTAAACTACACAAAATGTTTATTAAATCAAACTTCATAAACTTCGAGGTAAACCACATCTTGTCGTCAGGAAGTACTGATCTGTTTATAATATACAAACTTGTCAAGGTCAGCTGGACATTGAGGAGGTGTTACTTCCCGACATGTAACCTGTACCGATGTTTACAAATGGTATTAAACACATCTTAAACCAAATTATAGTTTGCATGTAAATCGGAATATTCCAAATTGAACGGTGACTGTATTCTATTTCATTTTGTTTTTGTTTTTTCACAGTTTACTCGCAAAGCTTGGTTTTCTTTAACAGTCAGCTTTCAATATTGATTTCCATCGTAAACTTTTACATTTTACAAAGAAAAATCTTTATCACGTGGTCAAACTTTGAGATATGTGGAGTCATTCCATAATAAGACAGCTCGAAATGTTGATTTTAATTGTACATTTAACAATCACCGAAGCGGTATTTTTCAGAAGCCGTTAAATTTTCTATCTTAGTTTTAGATTTATGTTTAAGAGTGTTTGAGAATTTCCGTTAAATATTCCAGTACCTTTAATTTAAAAAAAATAACAAAAACTCATACATGTGAAAACCATTACAAGTGGAGTATTACTTACCCAATATATGAAGTAGAGGGTAAGTATGGTAAGGTAAACATTTCGATTTTCGACATGTTGACCACTCGTTGACGTTGTTGTCTGCACATAAGCACGATAGCGGCCGCACAAATTTAAGAAAGAAATATGAAATTTGTTGTAGCGGACTCATATTGTGTTCTCATATTGAACCGTATTGAAATTCTAGACCATTCGTAAACCATTTAAATAAGTCACTGACAAAAGCATGAAATCTCCTTCACTCAGCCTCTGCATATCTTTATAATTTTAGCGACTCGTAAACCATTTAAATGAGTCACTAACAAAAGCATGAAATCTTCTTCACTTAGCCTCTGCATATCTTTATAATTTTAGCGACTCGTAAACCATTTAAATGAGTCACTAACAAAAGCATGAAATCTCCTTCACTTAGCCTCTGCATATCTTTATAATTTTAGCGACTCGTAAACCATTTAAATGAGTCACTAACAAAAGCATGAAATCTTCTTCACTTAGCCTCTGCATATCTTTAGAATGTTAGTGACTCGTAAACCATTTAAATGAGTCACTAACAAAAACATGGAATCTCCTTCACTTAGCCTCTGCATATCTTTAGAATGTTAGCGACTCGTAAACCATTTAAATAAGTCACTGACAAAAGCATGGAATCTCCTTCACTTAGCCTCTGCATATCTTTATAATGTTAGCGACTCGTAAACCATTTAAATAAGTCACTGACAAAATCATGGAATCTCCTTCATAAAATCGGGTAATTATATAGAATACGAAACTGAATATTAATGCCAATGAGCTAAATATAATAAATTATGAGGAGATACAATGCAATTAATTTTCACGTGTCATGATCAAATCATTTATCTCACAGTTTTATTTTAATGTTCAGATTTTGATTTAAGCGCTTTTTTCATACCTTCGACAATTTTCATTTTAAATAGAGTTTGATATAATTACATGGACAATTGCCATCCATGTTTTACTTAATTTAGTATGGAAATCGAATTATTGAGTCAATATACAAATAATTTTCAACGGCAGTCGTTTTGAAACAATAAATCAGATCTTTCTGATTTATGAGTTGGCCAAAGATATCGCAAAAAATTAATACATTAATTAAAAACAAATATGAAAATTCAGAAAGGATGCACGAGTGATCCATTTGTTAACAGTTAATACGTAAAAATATGTTAAATAAAAAGTAAAAAATCTCTGCTAGAAAGGTGACCTTTGAGTTCGTATAACTGATCCACAAGGATGTCATAACATAATTTAGACTATACTTACTCTATTAGTTTTTACTGGTATTGTGAAAGGTTAAAGACAGGATTGCCTCGTAACGTATCCATCATTGAAATCAAGACATCGACCTCATTGTAGCAACGTTATATAGTTTGAATTTGAATCTTTTTTGAAAAGATTATATACACATCTCTATCTATACTATTATATAAAAATCTAATGGTGTCTGTCTGTCTGTCTGTGTGTGTGTGTGTGTGTGTGTGTGTGTGTGTGTGTGTGTGTGTGTGTGTGTGTGTGTGTGTGTGGTGTTTGTTACTCAATCACGTAAAAAACTACTGGACCCATTGAGCTGAAATTGTACATGGACATTCTTTGGGTCCCTGGTTAACACATAGGCCTATTTTATTTAGAAATTCAATCGGGGCACTACCTCACTGGCCTTGAAAACTCCCTTAAGACTCAATTATCTATACTCCATTATATACTTGGCTTAATCAGCAGATAGTAAATGTGGTTTTAATCACCTCTAAAAGTCACTTTTAAACACATTTAAACAGGTTTATACGACAACACCGTACAAAGGACGGGTACTCTGCTAGTGCTAGATAAAAACTATTGTACTTGTTATTCGATTTAATACTATAATGAAAAATTTATAAGGCTGTTTATGTATGCCCTCTGAAATGACTCCAAGTAAAAGTGGACATTAAGCAATGCATAACTAATTAGTAAGAAACCACCAATATGCGACTTGTTGCCTTTCCTTAAAAGCCACTTCACACTGAAATTAGCGTATTTTGAGCGACGTCTTCGTATTGCGTCTTACGCGTAGCGCGTCTACCCGTTACTTGAACGAAGCCGTTCAGACCGACCAAAGATAGCGTAATTCGCATTTTGAAAAAAGAAGCTCGCCTTAGATTAGAGGCTGGGAGAAGCAAAAGAGAAGTGGCTAGAGAATTGGACATCAACGAGTGGAGGCCCTGAGAAAAAAAATTAAAAGCCGTAAGTTTTGCAAAAAAAAACCAACTCTCCGTGAGTGTTCCAGAGAACTGTAGCATGGCAAGAGCTACTGGGTTCAATAAAGTCAAAGTGTCAATGTTTTAATATTGCTGCCTTGACAAAAATTCTTGCTCATATGAAATTGAAAATGGATGATACAGGGTGTTCTACTGTTCCAAACATAACGCCAAAGGTATTGACCCCCCCCACTGGTAAAACAAACTGTATGTAAGACTTTCACCTCAGAAAGAGAGTAGACTGGTACAACAGTGTGTTGCATGAGTGCTACAGGAATTTTCGCACCACCAGCATTGATTTTTCTAGAAAAAGGATGAACCACCTTTTGTCAAAAGATGCTTCTAATGGACCTTTAGCTATTGTAACTGAGACAGGTTACATGAACTGACGTTTTTCTCGAGTGGTTTAAACATTTTTCTCAGCACGTCAAGCCATCAGAAGATGATCCGGTGCTACTCATTGCCGATAATCATTCAACACATTTTTCAGTTCCTGAAATTTTGTTCTGCCAAAAGAACCACACCACATCATATTTGTAACATTATACCCCCAAGCAACCCATATCGTCACGCCCACTATAGGCTTCTTTGTTCCTCTGAAAGCCACATATGCTGTGGAAGTAGAAAATGACTAGGACAGGTACTGCAGCTTACAGTCTTAGCAGGTGTATTTAAACAAGCCTACTTAAGAAATGCAAGAGTCAAGCTTGCAAAAAAAGCTTTTGAAGTAACGGGAATCGAACCGTTTAATCCTGATGTAATAGATGAGGAACGTTTTGCTCCATCACTAGTTACTGATAAGAACTTTGGAGGACTGTAACCATCCACTAGCACAACCCAAGTTTACCCGCGACCTTCTTATTGGTCATGGCAAGAATAGGTGAGAAATTCCATTAGCTCAACACAACCTGAAGATGAATATCCTAAGTCCGTTATTTGTCCAGGATGTGGAGGTTCATACATCGAAAACTAAGAATAGATAAAAGAATTTGATAGTAGGGTTGACTAGAATGAAAACATGGATAGTAAAGCATTAACAGATGAGTTAGTGAAAATGGAAAATTCTTTTAAAAAGGCTTTTTCTCTTTTTCTGACAATCAGCAAAGTCCAACCTTAGCTTCAGAAGTAATGCAATCTCAAAATGTAGTTGTGACACCTACAGTGATCCTCTTCCAGATACTTTCTTTACAATGTTAAATAATCATATCACAGATACTAATGGTGAAACAATTCAACCTAACCTAGAAGTTTATGCCAAGCTAAACCATCCTGCTGATGCATTTATAAATACGTTATTCATAACAGATGGTTATGATTTTAAAACTTATTCAGGTTTTTAAAAAAATTGTCTAAAATTTAAAAAAGGAATTCCTTGACCTATAGAATAAAATTTTTCAAATTTTAACTACTTACACTATGAGTTCTTTAACTTCCTGTATATTGAGACACAGTGATTTCAATGGTTTTCAAAGGAATTCTTATATTAATACCCAGCAGGCGTTGCTCACAAAACAGATCTCTGGATCATGATAAGAAGCTAAAGAATTACATAGATGAAATTAAATTTGACGCCGAAGTCATTATTTTAAAAAAATACAGAAGAAGAAATTACAGAAATAATATTTCTGTGTGTTTCCGGTGCAATCGTACGAGTAAAAAAAATTGAATACAGAGAACGAGTAGTCTTTCCAGCTTATCAAACAAAGCTCGACCTCATTAAAAAAAATAATGAATGGGAATAAAGTTAACTAATCTAGTGACCCGTAGAAAAGCCGTACACAAATAATTATTGTTCCTTGAAACTGTAAAATTTGTGAGCATATTCAAGAGCTGTTACATAGATAGGTCACAATAAATACATCATGCATATAAATTGTACAAACTGAGGGCTCAAAAACGTAATTCACAGTAGCTACGAACAAAACGCACCCACCCAATAAACACTCCTTATCAACAAAAAAGTTTTTATTTCTATTGTAAATTGTTTTTATTGTCATTTACTTTTAGGGACGCGGGGAGTCTATCAAATATAATAATTTCAACTTGAGCAGGATGTTTTTTGTGATAGGAAATCTATGCCTGTCACATATAAAATCCGAAATACCTTTTCTTTGTCTCATAAGAGTGAAAGTCATTATTATATACATGCTTGGTAGTGTTACGATTTCCAAATGCTCAAAGCATAAGGATGCCCTCAACATGATTCACTGTGCTTTAATTTAGAAATTTTTGTATTTTTTGTTTTGTAAAAAATTCCTCATAAATAATCCCATAATTTAAATTGGAGATTTATTACACAATAAATCACATGGGTGTTATTGTATTTGGAAAAATGTCTGAGTATAAACCATCCTGAAGTAATTTTATGGCACACATTATCTACAAGATCTGTCTAAAACTTAAGACCAAGACCCAAGATCTGTCTGGTTTTTTTTATCGATAATTAGACCCGAAAAAGTTGTCGCTTTACAGAAAGATATCACCCAAAAAGATGACCGGGCTTTGTGACCTAAGTCCCTTCTTTAAAAAAACCAGTAATTGGTCTCACTGGAATTTATTATAAGTTTTATTTTATTAAAATATTGACCCTTTTGGTAGAAAACTTACTCAACTTTATGCGAGGTTTTGCTACGAACGAGGTTTGTGTCATTTTAGAACTAAATAACGCTATCAATATTTAAAGAAAATGAAAAGTCCATTTAGTAAAAATAACACAAAACTAAATTATTCAGGTCCCTGGAGTACTCAAAATTTAAGAATAATATATTTTGACAAAATTCTATCCACTTTAAGATCGTGAATCATAGTTGTCATGTCTTGATTTAATCCAATTTAAGGGGATATCCGTTATACATACATTTTCCATTTAAAAAGTACATGAAAATCAGATCAAGATAAAACACCGAGAAAAAGTTTTCTATTTCCCAGTCCATGAGTCATAAAAGTAATAAGCTTCATTGCTGCATCAATTATTGAGTTATCACATCTAAAACAATATTGTCAATAAAAATTAATAGTTCCGTGTTGAGAATGACATAATTAGTTTAACAGAAAATGTGTTATGTTTGAAAACATGTCGGTTTAAGATTTTTTTAAACAATACGTATACATACACTCCAAAATTTAAAACAAACATTTAATTATGTTATTTAAAAATAACTAAGTTTAAAATACATTCCAAATAATAAAGTAATACTTGTTTTAAGTTAGAGTAAAATAGACACGTAAGCATGTTTAAAAGAAGATATTTAGAATTTATTTATTTATTAATTTTTTTAATTATTTTTTTTTATTGTAAAAGATTTAATTTTAGTTAATATGTTTGAATAATAATTATTATATGTAACACTTCTTTAATAAAATTTAGTATAAAATTAATAAAGAAAATCGATTTCATTCCTCCATTAAATAAAGAATTCATTTAGTTACACAACTGCAATTATAACGTTTTATATAATTGAATATACATTATTGTAACATTTGCTAAACCTGAAACAAAAAGAAAGTAAATTGACATTCAATTTCTGCCAATTACAGTCAGTGCTGCGTTAAAGGTCACGTCTATTGTTACTGCAGGAGTTTTGTTCTGTACTCTGCATAATTAAACGAAATAACCCCTTTTTATCAGAAAGCAACATTTAACTGTCCAGTTGTCAATTTACTTCCGTTTCAAGAGATTATGCCTTTGTTAAGTACTAGTTTAACATCAATATATTAAAGTATAATCTGATTTTAGTTTGAAGAACATAAAATATTGTTTTTATTTTATTTGACTTCTAATATATAATAGTTAATATAATGAATTATATTATTGCGTATAATTTCAGTTGAATTTTAACAGTCTACTTTTTACCTTTTTGATATAACATGTATAAACTAAATAAGGTAGACGGTAGACACTTCATATATATATATATATATATATATATATATATATATATATATATATAGTTTTTAACAATCAATGCTTAAGTGTTTCAAATGATAAAGTCTAGACACATTTAATTGAGTGTGTTTTGGAAATTTACCACAAACATATTTTTGTTATTTTAACGTCAACCAGGCTTTTTGCAAGTTCGAGCTTCACATAGCTAGATATGCAACATAACCTTCTGCTAACGCTTTTCGGATAAACTACATTCTAAATAGCTATCTACGCCTTCTAAAACTTGAGTAACTAAATAGCTTTTGAAAATGGAGTTGACTCAAAAAGTGTCAGAAGTTCTAGGAGTGGTAGAAGAATGTATACGTCCTAGCAGAAACGTAGATTAAAATAATAATTTTAACCACCTTCTCTTGGGAATTTAAATGGTGGTACCATATATGATAACCCCCTACCTCAGTCCGTAAAAATATATACAAATGTCTTACAAAAAAGTAGTTCACCATAAATACATAAAGTGTAGGAAGATATTTAATTTAAAAGATTTGAAACATATTCCGAAACATCTGTGTAATAACTGAAGATATCAGTTACATTCACATATATTTATATTTATAAGTGTATGTGTAAGTGTATTGGTATATATATACACCAATGTGTGTGTGTGTGTGTGTGTGTGTGTGTGTGTGTGTGTGTGTATGTGAGTATACAAGGACTTCACAATACACCGTAGAGGGTTATACAGGATCGCATTCTACCCATCCAAATAAATGAAAAATATTCAGTAACTTTTTCGAATTCGTTTTAATTTAGTTGCAATCAGACATTTTGTTGTTTTACAAAAACTCGCTGCAACTTCAGAAATATATTGAGTTATATATGTTATAAGCATTTTTTAAGTTGTGATTTACAAGTGTACCAAACAAAAATAATTTATTTTTATAACTTTCAAAATGGCGGCAGTCTAAATTTTTTTATCGTCCTATATTTCATAAAACCTTAAATTTAAAATATTGTACAAGAGAAAACTTTGTTTTTTTTTTAACGACAAACAAAATGGTTTATTTGATATTTTCTGTATGCCAATGGACAACCAAATAAAATACTAAAACATAATTTCTTGGTAGTTGTCTACAACAACAAAGATTAGTCTAGAACCAAAATATTTTGGAATTCTAATACTTTTAATAAATATTATAATAGAATCTATTGTTATGAAATGTATTAAATATTCAAATGTGTCTTAAACATTTCAAAATTCCAACTGATTCAAAAATTCTAAAATTTTACCAAGATTTTAAAGTATAAATTTAACTATTCCTTATTTATTAAAATCTGTTGACAAATAAAGTAATTACGATTGTTTAGAATTAAAAAATTTTATTAATAATAATACAAATTAATGAAATTATACATTAAAATATTATTCTATCAGTAGAACAGGGGTAGAAACGTTTCACTTTAAATTAAATGTTCAGTGTGACCTCCATTGTTGAAAACGCACTGTTTAAGAGCTAGAAACTTTTCTGTAAATTATAAACAATTATATTAAATTATACAACAATGTAACTGATAGTTTTCTCTTTTTTGAATGACTTTGTTAGAAACCCAATTCACTCACTGATCAACTTACTAATTATCAGCTGTTCAACAATAACTGTCAATCACTAACCAGCTGCTTTTTTAAAAAAAAAAAACATTTACTATTCAAGGTTAAGAGTTGTTATTATTCAAAAACTTTACACGTGTACAAATGTATTAGCTTTTGAGATTGAAGTTATCCATTTATTAAAACATAAACATTTGAGTAAGATAGTTTTATTTTAATTAATATCTGGAAGTTGTTTCCACTTAAAACTTTAGCCCTAAACTTTGCTTCCTTAATAAAAAAAATCTCAGTTCAACTGTTTTAAGTATTGAAAGTTGAAGTCTAAAATCTTGTTTTTCACATCTTTAATCTTCAGTAGCTCGTAAACAGTTAATGTATTAAAAAAATACACAAGAACAATAAATATAATCATTATGTGTAATCTCGAAATAATGAAAAATAGGTATTTTTATTAAAAAAATTTTAAGTTAAAATCATATTGGAAAAAATTATTGATAGCATCCAAATTTAAAAATCCCCAAACAAGACAAAATAAAAGTTCAGAGAAGATTCCATTTGGATCCTTTTAATATATAAAATACTTTACAAGTAAACCGATGGCTCACTCATACCATTCACGTTGTAAATTTTGTGGTTACTTTATGATTGGTAATTTTATATGGAGTTAGAAGTCATCTCTATCGCAATGCAGATATAACATCGCAATACCTATTTGTTTAGCTTAACTAGTTTCATTTATATGATCAATAAATTAAATGTATACATGCTTTTCCAATTTAAAAATAATAAAATATCTTGACGAAAATATGTAACAGAACAAATAACATTTATTGTAGCCACTAACATTACATAGTTTTTTTATCAATTGGTGAAATTCCATAATAAGTTAAATAATATAAATATAAATTTCACAATTCAATAGTATTTACAACGTCCAACTTGTGTACCAATGTCTTTACTAAGAATGTGGGGGACGCAATGCATGGAAGGGGGACTGAGCTTGGACTACCTGAGAAGGTAAATAAATGAATTGACAAACTTGATAGGATGCTGACAATGTTTTTAAAAAAGGAGATGGTTAAACACTTGTTCATTGGTGCTGGACGCCTGATAATAGAGAACAGAACTGGTGATTTCTAAAATATTTAGATAATTAAATGTCCTACGTTTTTGTTCCATATGTAAAACTTTGACGTTTTAAGTGGGATTAAAACTATGACCTGAATCTAATAAATGGTAAGAAAAATTTGAATGTGTTTTACCATACTTACAACAATATTCGTATTCTTTTGTTTTATTTTTAATGGACCTACCTGTTTCACCTATGTATTAACTATTACATTCATTAGATGTAGCTAATCAGGTGTTAAAGTGAGTAGGAGTATATTGGTTGTCATGGTACCTTAATTTGTTATTTACGATATTATTTATTCTTCTTCTCGCTTTCTGAGTGATACGAGATTTATTAGTATGGAATTTTTAAAAGTATGCCCACTCTGATATAGCAAAGAAGATTATAAGAACTTGTGGTACTCTTGCACTGAATTATTTTTAAGTTAAAATCATTCTTTGGCACATTATAATAGGTTTGTTCCAACACAGAATCATAGAGTAGTCGACTGATTCGCGATTTATTTACTGCGCACGTACATTTCTTATTTCCGTTACATTTTTTCGTTTCTCTTAATTCACCGAACCACAAAAATTTACGTAGCGAGGGTGAAGAAGTATTCACTCCAAAAGTGTAAATGTTATATTAGTAATAATTTCTATTAACTTGATTTATATTGATAATTTAGAGTTATATATTAATCCTACTAAAATGTTGTTAATAATTAGAGAAAGTTCTGTATGTTTAAGTGTTTCTCATTTGAAGTATCTTTTGTTATGCCGCAGTTAAAATTTGTAATGTGAGGTAAATTTTAGTAGTGGCGAGTAAAGCTTTAAGGATTATACCAAGTATTTAGTTAAAATAAAGTGATAAAATAACACAGGGATTATAATAGCAAGAGTTTATATAATACAATTTAGTACGTACAATAAAATAGTCTTAATATTAATTGGTTCTCATTTATCACTCTATTTATAATAGCTACTGTGACAATTTAAAATATTAATAAGATATTGTTATTAATAATGAACATCTAAAGTAAATGAATGGGTCTGATAAAAACAATATATTTACGTCAGTATCAAAGGCGTGGAACTATAAATGGAAGGGTGGTCATGTAATCTGCCTAATACATCACTAGACAGTCGAGTTTTGAGTGATATTTGATGTAGTCCTGACTTAGTATGTGATTTATTATTCGTCAGAAGTTGCAAAATATATTCAATATAAAACTAGGTGTCTAATAAAGCCACGGGGTGACATCAAATATGTTTAAATGGTAAAGTCATTCTACATACGTTGGTAAAGTTTCGATTGCAAAGGAGATCGAGGATGGTTGTCCCAATGTTTGTAAATGCATTTTTGTTTTATTATTAAAACAAATGTATATCTTAAAATGTAACTAAAGCTACTTGTACTAAATAGAGTCTAAATTTAAAAGTTCTGCACGTTTAGAAGTACAATAACATATATTTTTATATAAAAACCTTGTAGAACCTTACAAGCTCTCCCAGTACTGCGGTTGGTTGTCTCAAATAGTGGGGTTCATTGTCCTATGAAATTTAAATAAATAAATATTCATTTAGTTATAATTAGATTCTTAAAAAAAAAATAAAATAAAATAAAATAATCAAATGTCTGTCTCAGATTTATTTGAACACATAAAACGTTATGTGTACTTTTTAACATAAAAGTATACATTATACCAAACAAAATATTGTTAAGAAACATCATTCAAGGTGTCATTCAACATCATATTGCATAGTAAAAATACAAATATTGAACAATTAAAAAATATATGTAGTCTTTTTATCCTTACATGAAAATACACTCTCACAGTTAGGGCAAACAAAAATGAGGATAGCAAGAGAACACCCTCTTAAATTCTAAACATTGCATCCTCTGTTCGTTTGGTCTACAGTCAGAGTATAGTTGAATTGAAACCAAAAAATAACACTCGCAATTCTCACTATCAGAATTCCTTATTTCCATATTATATTTTGATTTTTTCTTTTGTTGTTTTCCTTCGTTTATTTTAGGGTCTCATCCTTTATTTAGGAGAGTCGCTTATGCCCATCACTGTTAATTTTGTTTTGTATTTTTCTTTTAATAGCTGCTGTTTAAGTAGATTCGTTTAACATTTTTTCTGTAGTTGTTTAAGCTTTCTCCAGCTCAAAAGCCATCTTAACAATGTACCGTTCGGGAAGTCGTGCTCAGCTCTGAAATACCAGAAAATGAACGGTCATGTTCAGTGATGGAACTTTTAGGTTATGTTGGTTTCTGAGCTTACCTGAGTTCACTATTTACAGATAATAAATGACAAAGCAGATTAAAAAATAACAAGCTAATTTATTTTTCTTGAAAAGAATATACATTATTATTTAAAAAAAAGTTAATACGCCCTTAGATAATAAAAAAAATTATTTAATGAAACCCTTTAAAAAAATTTTTTTAACAACAATGAAAAGATCCCACCCCAAAAACAAAAATTTAACAAACCCTCCCCTTTTTTATTCAAAATTACAAAAATCTTATTTTCACAAAAATGAGTTTTAATAAAAATTTATATTAAATATAACAAGTAAAAAAAACAAAAAAAAAAAACAAGTAGAAGTAGTTTACATAATATCTTAGTTAATTAGTTGGCCAACAGTAAAAAAAAAAACTTATTTATATAAAAGTTTCAAAAGGTTTTGACGTCAAAATTTAATTTTGAAAACTAACCTTTTTGGGATCCTGAAGCTGAAAGTTTGCTAGTATGTCCCATCCTAAATAAAAAAATAAAAAAAATTAAAAAGAGTCTTATTTGCCTTAGTAATAATTTCACGACATTTCACAGACAGCTAGTTTTTTGTTGGGCGACGACAAAATTTCACTCAGCTTCGTATAATAGACCTTAATGTGGCCTCATTCTTCGACCAGTTAAGAACTGTATTCACAAATACAAAGGCAGACATTAGTAAGGCAGACAACTTGATTTTTCATGCTTTAAGATAAAATTTAGGTTCATGTTAGATATTACTCTTATTTCTGAAGCTACGTTACAAAATTTTGATTAGGTTGTATGACAAAGATATTTCTATTATAAATTTATAAGGATTTTAAATTGAACTTAGAATACAAATTTTACATGAGAACAAAATCTTAAAGCCTAACTCAGAAATACAATTATTTAGAATAATGAACTCAAGATGTAATTTTTAATTATATAATGGTTATGAATTTAGCTAATGGAATTTTGATTACCTGGAACAAAGCGAGGTGGTGCCTGAATTTAAGACAGGCCCTGACGGCACTACGAAACCTTAAGACATATTATTTTTTGAAAAAGTTCGAAATGATAAATGAAGCACGCACACACTTTAAATTTATGTCATCTCTATGATTAAGACCTTTTAAATCACCTTAAGCACATTTCTAAATTTCAGAATTACATCACAAGAAGAAAACGTGTGTCGGATCACATGTTGTAAGAAAGTATCGTACAAGAAAAGAAGATTTAGGCTTCACAGTACCGAGCGCATGCGCTGAGCCATATCAGCTATTATATCAGCCTGTTATATCACTCTTGCCTTAGTAGGTCTTCCAAAGTGCAGTTTCATTTGAACTTTAAAAAACGTTACAACTATGTGTTGGTCAAATTAGCAGATTTCAGTTTTTTATGTGTTTTCTTATTTGTTTTCCGTGTTTTCTTATTCTCATGTCTTCAGGGAAATATTAACAATCTCTTATTCAATTCATTACACCCTGCGATTGGTTATTTTGTGGAGTGGCTGTTATTGTTTACAGAATTGTCATTATCTTGTATAAAATTTGTTCTATGCATCTGTTCTTCTTGGAACGTAGGCTTAGTTTCTACATCTGTCTTTGAAACATCATTCCTTGCATTTGAATCATGTCTATACAGATGAATATAGGTAATACTAGGTGTCAATTGTTATTAAGGAAAATATCCCTTTTGAAAGGAAATATTCTTGTAGAATTAAAGCCTTAATACTATTTTTGGTAGTCTCAGCTAGATGGTATAAAGGATTAAGGATCATTATATACATTCATGGTCTGGTCTGGATTTTTTAACATCCAGTCATCACAAGGTGAGTTATTCAGTTTATTGAGTGGTTCGATAACGGAAATATCAATATTCTGAATATTCTCCAGCAGGGAGTGTGGAGGCTGAATATTCTCCAGCGGGGAGCGAGGAAGCTGAATATTATAAAGCTAGGAAAGGGGAGGCTGAATATTTTCCAGCGGGGAGCGAGGGGGCTGAATATGTTCCTAGCTCCTCTCCTATTTCTGTAGTATTTCTCGAGCTCCATTTATTATTATTTTTTTTTTTGGTTTAAAATCAGCCAGTTACACGTTTTATTAAAATGTTACCAGGCGACTTGAATTATCAAAAGTTGGAACCAACTGGTAACAATGTTTAATAAAAAAAAAGACAAATTATATAATTAACAAAGCCAAAATTTATTAAATTTAAACGGAAATTTCGACGGATCAGATTTTACCATTTACAATTAGGTAAATACCAGCTTAAAATTACTTGACATCACCAAAAGCTTATCCATGAATAAGATTATAAATTGAATCTTCTTTAAAAAAAAGTTTACATGCCCTTAGTTAGTAAACAAAAATTAACAATTAAACTTTGACATTTATCCCCCCTTTTTATACAAACTGTTATAAAAGAAATTAACAATATAAAAAGATTTTATAATCAAAATTAAAATTTTAGTTCAAAAGGTAGATTAATTCTAACAAGTTTTCATCATTAAATTACTTATAAAATATCATTATTTTGTTTATTAAATTTCTTACATTCTAGGTTGGCCAACTAATATAATATATATATATATATAAAAAAGGAAATTTGTTTATAATATAAAGGAAATTTTTAAATATTGAAATTTTTTAAATAGTGAAATTTTTAAATATTGAAATTGTTAAATAATGAAATTCTTTTAAAGATTGACGTCAATTTTTGTTTTATTAATTTTGAAAATAACCCCTTTGGGGCTGTTAGGACCGAAAAGTTTGCATGCAGCTCCACCCAATATATATTTTATATTATAAATAATTACACATTATTACACATAAACAGTAAAGGACATATTGTTAAACAGAGTTCAGTTCCAAAAATATATATATAAGAACAGGTTGACAATTAGAGTTAGTATTTTAGATGAAAATCATTTTATGGTGCACTTAGCGACGTTTCAAGTTTTTTTGTTATAAACATGTCTCAAACAGTTAGGTAGAGTCTTTTAACAGGCATCCTATTTTGCTGCATAAACTTGCAAAATCCAGCAAACTAGGACCAGCTTTTGCTGTTGGAAAGAAACACAGGTCTGATAGAGATTTATGCAATCTTATACATGTAATAGCACAAGTTTTCTCTTATTCAAAATGCTTTGTTATTTCATCAAAATCAAGAAAATTATCGGAATTACAGAAATCCAGAAAAGATTATAATTAAGTCCTTTTAGTTGTTAATAATAATAGTATATGAATATCTTGATTTCTGTTTGAAACAAAGACTTATAACAAGGGTTAGAAATTTTCTAAAAACAAAGACTCTGGTTCAGAAAAACCTTTTTTGCTAGTTTTTTTTGATATGATCAAAAACTTAATATTTTGACTGCTTAAGATTTAATATGACTGCTCAATACTCAAAGTTTGACTACCTAAAGTTTACATTTAGATTCTGTAAAGTGTCTTTTAAAGAAAGGAAATGCTTTTATAAGTTATTAAATTTCAGTAAAATTTTGAATACTACAAGAAAATACTAAACACATATTTCAATAAACAAAGTTTAAAATATTAACAAATTTTATAGTATAGCAAAATCTGAGAAATAAGGTACCTGGACTGGTTGTGAAGTGCTGAGAAATTTTGAATAGAAGCACACGCCGTGTTTTATTAAAAACAAAACTCACTGAGACATTATCTCTACACTTCTAAAACACTGACATCCTTAGAAAAACACTTATTGCATCGTAACGATTTTAGAATGATTTATCAAATTATTATGACGAGAATTGTAGAGCTTTTCACAAATGAAGGCTGATTAGATTTTGGAACGACATGTTCTACTAGGTTGAAGTGAAGTGAATAACGGTATTTTTAGACTGGACGTTATCCGGTGATAGAAAGAGAGAGATATATCATGCGATAGGTTTCTACTTTGGCCTCCAGGTGACACTAGCTATCGGATGCAGGTATATGAGGCAAGGCGGGGGTGGACGGTTGATAAATTTAGTACAGATTATTAAATTAATTTGTATGTAACGCTACAAAAACTTGACATTACGTCCAAGCTAGTAACTTTGACAGTTCTAATGGACATCGTAGGAAGTCTTATAAAAATATATGAAACACTACAGCCACCTAATTTTTGGAATTGTTATGGGATTGGCTGTAGTTACTGGGTATCTACTTTCCGTATTTGTCTTGTTGATCTCCGGTGCTAGCAGAATATACGAAAGTAACACCATTTCATCTGTTTCGCTAAAGTACATTTTTTTTAAATAACGTTCTTTCAGAAACAAAAAACAAAACAAAACAACTGTATGAATATTTAAAAGTTCGACTTTAAAAATCTTTTTAAGATATCTGGTTAGTGTACGATGATTATTATTATATTCAGGCGCAGCCTAACGCTACAATTTAGCTAAAGATCATTTTTATTAAATAACATACGTCCAGATAAACAAAAACAAACAAACAATTATATGATTATTTAGCGGTTCATCTTTTAAAATATTTATACGTTATCTGGTTAGTGTACGATAATTATTATTATATTCAGGTGCAGCATTTCTAACGCTACGATTTCCCAGTTTAATCACTATTGGAGCCCTCAACGTTACTTATGGAGGTACTTTCCCCCATTCAATATTCCTTTTAAATTTACGAAATATGTTTCCTTATATCAGTAGAACATACAACTTTTATAAAAAATATAGTTAGGTTGGTTGCTATATAACCCTAATGCCCCATTTTTGAGACAACCTTCCCCGATCCGCCATTTTGTACAATAACTCTAACCTGAGCCACATTGAAAGTTACGACATGACACTATGGACGATACGGGTGCTATACACGATACAAACGCTGCTCAGGTTGTCACACAGAAAGTTACGACATGACACTATGGACGATACGGGTGCTATACACGATACAAACGCTGCTCAGGTTGTCACACAGAAAGTTACGACATGACACTATGGACGATACGGGTGCTATACACGATACAAACGCTGCTCAGGTTGTCACACAGAAAGTTACGACATGACACTATGGACGATACGGGTGCTATACACGATACAAACGCTGCTCAGGTTGTCACACAGAAAGTTACGACATGACACTATGGACGATACGGGTGCTATACACGATACACGCTGCTCAGGTTGTCACACAGAAAGTTACGACATGACACTATGGACGATACGGGTGCTATACACGATACAAACGCTGCTCAGGTTGTCACACAGACAGTTACGACATGACACTATGGGCGATACGGGTGCTACACACGGTACAAACGCTGTGTGTGTTTCGTAAGTAAAACTATAGTGATCATGTTATTTTGGTTAAATACTTTTCTCATTTTGTTATTGCCTTTATTGTAAAGTTATGCCTACATCATAGGTCATAACAGTTGTACAGTGTTTCGCTGTTCTATAACAATAAACAATTATCAACTAAATATATAGAGATAATGTTTATAATATATTAATTTTACTTTTAATCGTCCAAACAGAAATTCTCAAAGGGACGATAAAATATAATATGTTCATTTTTCTAAATCTAGGCAAGATTCAAAATGTCAATGGTGGACATGAATGTGGTAACAGATCAGTATTTAATTCATTGTAACATATATATATATATATATATATATATATATATATATACGACAGTAATTGATCTAACAACTAAATAATAACAAACAGAAGTCATAGAATGTTAATAAACTTTTTAAATACAATATTATATTAAAGTGAATATTTCAACAAAGTATATTCACTTGAAATACGAAACAATTGTTGAAACTTGAATCACCATATGAAAGAAAACACAATATTCACATTATTTTATTGAATAAGTCATCATCTTTTGAGTGTTACTGAACTTATAAAATTTCAAAATATTCTTTAAAAAAGTAACGTTCTTCCTTAATATTAAATTTATTCTAATTTCTTTATATTTTTAGTTTTATTATTAGCCTAATAGTTAAAAACTGTTAAAAAACCCTACCTCTAAAGATCAAATTAAATATATTCTTAATATTGATATCAACATTACATTAGATTTTGCATTTACCTTTTATTAACAACTTATATTTTTCGTTAATTAATTTTTGAGAATAGATATTTGTACAACTAATTTCTTTTATATTATAAACTTAACACTTATGAAATGAATGAAATTTAATAATAATACTTTTATAATGTACTTTACAAATCATTATCGTTCAAGTTAAATTTGAATTTATATATGTTTTGATTGAGTGATCAATATTTTAAAGATAAAAATGCCATAGCCTACAATAGAGGAAAACATATTATAATTAAATTTACATTGTATATTCTTCCACCGCTGTTCGTAGTGAGCGATGACAGGAATTCAATTATTTATCGATGCCATTATGTAAACTCAACACCCTGGACTTTGATGGATCGCTCTGCAGCATTGATTTAGCTCCCGCCTATAAGAAGTCGTAGCTTTTGAAGTAAGATAGTGGAATAGAGCAGCTAAACATCCTACAAGGTGTGGATATATAATATGGGGACTACAACTCATAAAATAAACTTAGATCATTTCACGCAGATGCAAATTCATCTGTACTCAAGTATGTACTTTTGTCTCAGTTTTAAATTTGTTTGTAATACTTTTCAGTTCCTTAAAAACATAATTACATTGTTTTGTTATTGTTTTATTTATACCCAACAAAGTATTTAAAATTTCCAACATAAAAACATTTGACGGACAATCTGTAAAATTCTCACCCAAATGAAGTGGTGGGAAACTATATATTTATTTCGTCTATAGTGAGTGTAATATATAGTAGGAAAGAGAAAAATTGCGTCCGAAAAATTTGACATACTCTTTCGGCGATTAAGGTTTCATCTATTATCGTTTAAAACACACTGATAAGTCATTTAAAAATTATTTGTTTGATGAATGTTATTTTGTTATGTGGTTATTCATATAAGATTAATAAATTGTTAATGTAATATATCAATGTTTTAATGAGTAAAATCTATTCATGTAGAACTAAAAAAGTTACTTTTGTTTTTGATATGGTTACAGAATTAAATATTTTTATACATGTCACATGGCACCTACTCGCGGGGTTTTATTTAAATAGTAGACATTGATATACCAATTATTTGTATACGATTGAATAATATAATATTTGCGTTTAATACGAATATCAAATAAATACATAAATAAATTATATATATATATATATATATATATATATATATATATGTGTGTGTGTGTGTGTGTGTACATTAAAATTGTGTATTGTATTGTGTATATAATGTAACCATGTAAATATGTCCATGAAGTATATCTCAACAGTACTTAAAGGATAACAGTAATACATTTTTATTTCATTTCAATTATTTTAATGATTTACGTTTTTGGTAATATGATATTCACTTTCTCTGACGTAATCATCAATTTTATGTTCATCTCACAGCGACTACAATGAATTACTGACGACTAGCACGAAAAAGACGCTTATATCGAAAATAAGTCAAGAAAGATTAATGTAATTAACTAAATGTATAAGTATATATATATATAATATATGTATATATAATATATATATTTTATATATATATATTCAATACATATATTCCATTTATATACATTACATATATATATATATGTATATATATATACTGTATATATATATATAGTCTATATATATTCAATACATATATTCCAATCTTTAAAAAAAAATGATAACATGAAGATAAATTGTAATCTAACAGTTTTGAAGGGTTTTATTCATGTTTCAAATCCTGTCAAACAAGCAATAAACTTTTTAATATTTCAGTTGATGCACTATCTTACAGCCATTTTCTCCGAACAAATAATAAAACAGAAAATAATAAATCCTCACTCGTGTATATATGTATATATATAATATATATATATATATATCAAATAAAACACAATTTTTCTTTTGTAAAATTCTATAATTTATTTGGTCTAGCCGACCATGGTTTCGCCAGTTACGGCATTGACGAGGCTCTTACAAGACTAAATAAACTGGCGAAACCATGGTCGGCTAGACCAAATAAATTATAGAATTTTACAAAAGAAAAATTGTGTTTTATTTGTTAAAATGGAATTCTATCAAGTACCGTCGGTCATCAGTGTAAACAATATATATATATATATATATATATATATATATATATATATATATATATATATATACATTGCTTTGTGATTGTATAAGTAGATTTGATTGAATTACCAAATATGTATTTGTTACGTACATGTTATATTTTGTAAAGCCTATTTTAACATTTTAAAGTTATTTTATTAATATAATTCAGATACATCAGACTTAAATTAGATGTATGCATGTATGAAGTAAAAAGGCCAATAGCTACTGCATGTTAGATGTATGGAACATTTTAGAACAAACAATTATCACAAAAGGAGAATAACTTTCAACCATTACCTATCTATCAAGCACTAGAACTTTATAATGAACAATATTTACATACAATTAATGCAATCAATGCATTATATGACTGGTTGTTGTGTGATTCATAAAATAAATAGACTATAACTCGTAACGAATTAGTAAAGTTGAATTTGTATAATTTTATTGTAAGACAGTATAACGAGGTGTTGAATCTTCAGCTTTATTATTATTTTCTTTGTCGTCCTTTAGGTAGTGTTTTGTTAACAAACTGTAACAAATATCACTTTAGTAAATAGCTATTAAGCTATGTACATAATATATAACATTTGATGTATTGTTGGTTACATAGTTTAATGTAATGTGTATAATAACATCGCTTTAATTCATGAGAAATGCAATGACTCAGGCATAGTGGTTTATTAAGCTTTCATATGAAGGGGTGTGAATAATTGATAGACTTGAAAGCATGATGAATTAGTACCCCAGAGTTTAACTAACATTTAGTGGTTATATGTAAACTAATATATTATCATAGGTTTATTAAAATATTGTAAAGTAATGAAAATCTTATTTACTAATGTACATCAGATAAAATAATAATTAACTCAGTTACATTATTGAAATTTTATTTAAATGCTTTTTGTTTTGTTATTTAAATGAAATTAATTTTTAAATTTGATTGAAAATGATCATATTGAAATCAGTATATTAAGGTACAAAATTGAAGCTGTGATACTTTCAAGATAATAAAATCGGTTCGATAAATTTGCATTTAATATATTTGTCTTTTTGTTGAGCATTGTTCAAATAAAAAATAAATAAATATGTGTTCTTAGATTTATATTATGTATGTATTCGTTAAAAACTAAAAATACAACTCTAATAATATTTCAAAACAGGATTACCATTTACAAACAAAAGATATCCATTTTTGTAAAAGATATCATTTACAAACAAATGATAATTCTTTTAACTAATTGTAAAAATATACTTTTTATAATTTCCTTTTTAATTAAATGTTAACAAAATAATAATATCGTTTTAATACTTCTATCTTTTTATTACCAAAATGAATTAACATTTTTTGAGGTTTTTCAATTATTCCAAATTTGAACCAATTTAATTTTAGTATCTGTACTATGAGGACTCAGTAGGCTAATTGAGTATGACTTTAAAGTATTATGTGACTTAAGTGGTGATTTGTTATGTTTTGGTTTGGGAATTGATTTTAATCTAATCGTCTGTCTACAAATTAACAATGTATTCATTTGATAGGTGAGGACGAATATGCCTTTTGTTATATATATATATATATATATATATATATATATACACACACGATATTTTTTACGTTGCATGATATAGGTTCCTTTCGCCGTGCCTACTTTAGTTTTGGATTTAATCCATTAAATTTTATAATTCATTATCACAGATTCATTATTTTTTTGAGTACACAGTGATCGAGTCTTACCATTGTAATGTTTTTATTTTAGCTGTCCGGTGTTTTATTACATTACTTTACATTTTAAGTTTTAACAATTTTTTATTTTATTTATAGCTCGACAAATTCGTTGCGACTAGTTACGATATCCTCAAATATTAGTTTCCAAAAATGTTGAAATAAATCTCCAATCTAAAATGATTCATTTGTTGTGAACAATGTTTTTGGAATATCACGTTGTAAATTGACTTTAGACTATTTACAAGGAGTGGGTATATTTAGAAACATAATCTATAGTTAATAAATAATGTTTAATCTTGAAACAAAATAAATATGTACCAAGTTTTTATCAAGGTAAATTAGGTAAAGTATGTTCAATTAAATTGTTTTTGCAGTAATTTCTTGCATAACTTAGACATGGTTTACATTTTGTAATCACATCTTTTTAATGTGGGGTCAGGAAATAACAAAAAAAATACTTTCAATGTTTTTGTAATACCTAATGTGTGACATGTAATCTTTTCAACTTTTGTTTTCTTTCTTCTAAATTAGATTAAACCTTTACATATGTTAGTCCAGTTCTCCTGCTTAAAAGTTTTAAGTTATAAAACAAGTAAATGTTTTTTGTTTGATATATATATATATATATATATATATATATATATATATATAACAATAGAATTGATAAATAAATTGATTAAAGTACTTTTTGGGTACCTAGTACAATGTAAAGTACAGTCTACAATGTAAAAACCATGACGTAATAAGTAATTTAATTTAATAGTGAAATTATGAATACACTGGAAAAAACAATATTTCCAATATGTTATGGAAACAGTGGATTTAATGTCAGTCAGTACCTTTATCGAAAACCTGTTTCTACATTCAATATATTTTGCAACTTTGGATGAATAATAAATCACATACTAAGTCAGGACTACATAAAAAATTACTCAAGAGTCCAAGGTCTAGTGATGTATTAGGTTCGTTACATTGACCACACTTCCATTCATAGCCTATGTTTTGATAATGACGTTGATATATTGCTTTAATCAAACAACATTGTTGACTTTGGATCTTCATTATTAATAACAACATGTGATTTATGTTTTAATTGTCATAGTGTAACCTGTGAGAGCGTGGGTGATAAATGAGAAACTACAAAATTAAAACAATTTTTTTACTTATGAACTTGCTTAAATAATTAAATTAATGAGTAAGACAAAGAAAGGTTAGTGTTTTGTGTCTAAACGAATATTACTATAGTGTACGTTTTATGTTGAATTAGGTAGCCATTTAAAAAATATTGGACTTTTCCCCTTAATTCTATTTATGTTTAAATATTGTTTAGTTGTTCTAGTAATTTTTTTGTTTAGGACACACACTTTTCTCTATAAAAGAAATCTAATTTAATTTGTACTTTAATCGGGAGAAAATGTAATTACGTTGAGAATGTTGTTTATATGGTTTAACCAGACAGTTATATTTGTATTTAAGAATTAAGACATGACGATTTGAGAGTATTAATCAGTTACGATTGTCATGGGATAAACCAGAGCATAAAAAAGTGAAATAACACAAAAATAACCTAGAAATCTAGGGACACGTTTAAAACTATAATCCATGAAAGAATAGCGCTGTGTTTAGTAACAAACTCTTAGTCAACCATTCTGTCATAACCCTAAGATAGAAATCCATAGTCACCTCTCTTCTGATTTCCTCCCTTCTTCTTCTTCTTTTCTTAGAGTTATATTTCTTTTTTATAATCATATACTATTTAATTTCATAAATATCACTGAATTTGAACTTACTTGTATAATATATATATATATATATAAATAAATATATATATATATACATATATATATATATACATATATATATATATATATATATATATATATATATATATATATATATATTATAACAAATAACACTTTTACACATTTAGATTTTAACTTTCTCTTTAATTATAAATTTAAGTTTTAAAATCATTAAAATCACAATAAAAAAACCAATTATTGTCCAAATTTGATGCACTTAATAAATTATACAATCAACATCTTAACCTACTACTTATTCTAAGTACATAGTTAAATATAAATTACTAATTCTACAATTTCTTAACCTAAAATAAAGAAATAAGAGTGCATCAGAATTTTTACTTTTGAATTTTTTTTACTTTTAATTACTTTTATAAAATGATCCGGCTAACTGAAATTTATTATTTATTTTCTCTTTATGGGTTCGTTAGGTTCTTTGGTGACTATAATTTACATATAAAATAGAATTTGGTGGTAGTTTATTTAATTGAGATTATCCATTAATAATTAGTACTTATCGGTTTGGAAGTTTTATCACAGCTCCAATGTCCCTGGTTCCTTGCACGTGGTTCCCGTGTAGACTGCCAGTAGATGGATCGATTTGCCTTAATCTTTTTGACGAATCTTCTTTTCTTCTTACACTTGTGTTCTCACACAATTTTGTGACGACGATTACTTTTAATTTATTGTATGAATATTCCTGTTCAAACACTTTTATAACGACGCTATTTCTCTCACACTTTTATGACGACGACTCTTTTAAACTTATAAACGACGATTATCTTTCAACTATTCTTAGGAGATTATTATTAAATACTTATACAAAAAAAACGACGCTGTTACTATTTAATTTTGACGGTTGATTTCGGCTAAATCTTTCATAACGATCTTCTTTTCTACTAAAGAAACACTTGCTCCGGAACTCCCTTCTTCAGTTAACAACCAAAAGGAACCTCTTGCGCTTCTCTTCCACCCCTATTTATAATGTTTATTTTTAAACACTTTATTCCGATCCTCTTCCTTGATTGGCTTATTTTAAATATTGTACATATTTCAGCACTGACGCAATTCCTTTCATTGGTCCTTTTCAACTATTTTCGGTTGAAGGCATTGACTTTTGGAATGGTTTATTTGACTCCTTGAGATCCATGACTGATGTTAGAATAGTTTTTCTAGCTGTCAACCCTTTCAACTCTTTATAATTTATGGCCTGCCGAGCACTGACCTTTTGGGATCCCTCTATTTCGGTACAATATATATATATATATATATATATATATATATATATATAAATATATAACTTATCTACATAATTATTTTCTATCTATAGGGTGAAATGAGTAATATGAAATTGCGTAATTTTTTTATAGATGATTATTGGATTATATTTACAAATATTTGGGAAATTAATTATTATACTGGATTATAAAAATACAATTTTGTGTTGATGAGATAATGTGTGAATAGTTGATGATTGATATTAGCTTCAGATACCCCTTATTGAAAATGTGGTGTCATTCCAAATCTTTAAACAATAATATTTACCAAGACGTATTATTGATTGATAAAGACTAGTAAAGATCTGGCCACTCCCAAATTTAAGATAATCAACATGTAGTGAAAATTTGCACACAGAAGGTGATTTGGAAAAATATAGAAATTAGAAAATTGTCTCCACCCCAGATATTTTACACTCTATGATAATGTACTCGTCTAACACATCTTAAATGTTAAGTAGATGGCCTACTTAAGATATTATTGTTATTATAATTAAGATGTGTTATTTAAGATATTAATGGCCTTTATAAGTATCCCTGCACACAATGAACTATCGGACTTACGTGTTTGAAAGTGAAAGTGTTTGGAAAGAAAGGATCTGCTATTTTTTTTATTTTTTCATATAAATCTTACAAAAATTCTTGACAAAAAGAGTTGATCAGGAAATGGAACTGGAGGCGTTTCACCTCAAACTAAAAAAAGGTAATTTGTGCAATTCCATTAATTAATTTTTCCAACCTATTCAATGGATTTATAACTAACTGTACAGTGAATTTTGTTGGGTATGCTTCGGAGTCAATATTAAAACAAATAAATAATCTGTTATTTGGTTCTAACCTTTATTTGGACTGCAACTGTTTACTGGTAATAGGTTGTAAAATTTTCCTTGGTAATTTTTTTCTTATTTTGTTCTCTCAAATACATTTCTATGAACTGCATCCTCAAAAAATTTAATTTTTGCAAAAGGATTTCAGTGTTTTGAATGTTAAATCAGAAAGATACTGTCTTTAGTTCAGAAGATTAAAAAACTAACGTGGTATATCTCCTGTCAATAATTTATTAAGTGTAATACCTTATACATTACTAAATTTATTACATCTGGTAGAGGACATACCACTTTGGTATATGTTTTTATTAAATCATAAGCCTTTTCATTTAAATCAATTAATTTTAGATAATTTGTAGTTGTTTGTACATTATTATATTTCTTTGTTTTTACGAACCTGACAGCAATAATAAGCTAAATAAGTCTAAAGGTTATTTTTACCTCTACAGTATTTAAGTATGTTTTATCAATTGAGATTTTTAGGTTTCCATGCTTACGGTGGTTTCTATATTATCTAAACTAATATCTAGACATTCTAATGCCTCTAGTGGAACTATTTTATCATTAAATTTCACTTAAAATTTTAAACTTGATTTTAACCTTAAATTTTCTCAAATTCCAATAAATGTCACGTTAAAATGTGATAATTTCTACCAGCTAACCTCCTGTATTTACCAAATCCTACTTCCAGATGATCAGTCTAGGAACTTACCAGTTAAAAATATTTCATATTAACTTTTTAGTACAATAACGACTTAATTCAATTATGTAGTTTTAAATGTGAATGTGTTTCTGCAGTAAAATCTACCGTACAACTGTGCACTTTTTGCCATTGATCAAGCCAATCAATAAATTTGCTTAAAAAAATAAATTTATCATCTGAAGTGTCTGCAATTAATGGTTAAATTAAAAGATTACCTCTTTGTGGGTATTTTTAAGGGGTTTTAACATTCATTAAGTCTCGCCATTTGCAAATAATGGAAATGAAATTAGTAGTAACATTAAAATACTCAATATTATGTAGTAATGCATGCACAGACAAATTTATTAAAAATCTCTAAAGGTAACTTCACTGGGTGGAATACTTTTAAATGTTTAACCATAAGGTTAAGAAGGAAAGGATGTTTTCTAATTCATACATTTTTTGGGGGTGAAAATAAAGCACTCTTATTACGAGATCCATCCTCAAAATCAGGATAGCATAAACAAATTCCAGCATATCTTTGGTTTATTCAGTTGTTCGTTACATTAAAAAAAATATAAACTCTGTCGATTAAAAAAAATCAATGGCCTGTACTTTGAATTCGTATGATGATAAATAAATGAAACTTTGTGAGGGATAGATAAACAATTCTTTACTTTCCTATCTACAGCATTATTATGTGTAATAACACAAAAACCTTAAATCTAATTTTTCTAACCTTAATAAAATTTGTTTTATTATGTTGTACAATAGCTCATAGCCTATTGTTTTCACAGGCACAATGTGAATAACTTCTTTAAGTGCAGATAAAACTCATAATATCGTAAATGCAAATCACACAGTTCGGAGCATTCTGTGAATTAAATGCTGCACCAAAAATAGAACTTTCCTTATAATCAATGCAGCGTTTGATATGAACTTCATCTATTTCTACAACCATTTTTTTTTTCAAAAGTTTCTAAATGATTTATTCTACAACTAGCATAATATGCTACAAAATTCTCATCATTAGTTTCTAATGCAGAATTCATTACAAAACGACTACACTTTGTTTTATGTATTCCTGTGTAGTACAAAACAATTTCCACCTTCTCTTAAAAAATTATAGTAGTGCAGAGATATTATATTCAATAAACCAAAAAAATCTAACATAATGATGAATATCTAGTGTCCAAAAGATGACATTCACACAAATGTAGTTTTTCTCTAATAAACTTTAAATTATTTTCATTTTTGCCTGTCTAATAACGCGTATAACAATTATTGAAAAGTCATAATCCTGTTAATACTCTCCTTATGACTATTATTTAAGTCATAATCCACATATTCATGTACCATTTTATCAATGTCATTAAAGTTAGTAATTTTAAGTAGGAATAGGTAAGCTGCCATTTTATGTATTATAACGTCTTGTATACCAACAAACAATTCTACTTCACAATTTATGTCAAAAAAATACATTAAATTTTCTGTAGGGATTAAAATCTCTATTATATATATTATATATTGTAATGATATAGAGGGCTCCCAAAAGGTCAGTGCTCGGCAGGCCATAAACTGTGAAGAGTTGAAAGGGTTGACAGCTAGAAAAACGATTCTAAAGTCAGTCAGTGACCTCAAGGAGTCAAATACAGCATTCAAAAGTTCAATGCCTTCAGCCGAAATTATTTGAAAAGGACCAATGAAAGGAATTGCATCATTTCTAAAGTAACGTAAAATATTTAAAATAAGCCAATGAAGGCAGAGGATCGGAATAAAGCAGTTTGAAAATAAAAATTATAATTAAGGGAAGAAGAGAAGCGCATCTTTTCTATATATTACGATGCTAAAGATAAGTACGAAATAATCAATCACCACATTTATTCTGTTACTGCCAGATGCTGCACAAACTGTTAAACTTTTAAATAAGTGTTGTATGGAATACAAACCGATAGGTCAAAAAATGATATTTTACGAATTTAAGTGATGGTTGAAAAGTTCTGGGTATGAAAATTATTTATACATAGGGTATTTCTCAATGCTTACGAACTCTTAAAGTATATATTTTTATATCTCTTATTTTTAAATTACTTATTTAATTTCCAATTTAAAGCGAAACAAAGTTGTAAAATGTTTGAAAATCTAATTTTTAATGTAAGTTTTTCATATGTTGTTGTGGTTGTTGTTGTTGTTGTTGGGTGTGTGTGTGTGTGTGTTTGTGTGTGTGTGTTTGTGTGTGTGTGTGTGTGTGTGTGTGTGTGTGTGTGTGTGTGTGTGTGTGTGTGTGTTTTGTTCCTGAACAAATACAGTTAACGATTAAATATTTAACGACTTTTAAAAAAATTGAGTATTTAAATGGTTTAAAGTGCTGAATTAGAATTATATGCCTTATGATTCTCCAGTCTATATTTCAAAAATAATATATATATATATATATATATATATATAAACACATGTAATTTTGAATTTTATTTAAACGTAAGATTTTTATGTTTTTTAGGCATTGAGTCAAAGTATGAAATGTTTTAGGGTTAAGTAAGTGGAAAATATATACATTTTGTTTGTCTTATTGTTTAATTAACTAAGTTACTAATTAGTCTGATGGATAAAAATTCAAATCACCGGAGCGATCATAAGTTTACCTTTACGGAACAACTGCAGCCTAGGTTTTTCACTTTAATTGAATATGGGTTTCAATATACGTAATGAATGACTTTGCTTAACAAGTAGAACTTGTTTTAGAGCGTAGATTTTAATCAAACAATGGTTTCGTTGCAGACCTAACCCTTGATATATACTAGAGTGTATGTAGTTAATTAAAAAACTGCAATAATTGCTCATTGCCTTTCACCCAGTATTTTGTTATCTCCCTTGCCGACCACTGTCTTAGACGTTAGGGTCATTTGAAATACATTATTCTTTAGATATTGTGCATTCACTTGATTAACATGGAACAGGAGGTCCGAGAGTACAAGAAATTTTAGAAATTAAATTATTTTATACAAATTCCCACTTAGTAAAACAACCAAGTAAGCTGAGTAGTGTATAATGGTGTCACATAACACAGGGAAAAATCTTTTAGAAATAAATAAGCAGAAGCAAAATTTCAGTATTGTTGCAACTCAGTATAATTAAACGCAACTATGACTTGTATAAATTAAAACAAATCTTTATTTACAACCTTGAGACTTATATAGTAAATGGGAGGAACTAGTTATAAAGTTGAGAGAATTTATGTAATATAGCTACTGCGTGTAAGCTCTATTTTGTCGTGGAATATTACATCATACACATGTGTACATGTAGTTAGATGCAATTGTCAATACTCGTAAATAATATATAACGATTTTCAAAATAATTTTAAAAATTGTTTAAATAAAACAATATGTTTTTTTTTCCCTTCATTATTTTAGAATTAAGTAATACAGAGGTAACTGGTTCTGCAATATAAAAAAAACGCCCCGATAGGGTGTGAACAATTCGTACGCCAGAAAAAATTGAGATAGTTCGTGCTGCTGTAATAAGAAACCAAGATAGTTCAATTCGTCGGCAATTAGTGTCTTTATAGGTTCATAATTTAAGTGTTCAAAGAATATTTGTACAGTACTCACACCATCATCTGCACAAGTTGTAGATTGTCTAGGAACCCGTGTCGTTTCGCCACAATTCGAATTGTCGCGCCAGGAAATCGACTCCAGGTTCACCATTTTGCCTTGCGCAAGGAGACAGTCATTGCGCGGACTAGTTTGTGGCGAGCAACGAAACCGAACAGTCTCAGTGACTAAACCCGTGATCGTTTAAAGTTTGACATCCATATTAACCTGAACAATGGTCGGCTATGACCATATGGACGGGTTTAAAGATCACCAGGATTATGGATATTTAAGTGCTCGCAAATTTAACCGTAATTGTATCAGAGATAGTTATGACGGACAACGGTTACGCTATCTTTGAACCAGACCACGTTTCCCTTTACGAATTGTTAATACGTAAGTAACCATTGGTTTAGAATATTGGATATAATAATTAATTGTTTAACTCTTTATAAGCTGGCTTAGTGTATCAGTGACCTGGAGTGTTAATTGCAATAATCGCTAATTAATTTAAGATCCCACACGCATACCAATACCCCCAATGTTACCATGTTGTCACAAATGTAACCATCCGTTGCAAAGCAAAACCCAACGACAGAGATAAACATGGATGAAGAGTTTGTTAACAAACTGTGAATGTAGAGCAAAGCAAATATTCACTTTTATCAGATTTGTTAATAAAACAAAACTTTTGTCCTAAGCAGAAGAAAATACAAATTAGTCCCACCAGCATCCGATACACAGTAACAAAATTACCGTGTGGCGTGCTTAGTCATCTTATGGTGTAATGGGTTTTTACTTTTTGAAAATAATGATTGCTTGAGACTGTTGTCACTTCTGCTCAGCACGTTCTCATGCTAGAACTACTGATAATTCACAAATTATTGACAAAACCTGGTCTCATCATCATACACATTACCAATATCTATGGCTGCTGTACGCCAATTGTTTGGCAACGTATACTTTCTAAACAGTACCATTCTATGGCCTCCAAGATCTCTGATTTGTTAGCTCACTAATAATTTTTGTGGGGTCACCTTAAAGCCAAGATATATAAACACTTGACGAGGTTCTACGAAAGAACTGAAAAGGAAAAACTTAATCACTCCTTAGTACAGTTTTTGATATTACTTAACTTTTTTTACTTTGGATTTTTGATTAAGAGGGAATTAAACTGTACATGAAAGCTGAATAAAAACTGTAGGTACGAAAACCGGCTTTAGTTTATAAAATTAATTTCTTTCTTACAAGAGATTTTGATGGATAGATGTAGTTTAGCTTACTCCTGTTGAAATTTGTTTCTCTCGCGTGTAAGAAATTGTGCAACATTAATATTCCAGGATTAAGATGAAATTCAGAGGAAGAAAACGTTGTCTTATTACACTGGTATAAATATCCATGGAAATTTTGTAGTCCTTCTACAGATTTACATTTTATTTGTCTAATTAAAATAATTTTCAAATAGAAAGTAATGCTACTACGACTATTACATATATTCTTTGACAATTTATTACAAATGTATATGTTTTAATTGTTTTTAATGTTTTTTAAGTTTTGAAATGTAATTGAAGGGTCCAATCTTCAATTTTCCAAATGTTTTTATGTAATGCACTACAAACACAATAACTAATTTTTAAATGTAACTACACCTCTTTGATTTGGTTTTACAATTCATATTGTATAGGCCTATATCTGTTCTACGTTTTAACAAATTTTTGTTAAGTAAGCAAATTTACATGCATAGGTATGCTATATGTACGATATTTTACATAAGAGTCTGTGTGAAAATGTTTTATTAAGTAAAATCATTATAGTTTCCGATTTGTTAAAAATTATTTGTACAATAAGGAGATATTTCAATTTTTCTTTTACTGAAATTGAACAGCCTTGTTTTATTTACAAAAATATAAATTATAAAATACATCAGGTATTTAAACATCTTATCCATTTCAATATTATGTATGTTATTCCTAAATACCTGAAAACGAATATTTTAACTTTGCATTCATATAACTTTCAATATATTGTTTAGGGCGTTGTTATGTTCAGGTAAAGTTCTAATGACATATTATTCACCGTTACTGAAAATGAGAGCTGAAGAATAACGGGAATATCTTTAATTTAACTTACTTAAATAACTTATTAATAATCCTTTTGTTCATTTAAAATTTCTCCAATGAAAAATGTATATTTTAAGATATAACATCCAATGACGAACGATGCGCTATATAACGATTAAAATAAGCAATTACACAAAAAACCTTCATTCTGTGTTCTGGATTGAAGATTATAACTCTCGTGGACTCATTTATAGTGAAAACTTTCTTGTCAATAAACGAGGAAACCTAGTCTTTCATTCATAATTGTTTTTAGTTAGAACCCTGTCTATTTTCTTTTCTCTTTAGGCCAACAGTTGTTATTTTCCGACCCTGACGCCATTAATGTAATCGAGGGCTAGGGATAATATTTATTTGATTTTCTATTTTTGATGAATAAGAGGTTTTTTACCTTCAAAATAACACAAAAAAACAAAATTAAAATATACTAATCAAAGACGGAGAAGTTCTTGAAAAGTGTTTTATTTTGATTTCTGCACATATTGTGAGGGTATTTTCTTCTTGTAGTCACCTTTGGAGTAAGAGAAGTGTGTATGGAAAGTTTCAATGGATTTGAGGATATAGTTAGTGAAAACCTAAGTGGAACACATATCCCATGGATCAAAAAAACGATTTTGGCTTGAAATTAAAATTTAGGGACAATTTTCTACATATCAATGAAATAAGTTTCCTTGTGCATTGAACACATATTTTACATGATTTTGTTTTATTGTAAATATTTGTCTGACCATTCAAATTATATATAGGCTATGTTTTATTTAATATCTTTGATCAGCTTATATCACACTTCTACGGCGGTTCAGTATTATGACATACGAATTAAACTAAATTCACAAATATTGTTGGTAAGTTGAAATTAATATTAGTATTAATCCACATAAAAAAAAGTATTAATGAACTAATACATAATAAATTACTAAGATTTATGTTAATGGGAAGAGGAACTGGGGGAATGATCATTCAAATTTGTATTTATTGTAGACAAATTACATTTTTTGTGCATTACTGATAATGATAATTAGGTATTATAATATTTGCTAATTATCTTGTATAGGTTAAAGATGAAGTAAATTATCTCTATTATTGATACTCGATAAGGAAGAAATTATATAAATTATATGAATATTTAACTTAATGTTAGATAATAATGGTCGTTACAATGAAGATTATTAAAAAAAATGTAACACATATAGCGAAATAAAGTTAAGTTAAAGTGATAATCAAATTAAAACTAATTATATCAATAGATAGATAGACCTACCAAAATATACTCAAGACATCATTGTAGAAAAAACCTCTTTAAATCTATTTTAAATTGAGCCCCCTATATTGAGTTCAAATCCACAGGTGGCCTATTATACAATATCGCAACTCTGTTGAAAGTTTCCCTATCTAATATATTCAGATTTATTTTGTCTTGTGGAAATCATACATTACTCTTGGTCATATAGTCGTAAATTTAACAAATTTTTTAACAAGGGTTTGCACTGTAGGTAAAATTATCTTATAATGATATAGCGAGAAAATAGTAAATCTCTGCGTTTCCTAAATAATGCATACAATTATCAATGAAACTACAAATAAATATATCACTTTTAGCCTTCTTTTGTGTCACCGGAATTCCATCCATCCACGTACATGAAAAATCCACATGTTTGAAAAATGGTTGATCTTTGGATCATTTTCAAATTACTCCTGAGTAATAATTAATTATCTCTTACATATGTTTTGTTATTTATATTTTATAGGTAATTTCCAGATTATACCAAATTTTGAATAAATTTCTCACAATACGTTTGAAAGTACAGTATTCTGTAAATACAGTACAAGTAGATAAATAGAATGTAATAATATTTTGGGTGATAACTCATTTTTTTGGAACTTTCGGAGAATTAAAGACTAAAAAGAATCATTTGGGCTTTAATTTTTTGCAAACTGTAGGAGCGATTTTATGTCTCATTAAAAAAATTTGTTTTTTTTTCTCATTAGAGGTAGCACAATGCGGAGCTGTTATTATAACTTTTAAAAATGAGCAAAGTATTACAAAAAGTAAAACAATGACAAATTGTTTAGTCATAGGAAATCCATAAACATATCAATAAATCGTTTTTTTAACAGAGTGTGGAATCTTTCAGTACTCCAAAGAGGAATAAAAAACTAGGCTATATTTCAAATCTTACTCCTAAGGTAGGTTTATAATTAATTGTTAATCAAATACAATTAAACTTTTTTTTTTGAAAATATTTGGAATAAATATTGGTCAGATATAGAGGCCGTTAAATAAGTATATTATAAGGAATACGTTAAAAAGTTGGACAAATAGGTTATTAGGTTTGAGTCTGGCTCGTTGTGTAATAAACCCTATGAAAAGTTTTAGTATTATTTATTGTTTTTAATAATTTTAATGTATTTAAATACAATAATATTTAAATAAATATCAATGTATTGACGGATTATTACTGATTTTAAATTACATACTAAATGCAAAATACATCCACTGTCAATTAATTATACCTACCTACTGTTATATACCTACTAAAACATTATTAAATATCTTTCTATTTTTAACTGAGAATGCATTAAAAATTGGTTTATGCTGTTAAATTCTTGAATTTTCTTTAATGAAATAGAATGTTCAAAATTAAAATGCATTTATTTAGTGTTTAAAATGGATATACAAGTTTTGAATTACTGAAAAAGCCCAATAACTCTTCTTCTATTATATAAAATATGGTTAAACTTAATGCAAAATGATAAATAAATGATGCAGCTTTCTTTGTTGTAAAATATCTAAAATTGCAATAGCATTGTAATATAACTACTTCTACCCAATCGTTTGGAATAATCAATTTTATGATGTTTCTAAACTTTTGCAAACAATTTGTAGAAGTATAACTCTTACAATGCATACATTTTCTTTTAATTTCATTGAATGGACTAGTTTCTTCCATTAAACAATTCCATTTCTGCACAACTGGATGACATAGAGCAAGATATAATATATCACGTTCAGAAATAAATTGAAATCCATCTTTTTGATATTTCTGCCAAATGTATTCAAAATTGTTACTATCACACAGATCTTTAATTACATGGTCTAGAAACGATTTCATTAATGGATTATTAAATGCACTTTTGTTCAAACAAATTGATGTAGTTTTAGTTAACATTTCTTGACAAATTTTTAAATTGTCTTCATGATCTTTAAATTCACCGTTAGTTTTGTCTATGTCGTGTATTACTGGATTGTCAGTTTCTACATGGTCATTTGTTTCATTGCAAAATGTCTGTAAGCAATGAGAATCCTCTTGCAGCAATTTGTTTTCTAAAATATTTATGTTTCCGCTCTTTTTATCAACTTGATAGTATAATGTACTTTCTTCTAACAAATTTGTTTGATTTATTTCATTTAAATACTCTTGGTGATTGTCATCATTGAATTTTTCATTTTCCTCATTTATTTGAACATGTGTTAAATCTTCATTGAAATTTTCTTTCAGCGTTAGGTCTCTATTCTCGGAACCCATTGTTTCATCGATTTTCATTGTTTTCACTCTTAATGATTTCAAATCGTGAATTATAGTTTCATCTGATTTATTTTCCATTGTATTATTTATTGGAGCATTCTTACTGACTTCAGAATCCTTTGTTTCGTCTTTATGAATATTTAACTGATTTAATTTATTTTCAAACCCTGTATTTGAATATACATTACAATCAGATTGTTCTACTTTATCATCTGAAAATATTGAAAAATTAACTTTTAAAGACGAAGATTGTGTATAAAGATGGTCAAAGGAAGAATCTCCACAACCGAAATACGCGCTTTTTTCAACGTCACAAACATTTTTTTCTTCAACATTTAAAATTGACACTTCATCATCCTTACCTACTATTTTAAATGACTGATTTGACGGTCTTCTTTCAGTCGAATATTCTGTCGGCAATGTTGAATGTAAAATATCAAAGGGATTTAATGTTTCAGTTTTATTTCCAACAACTGTTGTGTTTTCAAAATTACTCGATAACTCCTGGCAAAGAAAATCACTGACTTTATTAGTTTCGTCTTCCTTTTGAACACACAATGAATGACCGGAATATTTTTTTGACAAATTTATCTCCTTTTTTATTGAGCCCAAATCACAATCCATAAAAACAGGATCTATATAATTTTGATCAATTATCGATATACCTGAACTTTCCTTTAAATTAATATCAATACCTTTGTTTTCGTTGATTCCTTCAATTTTTTCATCTACATTGACTAAAGTTGAAATTTGCTTGCCGTAGTCACCAATAAGATTTATTATTATTTTCATACAACCATCATCTTTTTTAATATTGGTAACTTTCATTTCTTTCTGAGATAACATACTTTCCATACATTCAGTATTCGTTGACATGTCTTTAGAAGTTTTACTTTCTGGTTTAAAAAAAGTCTTATGATTTAGATCAGATATGCCCAAAGTAGGAGCTAATTTCTGATTAGATGAACTGAATAGAGACTCATGCACATCAACTGGCATTGTACGCTGCCATGGACGTGATTGTAGGCTACTTAGAGAAGATCTTGAAAGCAACTCTTCATTCAACTTTTTCCTAAGTTCGAACGCATATTCAAGCCCATCAATAATTTTATCTGGAGTTTTAGGAAGATCTAGATTTATATCTGTATAATTTTTCGTCCGATCATTCCAAAATGATGTCAGTTTTTGTACTTTGTTTGATTCAGAAACTATTCCAGTTTCTGATTCTGAAGTACTATCAATGCTGATATTAAAACATGGATATATTGCAAGACGAGATTTTCTTGCTGCCTTACGTCCTTCTACATTGTTAGGTTTTATATTTTGTCTATACATACCTGTAGCAGCTTTAGGTTTAATATTTTGACTTTTTACTGTGGGATTATTCGTAATTTTATTTTGATGAATTGATTTATTTCTACTAATGGTTGTTTCTTGAAACTTATTTGTATCTTTTTTGTTAGTATTTTGAGAAACACCCGATATTATCTCAACAGTTTTCTCAGGACCGTCAAAAATAATGTTATCATTAATGCATTGCATTTCGTTCTGTTGCATCATTTTTAATAGAATGTTAAGGTCTGATTTAATTTGGTGCAGCATGACATAGCTATTTGTATCTAAACATGAACCTCCTTCTTCTGTAACTTTTTGAACGTCTTCTGTTATTGGCATGACAATTTGTTTCTCCACTGGTTGCCTGGAAACACAAAACATATTTATATATAAAATCATAGCAAGTTTATAAAAAATTAATAAATACTTTAAAAAATATATATTCTGTTGAGAATATTCCTAATATTTCGAAACGAAATAAAAAATTACCACTGATGAAATAAAAATGATTCTACTAAATATTTGCAAGGCATAATATGATTTGCGACTGGTTGCCTGGAAACACAAAACATATTTATATATAAAATCATAACAAGTTTATAAAAAAATTAATAAATACTTTAAAAAATATATATTCTGTTGAGAATATTCCTAATATTTCGAAACGAAATAAAAAAAATTACCACTGATGAAATAAAAATGATTCTACTATATATTTGCAAGGCATAATATGATTTGCGACTGGTTGCCTGGAAACACAAAACATATTTATATATAAAATCATAACAAGTTTATAAAAAAATTAATAAATACTTTAAAAAATATATATTCTGTTGAGAATATTCCTAATATTTCAAAAACGAAATGAAAAAATACCGATGATGAATCAAAAATAATTCTTCTATATATTTGCAAAGCACAATATGATTTGCGACGAACTTTTCAAGGAACATATAAGTAACAATGAGTAGGCTAAAAGCGATATAATATACATGGGTAATTATCCAGACTCACAAGCAAAATAATTTGTATGTATAAATGAATACCGCCCTAGACTGAGTTTGTAGTAGGCCTATACAGTATGTGTATGTTTGTTTTTCTATTTAGTAGAAACGCGGTCTTTTAGCAACAAACCATTTATTACCATTTTGATAGTGCCAAGTAGCACAATGTGAATTTTTAATACTGCAGACTGACGATGAACCACGCTAAAGAATTATTTTTGACATGTTTAAACTAACAGATCTCATATTTTGAAATATACATACAATATATAAATAGAAAAGTCAATATTACGTAATCACTTCCGTTCAAACCAACTTAAATTGTCGTTACTTGAATTCTATAGAGCTCTAATGGATATGTATATACACAGTGGTTGCGAGCAACATTTTTATAATTTCTTGATTATTTCTAATAAATTAAAGTTCTTTAATTTTGACCGTGAAGTTGAAAAATGTTCAAATTAGGTTCATGCATGATGTTTTAAAACGTATAGATATAGATGGCAGAATTTTGGATTTTATGCATAATTTTATCTGGTTAACTCGTTGAATCAAAGCCTAAAGCAAATCATACGTTATAAATTTGAATAAATTCAACATAGATTAGGAATGCTATTCAGTAATATGTATATAATTAAATAGTTACAAAAAAGTTTTAAGCGATTTGGAAAGTTGCGAAACCTTTTCTATGATTTCTTTTGACTACTCTTAATATGCAAGAATTTTATAGCATTTATAAAGTAATGAAGTATTTTAAATATTAAATATAAAACCATGTCATATAAAATATTTTAAACATATTAAGAATATTTCAAACTGTTGATTATTATTTCTTTGCCCAACATTTATAATCCACGCCAGTAAGCTTATATATACTATATTTGAAAAAGTCCATGGTTCAAGGTCAAGTTGAGGTGCCTACCTCTTCCATTTCTTTTCCACACAGCAGAATTGTGACAAACTACAGAAATCAATTCTTTGTGGTCTGCTTCAGATTATGAACAAACAGCTTGTTCTCTTTAGCAACGTGATTTTATTTTTCAAAATATAATACTGTTGGTGTATTTTGGTTTAAGTAGAACCATAATGCTATTTAAAAGGTAAGAAAAATAGTTAACGGTTTTTATTAAAGAAGTAAAACTTTTAATTCATGGTAGGTTAATATTTTACTTTTCAATTAGAAGTATGGTTTAAAGAGAAATTATGATTAATTAATAAAATACATCGGTCCATGTATTCATTATGTTTTCAGATGGCATTCATGTAATTTATTAATTAATAATAAAAAATATAAAATATTAAAAATATATTTTTGATTAATACGTAGTTTGAGTTGAGTTGTTCGGGTTTGGTTAAAATTTTAAAAGCTTTTCATTTCGAAAATTATATAGCCTACGACGAATAGTTTGTGGATTTAGTCTCAATTAATTTTTTATAGGATATTGAATTCTCCACAAAATCTACCACTCGCAGTTTTTAAAATGTATACTCTTCCGATAGATTAAGCAATATTGTACCTGTTAAATTATAGTATTATTTTCTAGTTTGATCTAAAGTTAACGATTCTTGGCTTTTATTCAAAAGACGGCTGTATACGCTCATTTCTTTTAGAATAATAAATAAGAGATAAAAAGAGACAAAATTGGATACAGAGTAAAATCATTGTATTTAATAATAAAAATAACAAACAAAATTTAATGAAAAAAATGTGTCATTTTAAAAAGATGACTTACATCTAATCAGCTTCATTAATCAAGACTTTAGAAATGATATCTTGTAAAATAACTATATAATAACCTGAAATTTACTGGTGCAGTTGATGGTTCTTTCTTTTTACTACAATCTTTCACATTTTTGTCTCCTGCCGTCGAGATCACACGTTTGGCATTGGTAGGTCTTAGAGTCCTTTTCATGTTTTGTTTCTATCCTATATACATAAAATATATTTAATCATCTAGACAATAAATATATTAACGTAAATTTAGTATTTGAACCAAATATTAGAGAAGTTTGTATTAAAAAAACAATTGTAGGTTTGTTTCAATTATAATTTAACTAGTTTTCAGGACAACGGTTGTCAAAAATAAAAATAAATTGACTCTTCTAACATCAACTAAAGCTGAATTAATAAGTATATAACTAACTATATATAATATATGTAAAGAGATAGATTGAGAAAGAGAGAGGGGAGGGAGATATTAAAAAGTTACTGTAATGAACTTATTTTTATTAAAAAAATAAAAAATAAAATATGGAAAATACTTTGTAACTCGGGTTAATAAAAGTTTGGCAACAGAAAAAAAAAAAAAAAGTAAGAAAAGATGTTCTTCTTTTCATACTTTTTACAAAGGTTTTAATAAACCGATATTTAGTGTCTTCTAATATTATTATAGTTTTGTATAAATAGAAGTAATATATATTTAAGTACAAATATATATTTCATTAGCATGCGGTGAAGCCAGTTAATTACTGCTAATTACTTGTTTAGTTCTAATAAAATGAATTGATTTATGCCTTTTATTTATATATTTATACCAGAATTAGTTAATTCATTTCATTGATGTACAACTCGACCTATGTTGTACTTACTCCTTGTGGGCCGTCCCCCTGGAAAGGTAGCGGTTCACTGAATACGTACTGAAATAGGGTTTGGTGTGTATTAACCATGTGCAAAGCTATCTATCTCTAACGGTTAAAAATGGTCTAAAAAATATTAAGCCGTCCAGGGACTTGACACGTTGTATAAAGTAGTTGGTTTTAACCAATATACAGGGTGATTATTTTATTGTGGACTCTATATCATAAACTATTAAACTAATATATATATATATATATATATATATATATATATATATATATATATATATATATATATATATATATATATACTAAAACTCGAACACAAGATCTCACAAAAATACGTTTACATTATCAAACGCGTTTCAACGACAAAGTCACCATCTTCAGCGATATATGAGCTAAAATAACTAAACTATAACTACAAAAAACGTAATTTTTGTGTGATTTTGTGTTCGAGTTTTATTCTATCTAATATTATTTCAAAGGTCAAGCTCAATATTTATTTATCAAAATGATGAAAAATTTGTTGTTACTTTTTAATATAACTTAAAAATCTTTTTTGCATAAATCCGAAAAATGTCTGCCAACTTTTTAAATTTCTTATGGGGACTACTATTTGTATATTGTTTTCGGAGTCTATACACAATTATTTTAAACCTTTATTATTCTTGGTGATTGTAGTTTCTTAAGCCTACTCATTTAGAAGTAATATGGTTTTGAAGTTTCGAACATTTGACGTTTGAAACATTTTTACGAAGCGAGTTTCCATACTTTCCATTGATGATCAACATAAAAATGTAAATGGTAATGTAGGACTATAAATAAAATACTTAACTTGTGCAATAAATAAAAACTTGCTAGAATCTAGTGTAAGCTAAGAAAGGTAGTAGTATAAAATAAGCTAAGTAAACAATTCAGTAGCTTCAATTGTTGCAGTGTTGACATTTCTTGCTGATGTGTATTTATTTACAGTTCAGTTTCGATGAAAGCTTTTGTTTATTTAAATGTTATTACAATTGTACATGCACACAAGTTATCTAATGTAGCTCTCACATAATGAAAAACTGGATATGAATGAAGTTCATTTTCTTTGTAATATAAACTGTGAATGAGCAGTATCTAGTTATGAAGAAAATATGATAAACGAGTTCCTAATATTTTCGAAATGTTATCAATTTTAGATAATTCAGAAAAACACGTCATCGCCACTCGACAATTATTACGGAAGAGTTACATACCAACATTTTTGTATATATTGTAATTCTTCAAGTAGGGAAGCGAGTATTTTAGTGGAAGCTTTATATTATTTCGTAGACATGGTATTGTTATAATGGTACAAATTAATAGAAGAAAGTCTAATAAACAAATAGGGAATACATATTTATAACCTCTTCCAAATTGAATATTGGGTTGAAAAAATGTAAGAAACCATAGAAATACTGGTAGTTGTAAAATATATAAATTTGTAAAATTAGGCCATTATCAAATAATTAATAATCAGAAAGTTAGACATTTTGAATTTTAATTGGAACCAAGCCAGAGTATAGATTACGTGGTAAAATTTTGACCTATATTAAAAAAAGATTATGTAAAGTAAAAATTCGATATAAAGTGTTTATTTGAATAATTAAAATTGTTACAAATCATTTTTGGAATTAAAATATAGCTAAAAAGTTAAAACACTTAAAATAATTTCACGACACAACGAACTCGTTGCCTTGACAACGGATTCACCGGCCAATGAGAATGGACGACTCAAATCAGTGCAGTTGTAGCCGGCAAGCTTGAAGATACGAGAGCGTCCTTTTTTTTGTGCGAGTGCTGAGAGAAACGCCGAAAGAGCAAGATGTGTTTTATTGTGTGTGCGAGGAAGAATGAATTTCGCGGTCATACCGACAGAAGTTGAACGTAACAAGTACTAGTAAGGAAACACATAGTAAACAATTTGACTAAATTATTTTCATAACAAATTAAAATTTAAATTACATGTACTTTCCTTTTGTATAAACAAATTTGCGTATAAAACAGGATTTCTTGGCCAGCACGAGCTCCCCTTCCCCGAGATAATGTATTTTTGAAATAAAAAAACTTTTTGACATATAAATCATTTAAAATTTGTATCATTAATCAATATAAAAGACAATCTAATTTGATATTTAACTTAGTTAACCTAAAACTACTTACATAGCAAAGAAACTTTGTTATATTGTATAAACATAAATATCATCCTGATGCTTCAAAAACTCCCATCAGGCGACGAAGTTAGAAGAGTGGGGTTTTTACATTGGTAACCAATGAGATTGTACTCAACAATGATTTCCTTTCAAAATCATTGAAATAAACTTTTCAAACACACATATTTATAATTATATGAACAAATATTATTGGTCAACTGAAAACCCTTATTGGTTACAGAAGAAGAAAACCAACAAATATTCTTTGGTAAATGTTGTTCTGTATTATTAATAAGTGAGTTATTGTTGTCACATTTTTTAATGACTCGTTAACAGGTCAAGAAGTACAGATTACGGCTTTAGATAACTATTAATAGTTATCCGAATGGAATATGATGTATAGTATCAGCAATATGATGTTTTATAGCAAAATTGAAATACTCTTGCAGGGATTTTATAAACCCCCTTTCCAAATAATTAGGTAGGCACAAATAAATGGGCCGGTTGTTTGCCCCAAAGATCCTTGTATTTGACATCTTTACATTTCTTCTTGTGGGGATATTTGAAGTTCAACATTTACAAATGACGTAGTGCAACTGTTCAGGAGTTGACAGGACGGTTACACAATCTCTTGATCAACAATAATAATAATTCAATATTGACAGCGACAAAGAATGCATTCCTAAGTCTCTATCCTAATTTACTAATATTTACTAATAAAAAATATCCTAATTTATTTGAATAATTTGTGAAGGCGATTGGTGAATAATCGGAAATTGCTGCTTACCGGTTACAGGATTTTGAGAACGTGAAGTAGGTGATTGAAGCATTTGATGCTGGTGAAATTTCATTATGTTTGGCCCCTCATCGGGACCAGACAGAGTTGATACAAAATACGGAAAATTCGAGGGCATGTTAGACGGAATAGAAAATACCGCTGCAATTAATTTTTGTACTTTATCATAAGCTGCAAAATATCACAATGAAATTTCGACTTATCCATGCCATTGAACTTTTTCATTGTTGGTAATATCGATAAGAGAAAATTATAATCTTCGTCTTTTTGTTGTGACAGGGTGTTTGTCGCAACTCCCATGTATTTCTCAAAATTCTCTGTATTTTAATCTATAATTTGAATCTATATTTGAATCTGGAATATTTTGGGTTACATATCAATGATTAGACACGTTAGAATCAATATAATCGTTGGCAGTAGAATCTTCGGTACGGTTGTGCAATGATACGTTTTTCAAAAATCCCTTTTCCCTTGTATATATTTATTGTTTATGATTTGTTGCGGCGTCTCCAAATTATTTCTTTTGTGACCTGAGATATCTAATGTAAGCGCCTCAAATACTTTTCTACTTTATTTGCAATTCTTTACCTGCAACATAAACCCATACAAAGAACCACACAACACTGTACTAATTTATTAGTAGTAAATGTTGAAAGTGTTTTGGAAAAAATATAACTATAATATGGAACTACGCTGTTTCTTTTTCCTTATACTTTGAAAATATCCTTTTTACAGATTTTTGGCATCTGGATGCACGTACGCTAACTTGCATTATACCGACCGCGTGGGAATAGAATAACCACAGCAAGTATAATAATAAAGATGTGGCAGTATGGTTAAAATTGTAAAGATGTGTTTGTGAAATTAGACGATCATGATACGTGGAAAAGAATCGCTAACGATTACATGATGAATTGCAATTTTTTCCATTGCTTAGGTGGGAAACACGCAAGGTTCATGACTCCTGCGCACTCAGGGTCGTTCTACTACTACTACAAAAACTACGTTTCTATTGTTTTGATGGCAGTAGTAGACAGTCAGTACAAATTCATTTAAATTGATTTTTCAGTCAAACGAGTTTTGGAAAAAAAACATTATGAAGGATCATTAAATTTACCACGTCCAGAATCAATCAGTGCAAACACACACCACTATCATACTTTTTCATTATGACGAAGCTCTTGGTATGGCAACAAACTAGATGCGTCCTTACGGTGGCAAAACCCTAACGGTCCGTTCTAGGGTTTTCAACTACCGGCATTGAAGGACCAGAAGATGTGTGGAATGTACCTTCGGCATATTAAGTAATAAGTAGAGAATTTTCCACAAAGCAATGAATGGCATGCGAATGTGAAACCGGGTGTAAGCATAGTAAAAGTGTGTTGTGCGCTACACAATTTTGTGAGGAACAGGGATGGAATGCGATTTGAAGACACTTGAAATTCTGGACTCTTCGACAAAGAGGTCATTGCAACAAGTGGGAGGCTAACTGCGTACAAGTGCAGAGACAATTTAGCTGAATACTTTTCAAGTCCTTCGGATGCTCTGTCCTGGCAGATACAGTTCATGTAAAACAATAACTACCGAAGGTAAACAAGGACAGAGACAATATGATACCTTACGTGTAAAAAACGCTAATGTCCCCTTTGGGTGTATTTATGAAAGGTTTTTTTAGTGGAAATAACCATACTGTTCAGCGTTTTAATGCACCAAGATTACAATCTCCAATACATGTCAGTAGTTTATCCACCACTATAATTATGAAATAGTATTTTCACTTTTTTAATTAAATTAAATTAAATTGTATTAAAATGTATCGTGCCTAGCGAAAATAAAAGCACTGAAAAAGTTTAATGAGTTATTTTTACAAACTCCCTCCTAATTTAAGTTAAATTAATTAGGTAGACTATCCGAACACTATTACATATAATATGAAAATTGACGTTTTGTCTACCTAGATGCCTGACATCGTCAGAGTGACAAATAAAAAATATACTATATAAATTTTCAGGCCTACCAATTATTTAAAAAAAAGTGTAATTTATGTATCATTTATTAAAATTGTTATTTCTTTTTAAAATATAAAAAACGTAAGTATAATAGAGTATACCTAATTTTTAAAATTGAGTTTTATTCAAAAATATTATATATTTCTCTATTGTTGGAGAGATTTATTTTCTAGTTATTTAAATATTTACCTACTTGGCTCCTAATTAATAATTATTTATGTATTTACTACCATTGGCCATTTAATACGAAAATGAAATATTTATCTGTGTGGTAGCTATCATCGTTTTAAATAATTTGATTTTTGGGGAAAAAAATACCGTTTAAACATTTTAACACACTGCAGAGAGAAGGATTTTAAAAGACTTAAATCAACATTAGTAAATTAATTGATGTAATTGCATAATACAGGTACTTACGAATTTAGTTTTTGATCACATCTGGCTTTTCATTGAAATCTGGATTGAGAACTCAAGAATATTGCTCCCATTGTTCTCTTTTCTTCAGCCTGATTTTGTAGCTTAATCGCTTTGGTCCCAAATAACACTTTGACACCTAACACAATCAATTAAAAGTTCAATGCCAAAAGAAATGTCCGAAGTGACATCAAAACCCGTCGCGGGACTATTCGGTTCTGTCATTTCAGTGATCTTGTTATGGAACTAAACACAACACAGGAACTAATGTAAACACTCGTTGTCAGGGTTAAGAACAGGCCCGCCGGTAGTGAAATGAACAATAGAACTTCACCCAACCACGGATTCCAAGACGATGAGAGAGACCAGTCCACTGCTGGACACGGAACGCCGAACACGCTGCATAAACTCACCACTTTTACTCAGTATATTTTGAGCGAACGAGCGACAGTCTCGGAACTCGCGTTTCATATATCTGTCGCAAGTATCATGGGGATGCACCTCTCTCCGACGACACAAATTTAGGCGCGTTAGTGTATACATTCTCCCATTGGATTCAATACAACTAGGAACGCGGCTCATCTGTCGCGCGACACAAAACGTCGTGCATGAAACCAGCGTAAGAGCTCACGCTTGTATAGTAAATGGTGGTTATTTATTTGAGCACTTAGTATGAAAAATCATTATATTAAAGAAAGGATTTTAACATTTTATTTGTGTTTTGAACATAGCTTATTTGAACACTAGATTCTACTAAATTAATCTTATTGCACAAACTTTTTTTGTAGTCGTTCATTAGTGTTTACTAGTATTAGTCATATTTCTTACTCTAGATTATGCCTACTTACATTTTAATCTTAATTCATCAAAGGGAATTATGGAAAATTGCCTCTTGAAAATGCTCCAATCGTCAAATTTTGGAAACTTTTAAACGATAATTACTCCAGAATGAATAGGTTTATCGAACAATAACCACGAATACAAATGTATTAAATTTCGAACAAAATCTGAAATCATCATACAAAATAGAGGTATCCATAAGAAAATCAAAAGTTCACAGCCATATTGGAAAATTGCGGCCATTTTTGTTATATGAAAAAGTAACATCTGTCTTGTAGCCTATTTAAATTTTTTTCATCAAATTAGCAGTTTACAATAGTGCTGTTAGGGTTAAGAAATAAGATTTAAGTTAAACAAGTATAAATTATTTTAAGTTTAACGTAGCAGAGCATCGACAATAGGTGAGAAATAATATAAAAAGTTAGGAAACCTCTGAGCTTGCATTACTAAATGTAATGTGGAACACTAGACCAAAGACTAGAAAGAAAATAAGGTCAGGAAATTTTTGAGTGGACCGAGTTTGGACTAGAGGCTGTCCAAAGAAATAGAGACTGCTGGGCGGTACCAGAAATTCCCTCGGAGCAAAGGAAGTATTGTGAAAGGATTGCTCTGCTTACGGTAATTAGTTCTCTTTTTTGAAATAAAGTTTACAAGGACTGAATTAATTTGATCTCTCTCTCAACATTGTCAATGCTCTGAGGTTAATAATGTAGTATTTTGAAAGATATTATCTGAAAAAAAATTGTTAAGTATTGTCTGATTGAATTATATATTACATAAACGAATATTAAACATAGGTACAATTAAACGACCGATCTTTAATAAACCTTTAGCACGGGCCTCTATTTCATAAGAATACCTACGATAAAAGAATCACTCAATATATAATCTTAGTGTTTAATTTAATTAAAAAAACTAAAAATTGTGTATAGATTAAATTAGGTAACGGGAATTCAATGTAAACAATTTAGAAATCCAAATAACTGTATTGAGCAAAATTGTTTGAATATTGTTCCTTATTTTATAGCTAAACCAAATATACAAAACGAATTGTATCACTCCTAACTCCTCGATAGTAATGAGACAAATTGATTCACTAATTTCACAGACAAAATATATATTGTTGTACTTTTTCCATTGTTCATTTTAAAGCGTAAAAAACGACTCAAAAATCATATCTATATTTTTTAAACATCACCCTAAATAAATATATTTTGATCACCAAAATTTGTATGGAAATTATGTGTGGGATGATAGAATATATAGAACTGTATGATTTATATTTACTTTATATTAAGACATAATAATTATTTTATTGTGTTAATTTTTGATGTGATTTAAGATGAACAAATTAATTACCTTGTATGATTGTTTAATTCCGATGAGTTTAACAATATTTATGTTACTACTAATTTCCAAAAATTGTATTTATAATAATATAGTTTTGACATCAATGGTTCGATTGTAACCATGGTTTTGTTAACAATTGAAATAATATCTTTATATTTTATATCTCTTATATATTTTCAATTACAACTAGAATACAAACAATACCCATAGGCTATAAATAGCTGCTCCTAATACAAATTCATATAAAAATGGTTGATGTGGCCAACTTGAGTATCAAATTTCTTAAGTAAAAAGAAAATACTATATTAAAATGCGAAATTTTATCACCATACCAATTATGATATTTTAGAAAATATCCCGATGAAATGAGTATTTCATTTAAATTTTGTTGATTTGTTACCAAGTATATAATCCACAACTTATTTTAATGAGACACGAATAACATGGCAATAACAATTATTGTTGGCAATTTAAAATAGAAGTTGTTCTTGAAAATTGAAGCAAAATATTGAAAATTTTGCTGATAAACAATTACTTGAAAAACTTATATTTAATTTTTTCTTCATATTTTCGTGTTTAAATAAGGATGTAAGATATTAAGTCAACCATGAAATCACGTTTTTAATCAGCGTCATATTAAATATGTTTAAGATATTAATTGTAAAATTTAGTGTAACATTAAGACAGTATACATTTATTTTAGCAATTTCAATTATTGAATTTCTGATATTACTAAGTACCACGATTTCGTATCAGTAATAAGCTATTCTAAAAACGCAAACAGGTTCACAATAAAAAACCCTTCTTAATATTTAATGTTTAATTGTCCCACACAATTATTATTATGAAACTATTACCATTATTTCACCTTCGTAACCCTTTCTCCCAAATAAAAAAAAATCAATAAAAAATCTGTGTTTACGCTTTTTACATCTAGGTTTCAAAATATTAAAGGTGCACCAAGTTTGGAATTACCTAAACATCAGGATGATTAATTCAGTTATATAGTGACAACTAGTAGCTTTTATAATATAAAAACATAAATGTGTAGCGTTCTACATAAACTTTACAGTAAATTAAATACCTTACATAATATAATAATAATAATGGATCAATGGATCAGTTTCTTCCATTAAAATTAAAAACATAGAAAATATACTTTGAAACATACCTTCTACATGTAGATAAAACTCGCCGGTAATAGTACCTAGTCTGCTGGCAGAGCGTAGCACCGATCAAGCGCTCAGAATTGACATTAAAATAACTTCCTTTTTTGAACAGCTGGAAATTTTTGATATGTGGGAAAAGACTCTAACTTGTTCAGGCATTATGAGATGTTCTACCTTTCGAAGCACAAGTGCAGAGTGAAGTATTTTTAAAATTAATTTATTTTAGAACATGCAAAGGTACTTTGCATCTGCATAAAGTTACATCTAACCTTTTGTTTTATTTTAAATGAAAAGTTCTACAATATCATACATTATAAAAAAAAAAAAAAAAAAAAAAAAAAAAAAAAATGCAGATTAAACTAAAGTAGTCATGCAGAACAATACTAGGTAAAGTTCTATGTAAATAATGTCACTTTTGGAATAATACACACAGATCACTTAGTTATAAGTTGTGCTAGAGTTTCTACTACTTACCTAAGACTACATTTAGGCACCTACAACGCATTTGATTCGTAGAAAGTAAAATGTATCTTCTTTGTCACGATGAAATAAAGAATCAATGCCTTATACCTTGAGACATGCACTCAACTTTCTTACATTGAAAACAAGAGCTTGTTGGGAGGCTCGACACTGAATGACTGATGCGCCAAGAGGTGGCGTTATTTAGGTAAGCATATTAACACAGATATATGTATTAGGAAAATGCAATATGAACTGTCGAATGTGATCCAAAGCCATTATATTCGCCTATGAAATAACAGAGCAAAATTAACTTCATGATGTAATTATAAATCACAAAAAAGTTTATAATGTAGTTAATTGTAAATAATTCTTTAAATTCATATATAATATGTCACCATTTACTTTAAGTTTAATGTTTTAATTAACTCAAAATAAACTATTCTACGTAAGCATTAACAAATCACAACCTTTTGTTGTCGACATTCCGAATATTGATTATAATCTATGATTAATGGGATTTAACGTCTTAAATATTCTTCTTTAACTGTTCAACGACGGCCGTTCCACACGATTGTGACAGTTGGCTTAACTTTTCGGTTAAAAATTACTGAACTGTACAATGAACTAATTTTTAATAATTATTTATTATTTTTTGCGTGTGTGTACATAAAATGTTATTTTAATATAATGTACTGTTCGTGTTAATTGGCAAAATAACACATTATTCTCAACTTAAGAATGGCTGAATCGCCGAAACGGCCGTCGTTCAATGGTAAAAGAAGAATATCAGTCAGTAAGTCCTATTAATTACATATTAAACAAATATCAATACAAAAATTACATCAGTATTAAAATACATAACATAGAAAATGTTGATAAGTATTTGATTTTCCAAAAGGTCAAATATATATGTACACATATGTAATAACTTAACGATGCGTTCTGTGTTCATAGTCAGTGTGCTTTAAATGAAGTTATATCTTGCTTCGACGACAACTATAGTGTATTTTTTAATAAGGAATTTCGTCAGAATTATTTATACATTACAATAAATTGTAATAGTTTCATCGAAAGTATCTTATTGCAATAAATACTACTGTAAACTGACAATGGCTACTTAGTTATTGAAACGCCGGCACATTTCCTGGACACTTTTAATTATAGGCTATACATAAATACAGATGTTCCATTATATAACCACTTATAAATTGTGACATCTTCATTAAACTCTGACAAATTAGTATGAGCGTGTTCGATATTTATTAATAAAAGAATAAGAATGGTAGATGAAATTAAATAAATAATCCAAACAGATCGTGAATCAAAGCATATAAATGTTAATTTTACATGACGTCTTAACGTGAGATCTGAATAACTGAATAAACCTATAAATGAATAACTGTTTAAGAGCTTTAAGTAAGTGAAATGTATCCACATCACAATATGAAATTTCATGGATTGTATTGATTTACACATTTTTATAAATATACATTTTATAAAATGTTTTCGATGCTGTTCCAACTAATCTTAAAAATTGAAAAATTCAAATTTCACGAAACAATAGAATCCTGGTGGTTTAAGTTAAGATAAATATAATTACAAACTTTCAGACGAAATAATTTGATATATTATTGGTAACAATTTGTATTTCATACGAATCTAATTTATTTGAAATATATATTTGAAACGCTAATTATATTCGGCTACCTTCTAAAATTCAGTGCTAACTTTTACTGTTTGGAAACAGTGGAATGATTGTTAAACTTAATGAGAGATGTTTCCTATAAGTTTTGTGGAATTTTCAACGTATTTTGAACTCTCTCGAGGAATAGTATTTTAAAATAACATACGAGAAAAGTTGTGTGTTTTTCTTTGTACTTGCTAAAGTCATTTGAACAAGTTCTACGAATAAAAAAGTATTTAATTATTAATTTAATAAAATTATGACTTAATAGTTAAGTTAAAATAAAAATGGTAACCTTAAATATTACATATTTTGTGGTTGGTAGTAGGACATTTTGTCAACATTTTATAATTATCTTATTAAACAGTATCCATATATAATGCGTTGAAAAGTAAATTAAAACATTAAAATTGTAGGATGTGCGAGGAATAGATATATAACATAAATAACAAATTGAAAATAAAATTAAAGTATTGGACACCGTATTACCTGAATAGTTCAAAATAAGTAACGTTTTAAAAAGTTTCTCATTAAATAAATTTTCCCTTTTTTTCAAGTTTGTTATCTAGAACATTGGAGATATATTCTGTATCAGAACTTCACAATTTATATATTGTTGTTGCTAAACAACAATGGTACAGACAAATATTAAACTTGTAATATAATATACGACCTGAGATCTATCAATTTGCACATTTTACAACATCCAAATTATCTAACGCAATTGCATTGAAACACGAAATAATAAATGTGAATTCACAACTTTACATTGTTGATATTTTTTTATTGTTCGATTTTCAAACAATAGTTAGTTTTTAATTGCATGTTATTCTGATTACATGACGTACTTCATATAACATTTCGACGAAGACACAAAAAATAACACTACATCTTTAATAACTTTCTTATATATAGTGTATGTAATTTATTTTTAAAATGTTTGTAATAAGTTCATTTCTAACAACATTATTTTCTGATAAAATAATATAAGCAATGAATAAGTAATTTTAGAACAATGGACATATTATGATCTTCCGTAAGAAAATAACTATTTAGGAATAGTTTTCCTTTAATAATATTAGCAAACAAACAAATTATGTTTTGTATTATGACCACTACATTACAACCTTTAAAACGTTATGGATATTTAATTATTTTATTATTCCTGTGCATGATATTTTATAGTCCAATAACACATTTCTTTGCAGATATAATAATTATTCTTTATTATTTATAACTAATGCAATAAATAATGTTGTAGTTTCCTCTCCCATTTCATCCTTGATTTCTTCACCTCAATAAAATGCTTGAAGTCGACAATTCTGTTAAAACACAACTACATTGCACCGTAAATCATGATGTGTCACAAACAACTCCTACTTAAGGGCTCTCGGGTAATACATTTGACATTCCCCCACTACAAACACTCATCTTCTTATACACATTACTTGTTGGAACCTGCCATACTATAACTTGTGTTAAGAACAATGTTAAACTGTATATAACATTAAACCAAATAAATACATTTAACAAATTTGTCAATAAGTTATGTAAGCAGAAACAATACTAACAAATTAATGTTATTTTCTCTTAAGTGCACAACACATTCACAACAATAACTCTCATATATTTCAGTAATTTACCTTTCGTATGGTCATAAACGTTTAATAGAGAGATATATTTATTCTAGTTTACTATATAATGTCTAATCGAATACTGTCAACCAGACCAAAAGTCTTGGTGTTCAATTTATTGATTACTTCACGTAATTATATGAAACATTAAATAAAATATAGAAAAAAACTCAAACACAAGAACTCACACACGTTTACTTAATCAAACTCGTTTCAAACGACAAAGTCGCCATTTTCAGTAATCCATGAGCTACAATAACTAAACTATAACATTTCAGAACGTAATAAAAAATGTTTAATATTTATACATCAAATTACAGTTCCCGAATATAAAACCATAACTCTAAGACTTTTTCAAACGGTATTTATGGTAATCAAATGCCCTTCATCTTCTTTGCCACACCTCATACAATGGTTTGATTTTTTTCATGTTGCTTGTATATTAAATAAGAACACTTCTCACACTTCATAGAGGGAAATGCGTTTTTTTGCCTTTTACAGAGCCAACACGATCCTCTTTTTTTAAGCAAAGGTTCGGTTGAAGTTGAATCTTTCTCTTCAGGTTTTGGCGGTAGAGCTCCAAGTACAAAGAAATATTCTTAAGAAGCTATTTTACTTGAGCTCGAGCTGTCCGATGTCTTTTCAGTAGTTCCATAGACAGATTTTTTGGAAAAGTTCTTCTTCTTCGAGTATTTTCAGGACCATTGAAAGAAAGAATAACTCTAGTAATTATGTTAGCTAGATTCATCAATAGATAGAAAATTGTTTGGAGATACATCGCCTATTTTTACGGGACACAGTAACTTATAAGCTGTACATATCTTGTCACACATGTCCACTCCACCCTTGATCATATTGTAGTTGAGAATAACATCTGGTTTACCGGTAGCTGGGTTAATTGTTTCATTATTATGAATAGACGAAAGAAGAACGAATGCTTTGTTGAACTATGGAACTTAAGGAACCATTACTTTGTTATCGCTGAAACCAAATTCTGAACTGACAAATACTCGATGCTTATTTGATAGAAATGACGATGGTGTTTCCACCTTGTTCTTCTTTAAAGTGCCGATCATTGTTATTCCTTTTTCTACCATATCCCCAAGAAGAAGTATACCAAGAATTATACTAGTATACCAGTTGTCAATTGTCAGTTTCGATAGGAATAACAAATATTTTCACTATGTTCTTTGGTTTATTGGAAGCTTCATGGGGGCCGGGTGACTGCTTGACGTAGTTATTTCCATGGTTGCTTCCAAATTACTGCAAACAAGTTTTAGCATAGTATAAAGTAAACATTTTATTGCCATATTTGGCAGGTTTCGATGGGATGAACTGCACATGAGCATTGCCTTTTAAAATGGTACAACATTTCATCTATATCACTAGTTTTTAATTATCAATTTAGTTCCTTACAAACGGAAGTAAAATGGCCCTGATTGCTGTAGGTTTATTACCGCGGCAAAGGGCATTTATTATGGTTAGATTATCAAACCTCATACAACGAAAGAAAAATAAGAAAAGTTTGTAAATCATTAAAGATCTCACAACCAGTACACCTGTAGTACCATCACTTACCCAATCTCTTGAACGTTAGCAAGATTACACTTCATTAGATCTACCATCAATTCGGTTCAAACAGGTGGTAAATAATTTCTTCCATGGTATTTTGACAATGCATTTAAAACAAACATAGTATATTTTATAACTGTGTCCATTATATGTGTAAAAAAAAAAAAATAGTAAGAAAGCATTAACTTCACATAATGTTATAATTTGAAGATCATTTCCAAATACAAACGCTTCTGTTACCAAATCACTATCTTCATCATCAATTTCCCCTTCTATCTCAGTTACATCTGAATGTTCATCCTTTTTACATTTTAATCACTTAGATCACCGTCACGTTCATCAGGAAATTTCACCGTAGTCATTTTCGTCTGAGTACACGTGTAATATCACTTAACCTTAACATGTTGGAAATACACTCTCAAAAGATAAAATACTCGTCTAAAAACTAGTCGTCAAAAAGTAACACGAGATGGCATGCGTTGTAAAAAGTACAACAAAGGCATTCCGCTTCAACCAAATGGCGTCTAAATACTGAACCGGGACGGGGTGAATGTTGTTTTTCCGTGGAATTGTGGTGAAAGATGAGGGGAAGGTATACATGTGGCATCCAATTTTCTCGTGTACCGTATGCTAGAAGTGACGTAGAGGAAATAAACAGATTGTTGTACTTTTTACAAAAGTGTGCCTGCCGAAATGTTAACATGCTATGCAACAGGTTTCATCATTACACTGACTGCATCGTCAGTTTGCTTTGACTGATTAATTTGAATACATTTTGTATACTCTGACTCGTTAATTAATTAATTAATTCATTTCCTACAAGTAAAGGGGAAATTAAAAAAAAAATCATTTATAACAAAAAATGATTATTTTCGAATTTTTACCATGTAATATGTTCAATTTTAATACAAATGAAACATACAATAGACATTTTAAGGTCAAAAGTTTACATTTAAGACATGTAATACAATATTTACAATATTCTAAATAAAATGTTATCTTTTCGTATTATTTTATTAGTTTTTTATAGAAAATGTCCATTTACAATTAATAGCTCTAAGAAAAATCCTAAAAATACAACGAAAAGGAGTATTAAATTAATTTCAATTTTCCCAGTTTACGTATAATATAAAATATATAAAGTTACTAAAAATATTAGTATACATTTAATTTTATTGAAAATAATTTTCTTTTACTCAACTTTAAGAATAATGTTTGAAACTAAAGTTTAACAATTGATCCTTACTACAAAACAAGTAGATATTGTTTTAATACGATTTAAAAAAAATAGAAGGAAATGCGTATACCGTAAATCTTTTACAAAATCTATATTTCTACATGAAATTTATTTAAATATAAAGGAATGAATGAATTTAAAAAATATTAAATTAGGATAACTTCTTCCTTCCTTATTCCAAAACAGTAACTGCTTTAAATGTGAGTTAACGTCCTAATCAATATTTGCTTTATCCAAATAACAATTAATTTTTTTAAATTGCTATATCTCAGAAATGGTTGAAATACATATTTACTTATTTCGTACTTAACATGGATTTTCATTCAAAACAAAGGTTGTAAAAATTATAATTTCACAAATACATTTAAAGCCTTTTTCACAGAAACAACATAAATTAATGAAGTTAATTCCTTCGGACGTGAGGTCTCCTTACAATCTCCAATTTATTTGTAAACATATTCAAAACACCCCTGAGGCCCTGATGGCCCTATCCCGTAAATGTTAAAATTGTGAAAGTTTATGTACCTTTTTCTCAAAGACACGATATCAATATGATTTTTGTTTTAAATAATAACCTTTGCGCGTCTAGGTCCAAAAGTATGTCTACCTCTTTTATGTTAACTTCAAGTTTTGCTTCAACTTATTTTTCCAACATGTTTCATGTTAAACAAGTTTCGGTATGTAAATATTTTTATTTTTAAGTTGTTTGTCCGTTGGTGGATAGAAACTTTGTATGTTATGAAAGTTAATTATCAAAACAATTGATATTTGTATACTTATAATTTTAAACGTTCAACATATGTTTAAACCGACTACTTTACAAGCATTATTTTTGTTTGTTGCGAACATAATAACAAGATCAGAAAACCAATAATGTATAAAATATGGCGCCAATGAAGGTGGATTGAGATTAGTGAAAGGCTTATACATAATTTCGAAACTATTCCGTCTACTTCTATTGAAAAGGCTTTTAAGAAACACTGAACCTATTAAGAATTTTAGTGTATATTTTAAATGTATTTTGTGTACTTACTTTAAAAACTTTAAAAAAAATGTTAGTATGTATCTCAAATTATATATTTAAGCAAAACATAATATACACGAAACTTTGTAATTTTGAATATAAAAAATAATTTGTTTTAAAATGGAGGAATGTAAATGAATACCATATTCACTTTTAATAGGCTGCAGTTCACTTGGTGATGTATAAAATGAAAGGAGATAACGAAATAACTTCAGATATTTCATGAGGTCGAGTGAGATAGAAATATTACATATATAAATGTTCCGAACTAAAATAATATTCAAACTATTACAGACTATTTAATATATATTATTTATTTTCTGTCAAATGTAGTCTGTATTTGTATTTTACCTTTTATGTGGCTACATGTTTCACTGCCACAGGCAGCATCATCAGGCCAGCTAACTATGTCCATAGAAAAATGTATGAAAATATGTGTTACAATAAGTGTTGTGTATATATGTGTTTGAGTGGACATAGTTAGCTGGCCTGATGATGCTGCCTGTGGCAATGAAACATGTAGCCACATAAAAGGTGAAATACAAATACAGACTACATTTGACAGAAAATAAATAATATATATAAACTATATGTAGTTCTAAGGCTATCAACAATTAATATGACTATTTAATGTCTCTAAATTTCAAGTTTCATGATTAATTTGATTTAAATGATTCAAATAGGAGTAACACTTAGAAATTTTCATTGAATTAGTGCAGCTAATATTATCTGAATTTTTTTATAGTAGTTTTTTAATAGTGGGAAAGTTTAGACTATATAGGTTGAGCGTAAATAGCCAAGCACAAAATCCTTACATCACGAAAATACAAAAAGTGCTTAAATGCCCAGTATCTGCATTTAAAAAAATTGCAATTAAAGCAATTTGTTCACTTCATTAAAGTACACTATCAAAATCATTTGATCAATTTTCAGAAAATTGAAATTTACAATTACAGCTTTAAACGTTACTCTTGAGCTTGATTGCTATTTATTTTATTTTATTAAGAATGTGAGAAGGTTTGTACAATGTTTTCGAAACGTTTGTTTGTATTCGTATTGATTTATGTTTTAGTTTCAGTGTATAAACCGATTTACATCGTACATATACCAAGTAATATTATATAAAGAAATATATTTAACGACCAAAAAATCGATGTCGAGTTGACCGATGAATTTTAATTTTTCAATATCACAACATTTGAGGGTATATCTCACTTACGACGATGATGACGATTTATGGCAGGTTATTATTTGTCCTAACCAAAACTCAAAATTACGATTACTTATGGTCTGCTGTAACCATTTTGTTTCTTAGAACCCAAATAAAAGTTACTCGTCACGATCTTCTAAATAACTATTGGTTTGGAAGTTGATAGTTAAAAGAAATTAAAAGTACAGTACACAGTCGATATTTGTTTAAGACGACGATGACGACGAAGGTTGTTTGTTTAAAATCAAGGAAATAAAGTGGATATTTAACATATTGTTATTATTAAATAATGTAGTTAGTAAATTAAAAAAATACACTTTTTACAATGCTGTTACATATTGTATACAACTGAGGTCATAAATCTATAGAATGATATTTTTTTTCGATAGCAACAATAGAATCAAAAGAGGTGTCAATTAAACAACTGTTTTTGTAAAAGAAGCTTTAGACCTGTATGCATATATATATACACATACAGGAGAGCTAAAGACTGCATTTTGGTTTCGTTCCACTCATTATACAGTATAAAATATTAGATGCTGTAACATTTCCATTCCATAAAATGTATGAAATCACGGTTTTTAAAAATGTTACTACAGTTGTACTTTGTATACTAAAAAAAAATTTATTACATGCAACATTGTTAATCAATAATGAAACATTATCCTTTTATTGGTTATTTTATTATACAAATTATAATTTATTTTAATTTTGAATATCCTTCTTTCTCTATATTGTTGAGTTCAGTCCCCGATGATGTTATAAATAATAATAAAATAAATATTTGTAAATATATAACAACTATGAAAGAATTAAACAATCAGATACCTTAAAGGTTAAAAATACTTATTATTTGCTATGCCTTTAAGTGCGTTTAAAAACAGTATTTCGTTTGAATATCACTAAATACTTAATGTTATCATCTCCCCCTACACTCTCTACGCTAGATCACACATCCTGTCACAAACATTCAATCCGATATGAATTTAACATGCGAGTTTATCTCCATACATGATTTAAAATGATTAGAAATAAATTGAATGTGACAACAAACAAATTGGTTTCAAATATAACAATCAACACATAATTTTGTGTCATGTGGTTTTCCTAAATAAATTGAGGTTAATTTATTTATTTCCGATATTTTTAATTAAAACTTGTAATACAACTCAGTAAATCTAACAATGGAAAATTAAAAAAAAACAAAAAAAAAAAACAATATTAATAAGAAGATAAAATAAATCATGGCAAATTATTAAATTTATAGATCATTAAATAAAACGTGATAGATTACAAACAAAATTATTTACTCTTCAAAGTACAAACTATATTCATTGGTCTTGGTGTCCAAAATGCAAGAATGATTTTTGTACATCCACGGTCTTTGTCATGAAGACGCAAACATTTTAAAACCAAATGTAAATACAAATATAATAAATGCTTCTCTTAATGATAAAGCTATTTCAATAAAAATGGTTGATTGCAATTTTATTACTATAAAACTTTGTTCGTAGTAGTTTTCAAAGATTACTTGAAAATAAAGTATGTATAGACATTTACAACTGAAACAATAATGAGATGCTAGGTTATTATTTTTATTTTATTTTTTTTTATTAATCAGAAAAATTACATTTATGACATTTATAAAACAATACAATACATTTATTTTGTAAAAACCTCTCTCTGTATATATTATTACGCTTTTTCCATTACACATATAAACACGCGATGCAATGACAGTTTTTATTTTTCAACGTAAGTTAAAACGTGTTTAAAGCACATTACTCTTAAAATCTATTTTTAATAGTATTAAATTTTGGATATTATAATCTGTCATGTTGGTTTAATGTTTCTACATTTAATTTAATTTTTGTGTAAAAGGGAAATAAAAAGCAGAAAGATAAAGAGAAAAACATTTATTAAAATAGATAAGACAATTAAAAATATTTATTAAACATATTATTTTTGGTAGAATAAAACTCGACACACAAGATCTCACAAAAAATACGTGTACTTAATAAAACACGTTTCAGCGACAAAGTCTCCATCCTCAGTGATACATGAGCTAACCTAACCTAACACTGCACCAAACCTAGACCCACTTTTAAAAATAAAAGGTTAACAAGTGCCTCGCGTCATTCTAAATAACTTAATAGTTAACATCTAACTAATACAATATTCGACATTATTTTTGTTTCGTAATGTAATGTGTCTATATATTAAGTAGAAAATTTTGTAATAAAGGAATAATCTCAAGTAAAGAAAGTATTTAATTATACAATGCGGATTTATAGTTTTCACATAGCGCTTTCACTCCTATTACATTAAGTAAAAGTGTAAATATTTTCATTTAAATCTTAGAATTTTGAATAATATTTTTCCCCCTTAAAATGTAACTTATTACCCTTAAAAAAAATTAATACAATTATAAACAAAATATGTTTCAATATTTATTTTTATGAAACGGGTATAATTAAAGTAAGTAAATGTAAATACAAATATTATAGATGAGAGATTAGAATAAAATTTGGTATACTATTGTATTCCTTTAGTTTTTCCTACAAGCTGGAATTCCAATGATGTATTTAAACTAAGTTTCGTTATTACTATCGTGCTATGTTTACTCCCTATTTGGAATTAATTTACTGTAAATATCAAGAGTGAGAGAAACTTATCGAACATCGTCGAACTGCTGTCTTTAAAACTGTTTGAATTGTACGTAGACTTTAATTAATTACTTCCATTTTAATTAAATTTTCTTTATAAACTTTTACAAAACCTTATCAATGTTTCTAAAACATAAAAACATTAGTAAAATATATTTCTCTCTTACAAAATAAATAAATAAATTATTATTTTTTTTTTAAATCTCAACTAAACTGAAAAGTGTTGTGTAATTAAAAGTGTGATATAAAATATAATTTCAGATATTTATAGATTTTTTTACTATCGATGGTAAAGTTTGTTTTAGAACACTAATTTGACCAATTCAGCAATACAAAAAATTTTAATTAAATTGGAAGATATTACATACAAATAGATCCTGAATCTCATATTACATTTCCGTATTAAGTATACAGATATATATATATATATATATATATATATATATATATATATATATATATATATATATATATATATATATATATATACACATTTTAATAGGTGTAAGTCTGTTCATAAAAACTAGTAAATTTATCAATAAAAAAATTTGATTGTTTTTTAATCAAAACTCGTTTATTTTTTAAGCTACAAAAATTAAAAAAAACAATTTATAGATTTTTTACAAGCTAAAAATGCTCATGTAAATTGAAAATTTATTTAACTCTTATTTTTGAGAGGGCTTAAGCTGAAAGGACGGCCTAATGGTACTATTTACGAACATGTACAAACTTTAAACAGTCATATCTTATTAAATTTTTATCCTATATAAATAAAATAAATAAACAAAATTAAAACAAAACAAAACCTATAATTTTGTACTCATATATATTAGGTAATTGTTATTGAAAGTATCAGTTATAGGCATATAATGTGTGTAATATTATATATTCATTTTGAGTCATTATATTTATAAAGTTTAAAAATCATTTTGTTATAAGAAATAAGAAATATTTTTTAATAATAATTTTTTTTTTCTATATTCAACTTTATTTAATATTTATTATAGGAAAACTTCAGACTGATCACACAGAAGTTCTTTTTCCACATGACACAAAATATTGACAGCAAATTTCAACTGAATTAATTCTCAATTTATTTTATTGAATTTAAACACTTAGATTTAGTCAGAAAACCTTTCATAATTTATAATAAAACACTTTACGATAACCTCGATGTAGTTACTTTGATTTCACTGTTTGTAGAATATTGTTCTAATCAAGAATACTGTAAGACTAAAGTTTCATTCTCTGAGGTTTCAATAAGACGAAATAATATAATTTTATACAATATTATTAAATCTACTCTTGAATCAAGATTTTCATACCGGTCTATAAGTGAGAGAAGATAGATTACAATCGCCCAACAGTAAGCTGTTAAATTAATTTTAGGTGTAATGAAAACACCCCATTACTAAATCTCTCTATATAAATGTGTTAGATAAAAATGCCAAAGGAATTGAACATTAAACTCTAATATATTTTTACATTCCTTCTCACACCTACTTTGCTCTATTTAATTTTAACAGATGAACAAAGAACTCTGTATATATAAATTAACATATTAAGTATAAATTTAAAAAAATAGTTAAAAGTATATATATATATATATATATAATAAATATTATATATATATATTTTTAACAATCATGTAAGTTGAAAATGTTACGATTAACGTGAATTTATGATGAACAGTTGTTTAATTTAACTTCGAATATTCTCCTTTAAGAATGATTTTCTTATTTCAAACTGTTTCAATACCACTCGAAATACTTGGTTTAGTATTAAGAAAATAATAATGTTTACTTGTGTAAGGACCAAATATATTTCTTAATTAATAAAAAAACACGCATCTTTGTCTTATTTATACAATTCTACAATTGTGTAAATTATAGTATATTGTTTAATTGCATTACATAAATTAGGAAGAAAAATAAAATATAGAAATAGTCTACAATGAAAGCGTCTGGATATATGTTAGTTTTGTTTATCTAACTGCAATAAACTACTCTCTAACTGGGATTTATTCCCAGATGGAGGTGTACAATTATTCTTAAGACAATTGTACGCGCGATACCGGTTTCCAATACTAATCTCGTAGTTGGACTCCAATAACATTATACTTTGAACATTTATGATGTTGTCTTCCTTTCGAACACTTCTTGGATCTCCACGGTTACCTTTAAAGTTATTGGTCATAATCTCGGGACGCACGCATTTCTCATACAATCGACGGATAGGTAAATGGTTTGAACGATCATTATTAAACAATTGCTCAAATTATTTGTTTCTTACTATTGAGGGTAACCCAAACATTTCCATTCAAGGTGCTAACTTACATCTCATTTCCAATGTAAGTCGAGTGGCCTTATCTAGTATGCAACAAATGAAAATCTTAAATTATGTAGTACCACCTTTTTGGACAACCCTATATTATTTATTGTCCTTCTAATTATTTTTAGAAGAAAAATCAATTCATATTAAATTTGGTAAAAAATATAATATATAATAAACAAACAAGTACTTAAAATTCTAACCAATAAAATAATTAATAATTTTACGAGGTAATTTTATTTCGAAATAGAAGTGTGGTGACAAGACAACTAATTAATGTTTCTGATGAAAATTATTTCGTTTAATTATCCAGAGTACATGAACCTCCTCCAGTTGCATATACTTGACACAAGGTGGACAGTATGTAAAAACACTCTTTTTAGGGTTTGGTAAATTGAAATAATGGTGTCAATTTAATTATTTGAAACGTTGTAGCTGGGGTTTCGGAATGTAATTAACTAATTTATTGTAAAAAGAACTATATTTTCAATTATTAAGAAAACTGATTTATAAAAATTTATTAAATAATGTAAACTTCATTGAAGAAGTAATAAAACTAAATTATGAAACTTGTGTTATAACTAACTAAATAAAATATATTCGTAACACGGATGAATTATACTTGTGTTTACACATTTATACAAATGAAGAGACACAGAAATGTATTATATACTTTTCTTACATTTTTCCTAATATTGTTTCATTTGATAAAATTTGTCTTTACGTATTGCTTCATGGAAAACTAGAACAGCTGTTATTTACTGAAATTAAGGTTGTTGTATTTGTAACTTATTTGTTTGCAGAAAAACGTTATTCATATTTGTCATATTATATGTAACATATATTATGTATTGAATCAATAGCGTTTTTCTCAACATGCAACTATTCTTCAACTCTGACAAGTTTTGTTGAATTTCTTCCTCACTTAGTATACTAACTGTCCAAATAAACAATATTTACATTTTTGCTGAGTTATAATGAAAAATCATCAATTTAAATTAAAAAGAAAAACAAAGTTCTCTCTCTCAAAGATTAATAGTAACTAATCCAGGTTCAAGTTTAATACAAAGCAAATTATGTTTGTTACTAATCAAAAGAAATAGAAAGAAAGTGAAAATTATGAACAAATAAACGTTATAAAAATAGACTCATTATAACTGAGGAAGTTATAAGTGATAAACCGTAAAAATTTAGTTATTTTGATTTAAAATAATTATGTTCAATTTATTAAATGATAAGGAAGTAATCACAATTAACATTTTTTACAGGAAATAGTGAAAAAGTAACAGTTAGTTTATACATTTATAATTTAAAATAAAATGCAGATAATAATGTAACAGTATTGAATATCTGTATACAGTAAAGTTTGTGGTTTCACCTTTTTGTTAATTACATTTCAACATATTTACAGATAAACAGAGTTTACTCATATTCTGTTTCAAAAAGTATTTAAAACTCCTTAACCAATTTTTGATGTAGGACTACTCATACCCCACAGTATTTGCACGAAGGGTAAACACATTACTCCCTAAAAGCTTTCTGCATAATAAAGTATAGGAGGTATTCATTGTGCATATTTTTAGTAAATTTTTACAAAGTGAAAAGTTTATTTTGCGTTTTTAGTTAAATAAAAAGAAGATTATAATTGTAGGTAAGAAATTAAGTAATATTTTGCAGGTTCTGTCTGCCCATTGCCACCAAAGGCCAGCAAAATTGTCAAAAAATATTGAAAACTATCAAAACCAGCACATCCGCAATGTATAATATAGGAGATATGTTTATTTTAAAAACGAGCTACATCAACATTTCGTTTGTATGTTAGACATTGGTGAGATTTATCTATTTTATCCCCATTGTTTCATGTTATGGATTATGTTGAACCTTGCGAGTACTTATCTTTGTACGATTTATGTGACGTAGATAATTGTTTGAATTTTCTTTCCATTAAAAGAGAATTATGAAGGGAAAAAAAATTAACGATTCGTTAAAGTGATTTAGCATGTTCAGTTGAATTTTGTTAGTAAGTTGTTCACAAGATGCAAACAGCGCAGGAAAAATATACTTATAATTGATCATTCGAATCACTGTTTATGTAGCCTAATATAGGCGAAAAATTATATCAGTGATTCCGGTCTTACATAATATGTTGAACCAGGAAATAAATATTTATATATCGTGTATATATGGTCTGATTCATTATTTATAGATGATACTGATACGTCTACATGAGTTTTGTTTGAATGTGTTTTAGAAAAGTATTGCATATATTGAAGGAAAGGAAAAAATGATGTAATGCAAACAGTGAATAAAATTTCAAATAAAAATCGTTGTAAAGAAGATTTGAAAATTAATGAAATTAATATTTTTTTTATATTAGATAAGGGGCTGTAATTTATATTTTACTCTACAATTTTATGAAAGATAAACTATGAAAGTAAAAAGATTAGCACAAAACTTGACGCTTTATGTGGATTTAAAATTAATCCAGTGGGTTTTGTTGACACTATTGCAGAAGCAGCAACAAAAGTAATACCAATAATATTTTGAAACTCAATTTTGATACTCAGTGGTAGTATCCATGTCACTGATTTTAAGATAATTTTATACTTGCTCCGTCTCGTGTGAGTTATTTGTTACGTTACGTTACGCGTTTCGGAATCCATGTTTCATCTTCAGAATTTTGATCGTTAGAGGTCGTCAAAACATTAAAAAGACACGTATATAAAAACAAATATCACGAAACCCAAACACTTGTTTGTAATAACACACCCATCTGGTGCGCATCGTAACTTTTTAGGAATGATTTTCCTTCAGAAACAAATAAAATTTTGAGTTAAATTGATTGTATTAGTATGTATTGTCTTTAACTTTGCAATTATATCTTTGTAACTTAACTATGTTAAATATAATAAATTTTTTTTGAAATAATATTTATTATTTATTTCTGTCCCCACATCAAAGTAATTAATTTTACATCTAGGCCTATAATTGACTACATCTTAATGGGTATTGTTGTTGTTATTGATATCTCTTAATAAAATTAAAAAGTAAAACAGTATATTGAGCCCAGGTGGTAGCAGAGGTTTTGCATGCTACACAGTTAAAAAAATAGAAAAAATAATTATAAATATAAATGTTTTACGTGTACTAACTTTAAAATTTTAAGTAGATTAGAAATGGGAATAATAATCAGAATAAGTTGAAGAGTTTCATCACGTAACTTTTGATCTACTAATACTATTCCCTCTGTGTTGAGTTTCTTCAATGGAATAATGTTTTTTAGATGTTATCAACGGCCTCACCATCTTTCTTCAATAATAAAATAATTAACAATATTTTATTTTAATGTTATGGATGTGAAATTTTGGACAGCATATGCCTTTACTTTTGTATCTTATTGTAAACTCATTCAAGAATCGTATATTTAGGCAAACCTAAAATTTACCTTCTGAGTTAAACATATTTACAAGAATACATAGAAATAAAATTATTTATGATTTGTTTTCTACTCCTCTCATGTTTATATTTTAAAATAAAAAATACTAAAGCATGCCTAAAAAGTTTTAAAAACTAGCTTTACAAAAATTTAAATTTAATATGAAGTGTAATCTATAATTAATTAACAGTTTTTATTTATTAAATTTTTTATTTAAGAATGAAAAGTACCAGAATATTCTTTTAATTTGAAGAAAATTTCACATTTATCAATAAGAATTATGACAAAGTTTGTAAAATCAAATTAAATATTAATATGAGTTTAGTTCTTAAGTTTTTTGGCGGAATATTTCTATGAAGCAATCTTAGTCTATGTCTTGGACCAGGATATCTGTGGAAAGAAAATTAAAGTTAGTTAGGCCGACAACTTGTATATATTTATTAGATTATATATATATATATATATATATATATATATATATATATTAGAATTTGTATATATAAATTATATAATTTGTGATTTAATTTTAAATTGGTCTTTAGAATCTATTATTATTAAATGAAAATTACTAGAAAGTTTTAAAACATTGTCAATAGTTTTGAAGTTAATATAACTCAAATAAAAAATTAAAAAAACTTGGATGAGATTACAACTATACAATAATTTAACTTTGAGCTAGACTTAAACCAACCAACCTTTGCATTACTGAAAGTGCATGTCAAAACATCCAGATTGAGACAGAGTTCAACCTTCTAGTAAATTAAAAAAACTTTATTATATCTGGTTTTTAAAAAATAATGAACAACAAGCAATTAAATAAATCGAACAGACAAAGGCATTTAGGACACAATTTAGTAAAATTATATAAAGCAAAAAACATCTGTATGCGATACTTATGAAAAGCATTTCCTACTTGGATATTGTAAATCTAGACATAAAAGTGATAGGGGTAGGTGATAAATAACATTTTCGTTGAATTTTACACTTAATGATTTTAGACGCACGGCCTAAAGAAATTATGATATCTGTCATATGTAGTGCATTTTTCAACGCGACTCCCTTAAAACGTTTTGTTTGATTGAAGTTTGATTAGTAAGAAATAACTTTATGAGAATCTACTACAGTACAGATAGTCTAGGCTTTGTTGACAATGAGTTGATGCACTTTCTAGTCGACGACTTGAGTACTATTTGAAGCTTTGCCGAAGGTGAAGAGTGAAACTATGATTTAACTTTGCTTTATACCTACCCTGAAGAGTTGGAATTTTATTTTATTTACGTATTTATTTAGTTTTTTTCTTTTTTAAACGTTACAATGTACATCTGAGATTGATGCCTACGCCAGAGGTCCTCTGAATGATAACTATGAAAGTTGATATTATGCAGTATTAAACATCTTCGGTTAAACATAACTTAATATTATTATTTTGATACGAGTTTAGCCAGTAGAAATAATGTTTCAATTTATGAAACTAAGACGTCTATTAGAGTTGAGCCATGACGAAAGAGTTATAATTGACTGCCGGCACTTTATAAAAAATAATTACAACTTTTACATTTTTTTGCAATTTTATAGATTTATTCAATCAAAAACAGATTATTGTAATCACACGATTTTAAAATTTAAATTTGTTACAGATATTTTTTAGCTCATTCGTTTGCATGTATTAAAAATACAGAAGGCTATAAAATAATACATTAAGATTACTGAAAAACAAAATTAAAACAGCTAAGCACAAAAGTGTAAGTATATGTATATTGTGTTTATTTTAATAATACATTCCCAATATTTATTACGGTTATTTCTTGTACACATAATTAATTGTCAAATTCTTGTAATATATTAAATATTTAAGACTTACACGTTGGGTACAGAAAAATCTTAAAAAAATTGAGTGGAAATTTTGCAATAAAACTTAGATTATAAATGCAAACATTCATAAAAAATAAGAATTTCTTATTATGATCACATTTCTTCATATTCATTACGAAATCAGTGATAAATAATTATTATCATGGGTAAAATTTATCAAGGTTGTGGTTTTACTCTCGAAGTTTAATATAATATTATATTAAAGTACCTGGAGAATAACGTAAACGTAATAAAAATATCCATATAAAGGATCTAGAATGGTTTCAACGTCTGAAGCATTTATTCAAGATTATAATTTATTTGTTTTTCATAAATAAGACACGAAACATCCATTTTAAAAATCTTAATCTTTAACAAAAAATTTGTTTTGTGATAAAAAATATACTTTAATGTGAAGTGTCAAATGAAATGATGAAGACATTTACTGAGGTTTTAAACAAGGTTAGATATTTTCAGTATTGCTTTAAATATTTGTGATAACAATGTGTGATTATTTCATTTTTACCATAGTTTTTAAAAGAAGTAGTTGAGAAATATTTACGCTTTATATATTTTTGATTGCCAAATTCGTCTTTGAACGACTAATATAATACTTTGGATGCATTACAAAGAATTCGCTTAAAACTCTCTCTATACTAAATGCTATTGACATTTGTAACAAAAACATAAATAAAGATTGAATATAATTGTAAAAGATGTATAACAGACACATTAACCTAAAATATAAATTTAAAAACGTAATTTCAAAATGTTTCAACTTCAAAATCGTATTACTAATTTTACACGTTAGTACGACATACACAAGATTACAAATAACAGACAAATGGATTTAGTTACAAGAAGTTTAACAGAAAATCAAACTATTTATTAATTCGACTCATAACTTCTATCAAGTAGGAGTGGAGTCAACAAATTTGTAACAACCGAAGTGAAGCATCAAGTGAAGTTACGACACATAAATATAAAATGATGTCTGAGTTTATGTCTAAAGAATAAATCCATGGTTGCTTTTGAACTGACTAAGTCTGTATAATTGATATAGGATCAAACTTTAGAAGTTTGAAAATTTATCAAATCAAAATCGAGGACTCCAATTCACTTCCCGCAGTATCAAATCTGTAGCCAACAAAGGTTTAACTTGGAACTTCAGTCTTCTCATGGAGTTAGTTGAAATGAAAATCACAGTTTTGAATCAACCTCCTTTCAGTATAAATCCAGTCAATACAAGTAAGTGATAATGAGGTAAGTTGGTACCATCGTCTGAAGTTTTATGAAATTTGGCTAGGAAAAAAATTGCATTTAGACTAGTGTAGCAATATATTTTCTTTTTTTTTTATTTAAAAATCAACGCGTATTGTAAGATGACTTTCGAATAGTGCCTTGTTTTATTTCTACATATTCATTTGCTGTATATAATGAAAATTTTGAGGTAGAATTGCTTCCTCGTGTTGAAACTTACCTACCTTTAAACATGATCATACATTTTAAATTGCATTATTCATTTCTTTTCAAAGTGTAGTATTGCTAAAAATCCAGTAGAACGATTATTAGGCCTATATATGTTTTAGTTCTTAAAAAAATAAAATAAATAAAATAAAAAATTAAAGGGTAATAAATAATATTCTGTGTAACTAAACTAATAGCATATATGAAACTATTTTACATGTATGTAAGTTATTAAATACCATTTTATTAGTATATTATACACTTTGTACAGTTTCAAATATTATGTTTTGTTGATAATAAAAGACTGAATAATACAGAGACGTGCTTTTAATTCAATGCATAATATAATTACTAATAATTAGTTTCATTTTCATTTTGTTTTTGTAATAATATAAATTAAGTGTTTCTATAACTCTTCAGTACGACATACTGTAATATGGTTTCTATAAAGTGTTCATTATTAACTTGAGCGTTGTCTTAACCCTAGAACACTACTCATTCGTAAAAATTACGACCCGCCCTTTGTAAAATTCGGAGAACTCGTAGGCAAAAGACGGACACGCTCTGTCTTTTTGTTTACCGGTACCTTCCTGCCATTGTGAATAGAGGCAACTGTCTCTTCGGCTAAGCTCAAAGTTGAACCGTTATTACCATACTCAAGCTCGCGTCGTATATTTTACGAAAGAAAAGTGTTTGCGAAAGTTTTAACTATTAAGTGTTTGAATATATATATTTTTTGTAAATTATTGTTTTTATATTGTTAGTTTTTAGTGTTGTAAATAGTTTATTGTGTAAATAGTGGTTTTAGAGTTCAAAGGGTTTGATTTAGCTACTGAGTGTATATTAATCACTGCAAGGAAAGTGATTCTCAGTGAAGACAAGACTCTAATTTTGGCATTTTTGGCATTCTACCTAATGAACTTATTTTAAATCATTTTTCTCTTTTTATATAAATTAAACACTTATAAATGATGTATTTTTTGAATATCCGATTAATTTTTCCAATAAAATAATATTTATATTTTTTTCGATTTTTTTTCCAGATTAATTATTTTTTTAAAACGTACTTGTTGTAGTGGTGGTAAAAGACATTTTTTTACAGTTAAAATATGTAGGAGTTCGTTGTTAAATATTTTTAAAAACACTTAAAAACAATAAAGGATTTAATATAAAAAATAGTCAACACTAAAGTAAAGTTTAATAAATAATAATAAAAATAAAAACAGAAAGTAGTAAAATTTACGAATGAATAGTGATCACGTAACAATGAACTAAGAGTAGTAATCTACGGTTAAATTAATACAGCAATGGACACCATAATACTTGTCACATTGTTTTCTTTGTACAAATACACATAACAAGTTGAGATAAGCATAAATAATATTGTGATATAAGTATGAATCACAACATAAAATTTTGTAGAACATAAACTTTATCTAACTAAACATTAAAAAAAAAATTCTTACTTAAATGAATCGTTTTATCACACAAACAATATTTTTCTTCATAACTATTTTATCGGAATATTTTACGCTGTTTTATTTTCTGCTTTATAATAAATATGTAGAAATTGACAGACATGTATTAAAGTGATAAGACAGGTAACACAATAATTTTACAAGCAGCAATATAATTTTCATATCTTTTTTTACAGTGTTGGTTGAGCCTAGATGGTAGAAAAATTATTTTAAAGGTATAACAACAGAGTGTAATAGAAGTGCCGTAAAGTCATATAAATGTTTTGTTTATAGCTGAATAACTGCCAAATGGGCCATTGAATTCTATAATTTATGTTTGAATAGATTTCAATTCTATAGTTAGACTTTTGTAGGTTCATTGTGTGCATATTTTAAAACTTTAATAAATCTAAATAATATTAACATAATTCATATTTAAAACAGTTGTATTATAAATAGACTGTTCTACCGTGCTAACAAAATAAATCTCATTTGATGGTGATATAAGTAAAATAAAGTTGGGCTAAACTTTATTTGTAGTTATATGTATTCCTATAAAGTGAAGGGTTCGGAGTAGAGGAAGATGCTAATCAGATTAAATTTCATTCAATTCAGTTATACTGAATGACAGCAAGATAGCCTAAATAAAAGAATATTATCTTGGAATTTTTTAGAAAACAGATTTATGGTTCATAAATAAAATCACTCAAATTGAGTGTGACAGTACAATTAATTGTGTTTTTATATTTGGATTTTGGTGCCAGTGATTATAATTGAAACATCCGGGCAACAGTGTGGATATCATTGACAGTTGTTTTGATTATGTTGTGTTTTTCGGAAGCCTTACTGTTTCTCATGTCAATGCTTTGGGTGCGCGACATTGATATTGGTTGATAATATTAATTTTCTTATCGAAATCGTTATTTTTCAAAGGAATTGTTAATTCTCTGTCGATGTAGCTGTTGTTAGCTGCAAGTTTGTGTTCTTGTGGATTGTTCGACGTTGCATATTATAGTTTGGTCTGTTTGGGTACGTTTCCTGTAAACTTTGTAATTGTGTTTTTTATTTTATTTTGTAATTGTGAAGTTAAAATAATTTAGGCTGTCATTTTATGCTATTTCAGAAGTAAATTTAGGTGATGGGTGGATATTATTAAGATAAGTGTATTATATTATTGTGAGGTAAGTATAATTGAAATTGTATTATAAGGTAAGTAAGCTAAGATATTATAGGGAGATCTGTATTTTGATACCGTTGAACATTAGAATGATGTTATCTACATATGTACAGCAGTATATGATTGTTTGTTAAAAAGGTTTCCGTTGTGAACATTTCAGACAAAATACCTAAGAATTTAGACCCGATATTTAAAAAACCTTTATTTTTTATATAAATTTTATCATTGAGTGAAAAATAAGTGTTTAAGGCCGTGTGTATAAAAACCTAAATCTTTAAATGTGTGTGTATTTAAGTATTTAAAACGTAAACCTAACGTGTGTGCGAGTGCTAAATGTCTTTTCTAAATTTAATAAAATGGCTTAAAATTTCATAGGGCCGTCAGGGCCCATCACACTCGCAGGAATCACCTTACTCTGCTCCAGGTAATCAAAAGAAATGAATTTTATCTTACTAAGATAAATTTTAATAATAAAATTTCTACTCTGAGTTTGCTATCATAAATGCTTTGTATTTTGAATTATGCTGTAAGATTTTATTGAAGTTTTCTTTTCATTAATTAATTAATTAGTATTTTCAATTCAAAATTTAAATTTATAACAGAAATATTTTGCAATACAACTAAATCTAAAATCCTTGTAACTTAACTTTAGGATTGCTTGAAAAGTACAAAGCCTAACATGAAACTTGAATTTCGTTTTAAAACATGTAAACTAAGTTTTTCTGCCTTACTAATGCATGCCTTTGTCTTTGTGAATGCAGTTATAAACTGGTTAAAGAATGAGCTAACATTACCTTCTGTAACAACAACTTTAAGTGAAATCTTGTCTTGTTACAAAAAAAAACTGACTGTTCTGTGTGTGAAATGTACAAAAATATATAGTGTAAGGCAAATCAGACTAAAATTAAAAAAAAATTAAAATAGGATGGGACACAACTTTTTTCTTTCACAACCCCAAAAGGGTTAGGTTCCAAAATTTACAAAATTGACGTCAAAAAACCTTTTTTGCATAATTTGGTGTTAAATATATAAATTAGTTTTTTTTAAATGTTGGTCAACACAATTATAAAATACATGTAATTATAAATTTTTTCTATTTATATTACCTTGTATTTGCTCTATTAATGTAATTTTGTTCAGTATCAAAAATCATTTGTTAATTAAAAAAATAAGATATTTTGTAATTTTAAATAAAAGGGAGGGTTTATTAAATTTTCTTTTCTTTTTGGGGTGGGATTTTTCATTGTTGTTAAAATTTCATTTTAAGGGTTTATTAACTAAAATTTTTCTTTAAGGGCGCATTATCTTTTTTTTAATACACACACACACACACACACACACACACACACACACACACACACACACACACACACACACACACACACACACACACACACACACACACACACACACACACACACACACACACACACACACACACACACACACACACACACACACACACACACACACACACACACACACACACACACACACACACACACACACACACACACACACACACACACACACACACACACACACAAACACACACACACATATATATATATATATATATATATATATATATATATATATATATATATATATATATATATATATATATATATATATATGTTCCGTATATATAGATTCCGCCAATAACGTGATGAGTGTGTATCTTAGTCATTGTGATTAATAGTTATTATATATATTGACTGGATATTATATACATGACAACATATGTTAGCTGAAGTGATGAATTGATTACTCAAACCAGTCATTATTCATATTAACTTCAAATATTAATCTGTTTAACTAGACATTATGAATAATAGCTAACATCAGTTAGTCAAAGTAATAAAAAACATTGTTCTGGTTGGAAAGGTGGTGGACGTCACTCTTGTCATAATCCTCCCCGCTTCCAAACACTCGCCACATGGTGAATAAATAATACATTCTTTGTTAAAAAAAATGTAAGAAACAATAGTTTTCTTAAATGAAGAATATGTTAACCGTAAGAACAATTTAATATATTTATATTCGTAATTGTAAAACATTACACGTACTTTTTCAAGTCAATGAAGAATGTGTGTCAATGTAATCTGTATGAAGAATAAGTCATATATTACATTTAAGTACATGAAATAATTGCCATAAACCTAACACGAGTTAAATTTTAAAACCGATTCCAACATTGTAAAATAATGTAGTTCTAATAATAACCTTGTAGTTCTAAAAGCTAAATGATATTATTGTTATTTTAAAACCAACCTTTTACCTCATAAAACAGGGTACAAACACACCTACTTCTCTGTGTGACACAAAAAGCTTTAGTGGCTAGTGATATATGTTCTGTCATTCCAGTGTGAAACTCTCAGACGTTTAATCTGTCAACGAGACCATTGAAGTCATATTGTTGCGTCACTTTGTCCTGAAGAAATAATATGTTCACTATGCGATATTTAATAATTTCCAGGCTTATGTCCATATTTGTGCATATTAATTCTTGATAATTAGTAGTAATTAGTAAATTATTAATTATATAGAACCTTAATATATTTTATTCCACCTGATTTCGTAAAACAAAAACTAAATAATATTAAATAAATGGATTAGGAGATGTGAATATGTAGGGTTGAATCATAATTTTATATATTTTGTAAAGGGAAATGTTATGATCATTTAGATTGTGCTTGTGTTTTCTATTATTTCAACAAACAAAGATAAAGATTGTGCAATTTCAAATCTGAACCGTTACATGAACCAGTTAAAGTGAAATGTTTTGTATTAGACACTTAATAAAATGCTGATTTATTAACGATTTAAAAATATAAACATGTAACATGTCACTGGTTTTGAGATTAGTAAACTATAAGCAAATACATTTACGCTAAAGAAAGCCTGTTTGAGTGAACTTTCAAAATAACTATGAATGAGAAAATATAAGTAAATCAGAGAGAATATAATATTAATTGTCTGAAAAAAAGAGAGAGAGAAAAAAAAAGTTGGAAGCGAGGCCTTAAACATTATGAGTTTGAAAACATAAAGGCATTATATAAGCATATGTAAACTGTTGAGAATTTAAATATCAATTGTGAATGACATTTTGTACAGGCTTTTGATAATTTCTTAGAGATTAATATTAATTAATTACTCTAATCCTTATAACGTACCTTAATAAATTTTACCAATATTATTTTAATTGACTGAGATTATAATTTTTTTAACACAATTTTAAATTTGTATATAAGGTCAAGTCGATAAATGAGGAATTTCACTAAACTATGAGAATTAATTTATATTGAATTTTAGCAGAACCGATTCCAAAGAGAAATTTAATGTTTGATAGAAGTAAGTGGCTTTGTTAAAGAAATTTGTAAATACATTCAAGGTACGTAATAAAATGTATTATTTTCAATCGACATTCGTAGTGGTGTTGTTATTAGAGTATTAGTCATAAATACGTAGTATGTGATCGTAGTATATGTCTAGTTTTTGCGTATGTATTCTATTTAAAGTCCATTGATAGAAGTTTTTGGAATGATGTCTGTCCGACATTTATAATTATAATTCAGAATATTCCCCCCCAACAATAATTCAAAATTTTGGGGTAGCTGCTACATAAAAAAACCCACGTATTAAGATATTACTTTTTTTATAAAAGAAGTAATTTCTCAAAGATGAGATGTAATGAGCAATCGATTTTGATGTTTATTTAGTCTGTATATTTATGTTATTATACCAACAAATTGAATTTTAAGTAAAATGTTTATTATTAATCACTAAGGTTAACTGATTATTTTGAAATTTATTATTCTGCATTATTGATGATGGGTCCATGGATGTTAGCCTTAAAAATCTTGAATCTATGTAGGTGTATGTTTAGTTAATATTTTATTTATGGTTTTGAATATTTGAAGTAAGGATTATTATTAGTTCTGTTGTTTAAATAAAATGTTTTTAGATTCATTGAAGCCTGGTATGCAATATTGTAACCATTGAAAAAGAAAAGGTTTTGATTAAATCATTTCTAAGAGGCAGTTAGTTATATTTCAAAGGGTGTAGTTGTTATTTTATTTTATAAATACATTTCCTTTATAAACAGTTTAGGAAATATTTATTTTTGACATAAATATCGTTGGGGTATTCACCAACGGGTCACTTAACACAATTTCTTTACATTTGTTCTAGGCCACAAACCAATCAAAACAAAACCTAAATATTTGTCACCTCCTCTATCATACAGAACAATCAAATTGACGGTTTTTTTTTTAAAAGTCTAAGTTCTTACTTATTTAAGTATTTAGATTATTGATGCTATAATTGTTGAATACATAAACCAAATGAATTATATTTAATTAAAAACCATGATGGTTAATCTACTTAATATGTAAAGCTGAATAATACTCATTCACTACTGATCACTGGTATCTTAAGAACAACAAGGCCTCGTAAACTGAACGTTTGTTTGCTCATTCTCTTTACACTGTAAAGGTCCACTAAGAAAGATTCTTGAAAAATTCGTTAGATCTTAATTCACACGTTTCATATCAAATGACAAATCTTAATAGTTTGTAGGAATAAGTGTAAAACGTAAACTCCAAGGAGATATTTTAATTGGATTTTAGTACACTATTCAACCCCAAAAAAGAAGAAAAACAATTCTTGAAACAAGAAGTTGAACTGAAATTTGTGTTTTCGCCAAAGATTTTGAGATATATTTGTTTCGTGATAAAATAAAATGAAAGTAAAACATTTTAAATTGGTGTTTCAAAGATAAACGCTGTTATAGAAGGAGTATATAACAAATTTACTCAAATATATTTTGTTTTTGTTCGTTTATATTACGTTAAATTTATAATAATATTAAAATATGTTAATAGAATAAATTTTGTATTTTATTTTAACCAAGTGGATATGCAAATGTTGGTGTAAGACTTAATAAATTATGTAAGGCTTACTATAATATACTAAGATTTTATATACTTTCAAATACAGTAATATGACATCTCTAAAAGGAATTATTTTTGCTTGGTTGTGCTTTAGATATTACCAATTGAATAAAGACTAGATAATACATAAATATTTTCTTTACTTTTAGAAAAACATCTTTTACTTATGTAAACTAATCTACGTCATTTTTCTTTATACTGTCATCATTTTAAAACTAGATTCATACACACACACATTCAATCAAAATTATATATTATATACACATACACTATCATAAAATGCAGCTTCCCTTTGGTATCTTATCGATCCAACCTAGGCTAACTATTTTTGAGAATGAATGAAAACTACAAGTTTAACACACATTCATTTGGAAATTATGAGCTAATGTATTTTTCTTAGCTTGTGACTTATAGTTATTATTATATACATTAATTATTGATCTACTTACGATTTCAATATTTTATTCTGTTCCTTTTTATACTCAAGACTTAAAAAACACTCTTCAAATATATATATATTAAAACAGTTAACGCATTACACTTTATATATATAAAGATATATATATATATATATATATATATATATATATATATATATACAACATCTTCTTTTTAAAATAATTTTTATATATTATTTATTTTTTATTTTTCAATTTTTACAAGATTAATTTTTCTTTTTAGAGCTTTCGGTTTTAGTAAATTTTTACTTTTATGTTGATTTTAGTTGAATTAAATTTAGACTACATTTTATTATTTTAATATTTATAGTTTAGTTGTCTAGTCTTGCATGAATTAGCTCCCAATCCCTAAAGAATTTTCCCCTTTCACTCTTAGCCTTACTAATTTTATGCTATAGTTTATAGTTTTATTTTACATCAACAAATACACAATTGTGTGAGATCGATTTCTTCATATTTGATATATTAAATTTTGACTTTGCTGGAAATTACTGTCTAGTAGCGTTGTTTGACTTTGTTGTACTTTGTTAACCTAATGATATTCCCAAATGATTACATTTACCATAATTAATTTTATAGTATCAGTGTAAAACACACAAATGTGTTAAGATATTTTATAATCTGGTTTATATTTAAATTCTACCTTATAAATGGACCATACATTACATTTCGTCTCTTAGGAACGAATGAATATGAACAATCTCAAATGCTAGATTTAAAATACAATTATACAACGTTGGATTTTGATGATTGAAGTAATTAATATACAATAGGAATTTCAATCCTATTTCAGTAACTAAACAAAGTTCGTAAGTAGTGATGTTTTGTTAAATATTGGTATCTCGTCCCCAGGCAATTCGTTAGTGAATGACATATTGATTTAATAATAAAAATTTGGAATCTAGCAAGAATCCAGCAAAGTACACCCGAATGAAAATACATCCAAAGTTTAGTTATGGAAGACTAATCAACTCTGTTTGATTTAAGAATAAATTTAATTATTTCCGTAAATAATAATGATTAATTATAGTATTAGTAATGAGGTCCAAAGCTTTTAAAGTTGACTAAAGCATTATCAAACGATCATCGGGCTGTAGCTAAGATAAAATATTACAGAATTTTGTTTCTGTTTTGATGTTTATAGAATAATGAAATTCAATAAAAACACATTTTTATTTTGTATGTCAGGGTTGCAAGAATCAAAATATAACTAAGTTATTCATAAATGCTTATGAAATATTTACTATGAATCAAAAATTATATTACTAGAAATAATTTTCTGTTCGTGATTTATGTTAAATTCTTATCTATGTAAGTATATGAATACAAATTGTACATTTACTCTAAACCTGGGGGAATATACGAGGTATTTGGTCATTTATAAATGTATACATATTCATGAATAGTTTATATGAGATTGAAAGTACTTTTAGT